>JAWDHB010000330.1:0-275051 GCA_033439405.1 Fusarium sp. NFCCI 5145
GAAGAAATTATATTATAATTCTGGCAGTTATATTATATATACCTTATAAATTTTCTTTACTTAACTTATATAACTTTACTAATCCTTAAAAGAATTAATAAAAGGCAGGACTAATAATACCCTAAAATTATATTATTCTAGGACTAGCAGTAATCCTATATTATATTACTTTTATAAAAGCCTTCTAGTATATAAAATATATTTATTTAGTATTAAATAAAACCTAGCTTACTAGCTATTAATAAAACTTTTTTATATTAATCTAAGCCTAATATATATTAAATTTACTATTAAAAGATATAATACTTTGCACTACTTAGCATTATGCCCTATAACCTCTGTAAATATAAACCTAGTATAGACTAGTTTACTAAGTTTAGAACCCTAACTATTACAAATTGCCTTTTTAATTAAGCCTAGTTAGTATTTAATAGCAGCTTAAAATATAATAAGTAACTTTATATAAAAGCTTTAAAATTATTATAGTAATTAAGAGCTAGATAAGTTAAATAATTATATTATATTAAAAGTTAAGAAAAGAAAGGCTATTATATTATAATTAGTAAAGGATATATTATATAATAAGTCCAGGCTTGCTAACTTAATTAGTCTTAATTAAGTTAAGACTTAAAGTAAGCCGAGGTTGGCCTAGCTATTATAATAGTAAATTACTTACTTATTTAAATTACTTACTTATTAATTATATTATAATAATAAATTATTATAAATTACTTATAATTTTTAATAATTCTTATTTAAAATTATTTATATAGCTTTATAAGCTAGTAAAACTTATTTAATATATAATATATATTTATTAGTATTTTTATAAATTTAGCTTACTAGCTATTAATATAATTTCTTTACTTTAATTAAAGCCTAATATATATTTAAATTTATTATTAAAAAATATAATACTTTGCTATTATATTTAGTTATTATGCCCTGCACTTTCTGCAAATATAAACTTAATATAAACTAATTTACTAAATTTAGAACTTAATTATTATATTATATAGCTACTATTATAGCTAAGCTATAGTAAATCCGCCGCCACAGCTAACTACATAAATAGCTTAGCTTACACAAAAAACATAAGATCAATAAGTTATATCTCACACATTGCCTACACTGACCAGCTGACATTACCAACAAGGCGGGCAACGACGGGGACGAGGGCATCCGCAGCCGCAACTGTAGCAACCGCACATATAGCCCTGGCCACAACCGCAGCTACAACCACGATAGCAGGTGTAGGAGCCGCAATAGTTGCCCCAGTTATTGCTGTAATATTCACCAGACTCGGCTTCGGTAGAGGGCACAAAGTCTCTATCCCGGTTGAAAGAACCGACAGTGTCGCAGGATCCGGTCTTGGTGATGTTATAGATCGTGTCGTTTGACAGGACATACGCCTCGAAGTTGCCGCTATCTTTATCTTTGGCGACGATAATGCTATCGACGGTATCGTCGAAAGATGACTCGGGGATGGTTTCCTCTTCTTGATGTTAGATTGACTGACAATTAAGAAGAGTTTGAATTAAGCTTACCCGTCCAGTCACCGGACTCAAAATCCCGGCTGTGAGCATGGATCTCGTTGTCGTCACCGAAGAAGCTCACAATAAGAGCCTCGTCGGTCGAAAACCCAGCAATCGGAGTTCCGGTTGCCGCGCATCCAGGGATGTCGAACTCCTCAGTCCATGTATCGGAATCCTTATCATGCTTAACGGTCTTAATAGTACCGTCAGGCGCCTGATACAGGATCAAGTTCATGCTCGGAAGCCCTGCGACAGTAATGTGGCTTTCATCATGGACAGGAACATCACCGAGGCCTTCGAGCTCGGCCTCGTCCCACTCCTCGGAATCCTCATCATACTCACTGGCCTTGACAAGGCCATCATCACTGATGTATACAGCAAAGACCTTTTTATCCCATGTTAGCGTTGTGCGGCTTGTAGTTTGGTCAGTTCAGTACTTACCCGTTCTCTGGCTACGGCGTAAGCTGCAGTTGAGTTCTCTCTCACTCCGCTGGCAACCATACGTTGGTCCTTGAGTTCCTCGCCATAAAAGACCTTCTCGATCAGGCGACGGCCCTGAACCTCGAGGAAAGAAATATCACCGTTGTGGAAGGTATTGTGGCTCGCAGAGCGAAGGGCACGGGCGATAGTTCTGATATTGCCGCTCATTGTGAATTGACGAGGCTCAAGAGGCTTAGCAATGTGAATTCTGCGATAGAGAGGTAGAGAACTGAATTGTTACGCTGTAGTTTGACGTGGCACTTCCTCTCAATTTATGCTGTCGAAAAAGGTCATCGTCATGTCTCGATGTCTCAGAACCGCCCCGCTTTAATTGTTCGTTAATATAGAGATTTCGACTATCAAAAAAGGCCATCCAATCACATAGCTATACTGGTGTCCTGGCCTCAGACGTACTATTTGCTTTGACGTCAAAGCTGTGGAGTGATATCATCATACCTTTCAGCTCTCCCAATTCGTATACTCCCTGCATATCTTGACCTTGGAAGACGCAGTATGGTCTTCTTCTCGAATACCATCTTGATAACGGTGGTGCTGCTTTTATCTATACGATGTTGCATAAAGTCTAATGTTGTCGGCTGACGTAGTTTTTGGCATGTAGTTATCCTGAAGCAATAAGTTGGCATGCAAAAGGCTGGCTAAGCAAACCAAAGCCCCAAACAATTATTAAATTGGTAATCTCTATCTCGGCTTATTTGTTGGGTTATAGCTGGCACTGCACGGCCCTCGCCTGAGGGGTCGTAGTGCTTCTGTGAGAGACTAAATAAAGGAACTGATCGGCAACTTGTCAGAGCTGAGCTTACTGCGTGTGGGTTTGAGGGGTCGTAGTGCTTCTGTAAAACACTAAATAAGGGACTGATCGGCAACTTGTTAGAGCTGAGCTTACTGCATGCGGGTTACTATCAAACCGTCAATTGGTGCAATTGTAATTGTATTGATCGTGATGCTTCTTCTTACTTATTCCTTGACTTCTACCCTCTTTTTGGGCTGATGCCTCACGCTATTCTAGATTAAGATATGTCTAGTCAAGTAACTCGGCCTAATTCCATCCCGAGGCTTATTTCACTGGAACATAGCTCTTTTCCCGGTTACAGGTTAGCAGCATGTCTTAAATACACGAAATCCCTCGAGTACGCGCAAGATAAAGACAAAACACGCCTACGAGATAGGCTAAGAAAAGAATATTTATTATTGTTTTGATATGCTTGTACTATGGCTTTGTAGTGCTAAAATTACCAGTGCCTATAATATCACCATCTGCCTCCTTACCATTCTGTGCCCGATCAATGCGGAACTGGCTGGTCTGGAATAAACGAGGCAGTTTCGTCTCCTCAAACTGAGTCCCTTGGTTCACTATCTTTGCTAGCTCTTTGGCTGCTAACCAGATAACAGGCATACCGTGGCCATTGAATCCGGCTAGGATGAATTGCCCGTCTTTGTTGGGAACTCTACCAATGTGTGGATTTGAGTCATATGAATAACCCATGACGCCGGTCCAGATATTGCTTACTTTGGCACCAGTCTTTTCCCAGCCGCGATAGGTTCGCTGCATGTAGTCCTGGTAGTAGTCCTTTGCTGAGTCAATAAGGACACTATCATCCACATTGTCGTACCACTGTTCCTTAAATGGCCGGAACACGGATGATGCGCCGCCAACGATAATGCTGCCATCGTGTCGAGGGACAAAGTACGAGAGTGTGTTATCCTTGGTGCGTGTGATGTATGAGTTGTTCAATAGCGGCGCCATAGTTCCCTCTGGCACGGTAATACGACAGCAAATGCCCTTGCAGGGGATGATGTTCTTGCTGTATTCTGGGAGAAGCGCTGAGACATAGGCGTTGTTGGCGTGGACAACCTTTCCTGCTCGCATTTTGCCACGAGGCGTCTCGACGATGAACGAGCCGTCACCCGAAGGGTCTGGCGTCACGGACGTGACAGGTGTATGTGCCTGGACGTTGACGCCTGCGGCAAGGAGTTGGCTTGTGAGGTGCATAAAGAATTTGTAGGGCCACATGGTCCCGGCCGTGAAGCTCGCGCATGCAACAGCGCCCTTGACACCGCAGATCTGTTCTATATATCAGCATATATCTACATGAGCATCATGGGGCCGTAAGAAAAGCATTCTGGGGAGATATTGGGACCACTTACACCTTCCACTTTGTCGCCTGTATAGAACACAACATCATCCATATACTCAAAGTTATGGGACACCATCGATTGATAGACGGCCTCCGCTTTCTTGGCCGAGTCCTCATTGCACCAGACATCAATGGACCGGGTAAGTGTGAAGTCGCAATCGATCTTTTCTTCATCAATGATCTTCTTGATGGCTTGCAGGTTCGCAATCTCAAACTCAGCAATCTCGGCACCAGCGCGCACGCCGGCTCGATCTATGTAGGTGGGGATATGGCCGTAAAGGTCTGGCCTGCAGTGTCCACCATTACGGCCAGTAGCACCAGAGCAGATGCCCCTGGCCTCGAGGATGCAAACGGACGTAGCTCCAGCGTCGCGAACGAGGTGGTGCGCTGTGCTGAGTCCTGCGTATCCGGCGCCGATGATGACGATGTCGCTATGATCAGGTAGGTGTTCTGAAGAGCGGTGGTCACGCAGCTCAGTCACGTCCTGTTGCTGCTGCTGCTGTTGCCAGAAGCATGGCGCTGGGTTTGGCACAGGCATGCACTTGGGTGTACCGGCGATACGGGATATGTTATCATTTGAGATAGCCATGACTGCTCTGTGATGTGATGTGATGAGAATTGGCTCACAGGATCAGAATAAACATCAGGTATGTTAAGTTATGTATAGAGCTTATCTGGAGACATGCATTATCTGCGTCTGTGCGGTTGTATGCAGTGAGATAGGCCGGGCTCGGAGTCTACCGGGCCGGAATTACCCAAATTGGACAAATGGTTCCGGCCCCGGTTGACAATGCCGCTAACGCTATATCGCTCACAGTGGATGGGGTACTGTATCAGTATCATAGGTAGCAAACATATGCCGAAGGCAGTTATCTCACCTTAACGCGCTCTTCGCTTCTCCAGAGCCGGTCAACCCCGGTCTGATCTGCAGCCATTGCTAGCTAGATCTTCCCCGGCCATAACTCAAGCCTACCTTTCTGATAAGCCGTGGGCAACTAGGGCCGTTGCTCCAGGTCCAAAACAGATAAAGTCGTTTCGTAAAACGGGGAAGGAAATGGTCATGCCCTCGCATACAATTTATTCCCCAGAAGAAAATATCTTGACTTCATTTAATCTCATCTTCTCTGCTCTGTCCTGTCTTGGCATAAGCCAGATGTCAACTCACGACGCTTTGCCCCAACTTCTCGAGGTTGACACTATGCCTTCGGAAAAAAAGCTGGGCGGTCCTGCAGCTGACGCTCGGCGGAACAGCGATGTCGAGAACATGGCTGGAACTGTCGTGGAGTCTCACGAGCTCAAGCAGGGTCTCCATCAACGACACATTCAGATGATTGCCCTGGCGGGTACAATTGGTACCGGTTTGTTCCTGAGCTCTGGCCGTGCCATTGTCTATGCCGGTCCGCTGGGTGCGTTCTTGGCGTACCTGATCATTGGCCTGGCTGTTTCAAGCGTCGTCTGCGGCGTTGGCGAGATGGGTGCTCTGGCGCCTCTCAGTGGTGGTGTCATTCGCTACGCCGAGCTCTTCTGCGATCCTGCCCTTGCCTTTGCCAACGGATGGAATCAAGTCTACTCGTACATGGTCTCCATCCCCGCTGAGGTTGTCGCGGCGGCCGTCATCATCGAGTACTGGGTCACCATCAACAGCGCCGTCTGGATCACCGTGCTTGGCATTCCCATGATTGTCAGCTCGCTGCTGGCCGTGCGCATCTATGGCGAGCTCGAGTTCGGTTTCTCCATCATTAAAATCATGCTCATTGTTGGCGTCAACATCATGGCTCTGGTCATTACCTGCGGCGGTGGTCCAAACGGTGAGGCCATCGGCTTCGAGTACTGGAAAAGCCCCTACGGGCCCATGGTTCAGTACCTCGGCATTCCTGGGTCTCTGGGTCGGTTCTTGGGCTTCTGGAAAACGCTGAACAATGCACTTTACGCCTACTCGGGCATAGAGAACATCACGCTGGCAGCTGCTGAGACGAGAAACCCTCGTCAGTCTATCCCCATGGCTGCCCGACGCATCATGATCCGCATTGCACTCTTCTACGTCGTGACCATCTTCATGATCGGCTTGGTCGTCCCGTCCACGGACAAAAAACTAGTACCATGGACGGGAGACGCGTCCATGTCGCCCTTCGTCATTGCGGCTCAGAACGCAGGCATCAAGGCTGTGCCGTCCATCGTCAACGCTGTCGTGCTCACTTCGGCTTGGTCATCGGGTAACTCCAACATGCTTGGCGGGTCCAGAATCCTATACGGAATGGCATCTCAAGGCCAAGCCCCGTCCATATTCCTACGTATCAACAGATTTGGTATCCCCTATATTGCTGTTTCCCTCTATGGCCTCTTCATAGCTCTGGGATACATGACCTTGTCCCACTCGGCCAGCACAGTCTTCACCTGGTTGCAGGATCTCGTCTCCATCTCTACTCTGGTCAACTGGATTATTATTTGCGTCGTCTATCTGCGCTTCGTTCACGCCTGCAACAAGCAAGGAATCAATCGCCAAAAGGAACTCCCTTGGGCCGCCCCTTTCCAGCCTTACACAACCTACGCGTCCTTGGTCTTGTTTGTTGTGCTTTTTTTCACTGGCGATTTCACGACTTTCATCCATGGACAATGGGAGACTGAGTCGTTTATTTCAAACTATTTCAATTTGCCCTTCACCCTCATTATGTATGTCGGCTACAAGTTGTGGTTTAAAACCAAGGTCATTCCATTGGAAAACGTGCAAATTCGTCATTTAATTGATCGTTACGACAATGAGCCAAAGGTAGAGCCAAAGCCTCGGCGTGGACTCGCAAGACTGAACATTCTGTGGTAGTAGCCTTATGAGATTCTTTTCTGCATTGGCTTCATTTACATGGAGATATCATACGTTCGCAAGTATTATTTGCTTCAGCATAGTGTAATTACTATTTATTCGAGACATGCATCAGACCTACCCTGTACTGTCTGAGGTGCAAACTGAGATTCTTACTCAAGACTTTAGTATTAGTGAGACATGCATGAACTATTGCTCTAGACTTACATTAATGCGCGCAATAACACTCAATCAGTTCCAAGATCGTTCTGCACTTTGTGGGGAAAGTGGAAGAAGCGGAGACGTTGAAGATACGTACATGCAGATAACTTGTGGGGAAAGGATAAACAGACCGGAAGAGCGGCACCTGCGTGCTCTTATCACTCGGGTATCTTGTCTCATTCTACTCCGTACTCCGTAGGAGATACTGTACGATGCCGCTAGCCTATCTCCGATCCGGAGCCCAAAAGTGGACTCCGTGGTAATGATGACTGATAGGTTAAAGATGGAGTACCAATCATACTCAACCGGACCAACCCTACTCCATTAGGCTAGATTAAGATAAAAGACGATAACCAGTGCAGTACAGACAGAGTACAGAGTATCACTGTGCATACTCATCATTGGATAAAAGAGACCAATTCACGTTGATATTGGTGCTGTAACTCGTCTCTTCTTGAAATAAGTGTCTACAGAACTTTTCTCACCACGCCTTGATTTGATCTGCATCTCGTCTTGCTTTGCCGAACTTTCTCCCCCGCTCTGCAACCAGGGTTGGCATCAAGCCCATCATGACCAAACAAAAGCATGTGGTCTTCGACGTGGTCGGAACCTGTGTGTCATTTGATGCATTCTACAACGGCATAGACCGCGTCATTGGCGAGAAACTAGCCGCCAAAAACATCACAGCCAATGCATTTGGCTATACGTGGATGACGGCAGCCGAGCTGGAGTTCACCTTTCTCTCCGTTTCTGAGCGCCATCGTCCCTACAAAGAAGTCTTGCGCGCCTTATTCCACCGCACGCTCTTCATGGTTGGCGTTGCGGCACCACGGGAACTCGCCACAGACGCAGAGAGGGATGCCTGTGTCCAGGCTTACTCGGAGCTCCAGTTACGGCCCGGAGCGAAAGAGTGCTTTGCGATATTAAGAGACGCCGGCTTTACAGTCTGGTGTTTAACAACAGGCGATGCCAAGCGTGTGGGCGGATACTTTGACCGCGCTGGAGTTGACATGCCGCTAGACAACCTCATCAGCTGTGATGGACAAGGCGTGGCTAAACCAGCGTTGGCTGCGTACAAGCCAACTCTGGCTCGATTTGCATCGGATGATATCAAGTGGTTTGCTGCTGCTCACATGTGGGACGTGTCTGCTGCAGTTAAAGTTGGGTTTCGGGGTGCTTATTGCACCATATATGAACAGGATCCCTGCACCGAGATATTCGACACTCAGATGGAGGTGATAGCTGACACGCTACCAGAGATGGCAAAGGGGATTGTAGAAGCATCGCTTTAGTTCTGGTCTTTTTTTACATAAGCTGAATCCATCTAATTCTAACGTAACTCGCTTTCAGTGTCCAGTTTCCTCATCAAGGTCCTGCAATGAAATGTCCAAGGATTTCGGTCTCGGTTTGGGTAAGCCATCCATCAGACGGAGAGGGGTTTTCAGTCTCCAAGACGGGTAGTTGAAGTAGAGGATCAGCCATGGGGTCATAACCACTGAAAAAGTCCATACTAGACAGGGCCTCAAGGTCTACGGGCCAGCCAGACACAGAGTCTGTCTCTGGTTGGCCACCTGGGGCATTCGGAGCTCCAGGTGTAGTAGAGGCATGTAAATTCTTCCCTGCCAAGTTGGCTCCCCAGCTGCGGAATGCTTCGTATTCCGAACCGGAGTACCCTTGGGTGTGGTTCCTCTCGTCATGCGGTCGTCCTCCAGCATGCAAGCGAGCAAGCGCACGCTCGAGCGACTCGATCAAGGAGATCTCGGACCGGGCCGACTCCCCAGCAGCAGACATTTCCCGTATCATATCCAAACCCCCACACAACCACTTGCGGAATTGGTCAGAGAGATTGCGGATTGAGTATGCAATCAGCACGAGCAACGATGCCCGACACGCGCTGTACTCGGAATACGAGGCCCGGGCGAGGCCCATCCCGCTCGATCGTAGCTGCTGACAGATATCAAGGGCTTCTGTTGCTGCTCTTATGCAGTCGCTTATCAGCTCTTCTCGACTAGTCACTAGTTTCGAGGCACTCCTTTCGTTGACCCCAGGGCTGTTTTCGGGTACGGACGGGCTCATCGTAGAGTCTTGTGTTTCTCTCTTCAGTAGAAATGGTCTTCCTACAAACATGCGTACCAGGCAGTAATCGAGTCTGAGGTGCATTATCGAACGGGACTGTGTCATTGTTGGTTGTGCATTCACGTCGATGGCATCCGGAGGGAGACATTGCCACCATTTTGTCAAGCGGTCCTTTTTGGCCACAAGCTGCGATACAACCGTGACTGTCTCTTGTTTTCGACAATTTCGCAAGATGTTGCTTTATGGGTGTTATTCACAGGGAAGTGCATTTTATCTCATGCATGGAGTCTAGGGCTTAACTCACATTTCATGATACAAATCTTCAAGAAAGTGCATCAGCTGTACAGATACTTGAGTAGAAGAAGCTCGTCTGCGCCAGTCCTTTGGTTCTAACCCGTCCTGATTTAGGGGTAAACTGGCATCGATGTTTGACCGAGACACAGAAATAGGTCGACCATGGAAAATAGATATTTTTCTTCTCTACAGTCAGCGGAACACGTAATTCAATTGCAATCCGGGAATACCTAACCTACCTTTCCAACACGTACGTCGTCCACCACACTCGATTCCGAGTTTCGATGACGCCTGCATTAAAAGCGCTATTGCTGCATTTTCGATGCATGCCGTTCTGTATCCCCAGCCTGGTGGCCAGGTTAACATAGATAAAACCCAGGCCAGAAGCGTCAATCGGCAGGGAGTAGTATCCAAATAACAGGCATGCCTGCACACTTTCGAGGGACGAGATCTCAATGACCTCAGGCAGCAGCCGGATTGCTTGTTCGTAGAACATAGCGCCTATCTCTTCCTCTAGCAGGCCTGACGTCGAGGTGTTTTCAGGGCCCTTAGTGTGTTCAAGATGGGCGTATTGTGTCCCGATGGCAAGAACCGTCAGGAGGATGCTGACCGTCACTTCACCACCAGCTTGGGCCAGAGTCTTAGGGCTCTTGTATAGCAGAGCCAACTTCTCGAGAACCCAACTTTCTTCAACAAAGAAGAGATAGCTCTCTGCAAACTTAAAGAAGACTGTTACCAGGAAGTTTGATATGTTGCTGGGAGGGAACGATGAGATGGCTGACGACAGGTAATTATGGCCAGGGCGTAGATGATGAGCACGTGGAAAAGCGGATGCAGACTCATCATTTTTACTATTGCCTTCCTACGCATTGTTAGTTATCGAGGTACAAAAGAGACACATCGCCAATTGATAGTGAAACATACTTGATGGCTCTGCGGCTCTTGGATTTGGCTCTCAATCAGGTTTTTGATCCGCATGGAGAAGTTCCAATACGAGAACTCTCCTGAGAAATCTGCCATAATTTAGTATCCGTAATCAGTGTGAGTGAAATATAAGGCCAACGAACGAGCTGTCGTATCTCCAACTGGTTGCATCGTGCAGGCCTCATCATCGATCTCCAATGCCTCCAAGTCCCTCGGGCGATCTGAGGTTTGATTGAGACTCTGATGGTCGGCTTCAAGTCTGTCTGCTATATCGGAAAGGTTCCTGGTGTCAAGTGGGATTCCTGCCATAGTGCACCGCAATATCCGTTCCATATGTTTTGAACGTTCAATTAACTGGCTCATATCTGCTCTTCGACGCCTTTCTCTGGGAGGTGTCAGAGATGCTCTTAACAGTCGTTGAAGCTGCTTACCTCGGAACGTAGGCACGAAACTCACGAGGTTTTGGGGTCGGATCTGTATATGTACATGATCGTTTGAGGTGGGAACACCTCCGGCATGGGACGCCACTGTCGCATTTCTCTTTCAATCGACGACATTCGTCGCACCTATCACATCCAACATTAGACGAACTGGGCATGTATCCTTCCTGACTTTTCTAGGGACCTTACGCTCGGGAGACACGCCTCGGATGCTCCATAACTGCTAAGTCTGTACCGGACAACTACGGATCAAATCAAGCAAGAAGCCTGCTATGAGATAAGAGAGGTTGGGCAAGGATGAATGCATGTTCCCCAATGATAGCTGGGGGCGAATTGCTTACCTGTAATTTTTGAGCACCCCGCTTTTGCAGCCACTATCCCAAAATAGTTAGTAAGTACAGAGCATTATCTTTCCCGTACTTTATAGGGTAGGATTCCTGATAATATAATACATAATTTTAGAAATAAATGTATTTACAGAATATAAACTAAAACCCAATATATTTAGAAATTCTTATATGTCTTTCCTTGATTTCTGTTTAATAAGACAAGAAGAGTTGCCTCGTAATTGAAGAGATGTATTGATCTCAAAAAATATAAAGACACGCGAGCTGTCTGAGTCTCTTGTCACGTTAACATCGGAAGCATCAAGCCAGCCTTAACTGGCATAGAACGGCCCGATTCCTATTAAATGGACTTCCAGGACTGCACACAACAGTGAAGTTATGCCAATCACGGGTCAGGTCAACATCCAGTCCCGTGACGGCATCATACCGCTGCAGCATTCGAACCAGAACATAACCGGCCTCTGTCAGCGCGAGCTGCTGGCCGATACAGATTCTCGGGCCTCCATTAAACGGTATGAAGTGCCATGCAGCACTCGCAGCACCTCGCTTCTTCTCCCAACGCTCGGGAACGAAGTCGTCCACGTCCTCGCCCCAGAGGTCCTTGCGCCTGTGGAGCACGTGCGTGCTGAAGTTAACTTCTGTTCCTTCGGGGACAAAAATGGGACTCTTTCCTTCCGGCCCGCCGCCTGTTGGGAGGGTCGTGTCGCAGAGAGCGCGGCGTGAGTTGAAGGGTACAACGGAGTGCAGTCGCAGGGTCTCGAAGAGCACGTGCTGAAGATATGTGCATTGTTTCAACGAAGCAAACGTTATCGTAGTCGAAGGGCTATCAGCGCTGTGGCCAAAGGTAGAAAGGATCTCAGAGCGAAGTTTCTGAAGCACGCGAGGGTTGCGGACAAGGCAATACCATGTCCAACTCATCAATGAGGCCGTAGTATCTCGTCCTGCGGCGAGAAGACCAAGGACTTGTTCCCTGACCTCTTCATCGCCACCACTGCACCGCTCGCGGAGGACATCAAGAAAGTCATAGAGTGCCTGGGAAGAGCCCTCCTTTTTGGACATATCGGAGGCGGTAATAGCACTGTCAACAAAAGCATGCAGGGTCTCTAGGCATGAACGCAGCTCGCGTGTGCCGTAGAGCCAGTAGAAGCTGCGAAGGCGGATGCGCGTGCCGAGTACGGCCACCATGCGCTCGAAGGCGTGATGGAACTTCATTCCAGGATGGGAATCATCACCATCAAGAGACGCTTGGAGTGTGAATGTGCTCTGACCCAGGAATAGTTCCGTCGCAGAGTCCAATGTAAGAGACGGGAGTAACGCGGCCAGGCTGACGGGCCTAGACCAGGTGCCGTCCGCAACGGCTGGACTCTTGTCCTTCTCGATACAGCGAAAAAGGGTCTGAACGTGTTCTTCCAAGAGGTCAAGTCGGGAAACGTTGTCACGACTGAACAATGGTCTCATCATGTCTCGTGCCACTCGCCAGGAAGCACCATCAGCCGCGAATATGCTTCTACCGAGCACAGTCTTCAGGTTTGTACTTCGCGCAGCGCCCATGCCAAAGTCGTTGAACTGAGTTGCCAGGATTGCTTGGATGTTGCGAGGCTCGGCTGTAACGAGGTTGGTGGTGCCTAAGATGGACATGCGGAAAGTGTGAACGCCCAAGGCGGCGAAGCGGCCTGCGACATGGTCTGGTGTGCGCTGGTCACGGTCTGCTCGGAGGGAAGCGAGGACTGTGTCGATTCCAAAGGGTAACTTGGATGGTTCAAGGGGTGCTGGAAGGCAGCCTCGTTGCTGAGCCCTACGAGCATTGGAGACATTTTGATACAGCAATTTGAGCAGATGGACTGAGAGGGGGACAGCTAATAGCAAAATGTATAGCGGGATGTGCGTAAAGATATTATTAATGGAGGATGGAATTATAGGCAAGCGGCCAGCCTTGTAAAAGGTCCTTTCGAAGGAGAAGTCCATAGTTCTTTGTGGTTAATTATCTCAGTTGCCAGACCATAGACCTATCTCTAGTTCATTTTCATAGGCGATAATGCTCGGTGTAAAAAGATGTCTTTGTAGTCATACACATTCTTGGACCTGGAGTTACATTAATCCTAAGATGGATGCACTTAGATGCGTCTATGGAGCTATCGTAAGGCTACAACACCGTGATGACAGGTAACCTTGCCATTGGCTGAAGACTTGGCGTCCGACTTAGGAAATGGCGGTCAGGGGAAAGAGTATCTTGCAAATACAGGATCATTAGAGTTTGAAGATAAGAAAGGAGCAGGGAGGGTCCTGGTCCCAAGGGAAGTCATGACAC
The DNA here is from genome assembly GCA_033439405.1 of Fusarium sp. NFCCI 5145. NCBI lineage: Eukaryota > Fungi > Ascomycota > Sordariomycetes > Hypocreales > Nectriaceae > Fusarium > Fusarium sp. NFCCI 5145. Next base: position 13,580 of record JAWDHB010000330.1, read on the forward strand.
GTGAGATTTCGGATAATGTGCCGGGCACAGACAGTCTACTAACGGTACAGTATTGCTGCAAGTAGCACGTGCACTATAAGTGTTTTGATAGTGAAACTTCGCGATGTTACCCGACAAGGGTTGGAATATACTATAAAATCCCTGAACTTTTGTCACTAAGTAAATCTGGTATCCCTGTATTAAATTAGCTACGAGCTTAATCTTTGTTAATAATAGGAATAGCTAAATCAGTTGCTCAAGGCTTAAAAATAAGCATGTAGTTGGCGAAGACTGTCCTTTACTACCCTTACTAAGTGACCTACTGATAAAGATTCAGGAATTGTACTGTAGGCAGTCTGGCGAGGGATTATGACATAAGCACCACGTTCTCGAGCAGGAAACTTCTATCTATGCCTTAAGACTATTTCGTGAATTGTTCTCGTGTAGTAAAAGTCGTATATTCTACTCTCATGACGAAGTGTTTGTCCAAGACGCCCTGACTCATCGTCTAGATACATGTCTCAATTCCTACAGAGTTGACTACGGTGTGAACCTTACATAACAGTTCATGTCTACTTCCCAGCAGCGTTATCCGATTCTGCTCTCGGGTACAGATTTACCAGCAACGGTAATTTCTCCCAGACGACAAAGGTGCCTTGCTTAAACCACCAGTCCTCCGACGGTTCATGGAGTTCAAGATCGAAGTTCCAGAGCAGCATTGCAAAGGTAAGTGCTATCTCGGCATTCGCCATCCTATAGGTAAAGTAAGCATATGTGCTTATCGAGAATGTTGACATGTACGTACGACTTTCCAATGCAATTGCGAGAACCGAGCGAGAATGGCTGAGAGGCGGCCCTGTCGTCGGAAGCAAACTCAGAGTCCATACCTACATCGAGCCATCTCTCAGGAAGGAATTCGCCAGCACGGTGGAAGTTGATCTCTGAATGGCCGGCGGAAAGTTGATTTACGCCGACCGCATAGCCACCTGGAACCCACCGACCCTCAATGAACTCTCCTTTGCCCGGTACCCAGCGAGGAAGTGTACCTGGAGTGGGCGGATATAGTCGCATACCCTCAGTGATACAAGCCCGGAGATACTTGCAGTTCTGGGTAGAAACCATGGTAATCTCCTCCTTCTTGTTGAACGCGGTGCGGATCTCTACCTTCACCTTCTCTAATGCCTCTGGGTTACGGAGAAGCAAGTAAGTGATGCCAGCGAGGCCTCCTGCTGCAGTCCCGCTCCCGGCGACGATCAAGGTACTCGCAAGCATGGTCAGTTCGATATCGGTTAACTTCTCCTCTTGGCTGTTGGCTAGAATGTACGAGAAGAAGTCCTTGCTAGCGGACTTGGTCTGTATGCGACGCTTCACCTTCTCAGCGGTCATGGCCAAGTGCTTGTTTCGTGCTTCAGTGACACGACGTGGTGAGATCCAGGTCAAGAAGTCGAATAAGCCGTACTGTACTGCAAGCTGGATCCAAGGGAAGCTTTTCGTTCGTGCACCAATCACGCGGATCCAGGGTTGGTCTGCGTTTTCAAGGCAACCAGCGGGTGCTCCAAAGGCGAGGTCTGCTCAGTTGGCGAGTTAAAATGTGCAAGTGAATTTAGAGATAAACTTACCTGATAGGATGTCAAAAGATAGCAGATTGTACCAGAGAGACATGTCGACAGGCCCATCGTGGGAGAGCTTCCCAATCTGCTTGATGAACGTTTCGAGATAGTTCTGGAAATAATACTCCTGTTCTCGCAGAGCACGATCAGAGAAGGCCGGGTTGATGGCACGTCGAAGCCTCGCGTGTCGCTCAAGATCCTCTGTTGCTAATGTCCTGCGTCCGCCGATGGAGGCGGGTGCTATACCGCGGCCATCCAAGACCTTGGGGAACTCGGGTGAGCGCTGCCCATAGATCTTCTTCCACGCCGCGCCGCTAGTGTACGAGAGCTCATCAGGAGCAATGCGAACAACCGGACCGTAGCGATCATGAAGGTCGCGGATCTTCCAGGCCACTCGTCCCTTCATATTTACATAGTTCCATGGGATCCGGGACACTGCCCAAAGCTTGGGGCCTGGATAGTGTCGCAGTGGGCTGAGGTAAAGGTAGTAGAAGCTCTGGCAAGAGATGTAAAGCGCAATCTATGCAACGTTAGGCTTTAAGTATGAAAAGACATAAAGAACCGATATGTAAAGGCTTACAATACTGAAGACTCCAACTACAACGTTACCGGTAGTGAGATCCGTCAGCCTCCCAAGCAGGGTTTGAATCTGCTCTGATACTATCTCTGGCTTAAGCATAATGAATCTCAGACGGAGAGCTATTAACAGAAAAGATGGAGCAAAGAGAAAACGTCGACTATGGGTCTGGGAGATGATCTGGATTCTCCATACTCTCTCCTTCTTCTCCTCTCCTTTAAACTCGTTCCTTATTCAAGATCCTGCGGAGGTGTCACACGAAATAATGGCGTGGATAACTCTTTACAGTGAGAGAGGCCAAGGTTGACCAGTAGGATAGATTGACTCTGGCACGTTCGCCTGTACCGAAGTTGAAGCCCGCAGGATGATAGCAAAGCCGTCCCAAGACCCCACTACTCGCTGGGGTGCCAAAGTGCCATCGGCGAAGTAGGAAGGACACTAGACGCTATTGGTGGAAAAGAATAACCCCAGGCTAGGCCGAGGCCCTAGGGCACATTAAGCTTTCTACGGTATATCTAGCGCCGGCAGAGTATGGACTAGTAACGGCCTCTAGTGCAGGATCCTAGTCGGTGCTGTCAGGGGCTACCTAGTTCGGTTAGCCGTTATAGCCGTCGTATCGGATACGTATACCACTCACTATCGGCCAAGAAGGCTGACGCCGACTTCGGACTCCGGATAGCCTTTAGTCTGCTTTACTCAACTCCGTGTAGTTTGTGGTATCTTGAGTTAAGATCTGAGCTACCACAATTCATCGCCGTCGCGCTCTCATCTTCGGTGCATAAGAACCATTCTCATCATGAGTCTAGAAAACCTGAAGAGAGATCTCTTGCCAACGCTATCTAGCGCGGCACGTCTTCATCTGCCTGGATCACAGGAGTTTGCGAAGTCCAACTTACGCTTTACTGAATATGAGCGCCCAGTTAGTAACGCCTTGCCTTTGCCTTTGCCTTTGCCCATGGGATGATATTTCATCTGGATGAAGAACCTAGTTGATTGACGTGTATGGGATCTAGACGTACCTAGCCGCGATTGAGCCAGGCTGTGACGAAGACGTGATTCATATCGTCAAGTACGCACGAGGGAACGATATTCCCTTTGCGCCACGATCAGGGCATCATGCCGTGACCACGACAATGCGACAGTTGAAGAACGGCATATTGATCGACATGCGCTCGCTGAACAAGCTGGAATTTGACCCTGACCTTGGCCAAGTGACCGTTGGAGGAGGTGTTATAACGGATGATTTTGTTACATTTCTGCAATCAGTCGGCATGGAAGTCAGTAAGTAACAGAACTTCATGTATTATGTTCCAGTAACGACTTTCGCTAAACAAGCAAATAATAGACGTTGGCTCGTGTCCGACAACAGGTATCATTGGTGTAGCATTCGGGGCTGGACTCGGCCGACTGCAAGGTAAATATGGCTATTTGCATGATAACATGGTGTCCTGCCGTCTGGTTCTTGCTGATGGCAGTGCGAGGACGGTATCAGAGATATCGGATCCCGACTTGTTCTGGGCTATTCGCGGCGCAGGACACAATTTTGGAATTGCCCTGGAAGCGACATTTCGTGTTTATCCCCAAGCGAACCAGGGCATTCACTACACTTGGGACTTGGAATACACCCTGGAACAGTGTGATGCCGTCTTTGAGACTCTGAACAGTGTCCATGAGGATATGCCTAGTGATCTGGCCATCTTTGTATTGTGGATTCGCGAAAGCGACGGCGGCAGAAAGGTACGTAAAATAAACCTTGTTAATAGGGAGAGGCGCGACCTGACTATATGGCAGCACCATTTACTCGTCAACCTTGTGTGGTCTGGCCAGGAATCTGAGGCTCGTCCATGGATCCATCGGTTCGAGAATATCAAACCCATCCTTAACAGCGGCAAAATTACAACCACATGGGCGGATCTGCCCTGGAAAACCTACAAGGGACAGAACAAGGTTCTCAGCAAACCCGAAGTGTGGTCCTTGGCACCCAACAAGATGATGGGAGCTGCCTGTGTCGAGAAGTTCGACCTCGAGACCACTCGAGCTTTCTTCCAGAGCGTCAAAGAGATGAACGAAGAGTGGGCTGGCAAAGGATTCTTCGGCGCCATGTTTGAATGCTTGCCGCACCAGAAGGTCAGAGAGCTTCCAGATGAGGCGACAGCATTCCCTTGGCGCTGGGGGTCGAACCATTTCATGTAAGTAATCTTTTGCAAATAACCCAAACGTAAAACCGCGACTTGATAGGTGGCTAATGCAGTCCTGTCTGATAGAATGTTCATGGCTACTCCGCTGAAGATGGAGTACCGGGATGCTTTTGAAGGGCACATTGACCGGTGGAAGAAACGCTTCATTGACACATCCGGGTACGGTCGTCTTCAGCAATACGTCAACTATGGCAATACTACGTCGACGATGAGAGATCCGCCTGAGGCACTATACGGATATGAACCATGGAGGTTGGAAAAGCTAAGGCAGATGAAGCGTATCTACGATCCTGACAATGTGTTTCGATGGTACCAACCATTGATCGAGGAGAACTAGTCCAGTGCATCTTTTGTATCTCTTAGATTGAATAGCTAAATAGTGAAATCTCGTCTCAAACAATGAATTTAAGTTCTATGTAGTTATATAAGCTCTCAGCCCCAGGACTTAACTGCAAATAATACATCTATCTCACAATTTAGACATTATACCACAATATCTAACCAGTTACCAAAGAGTGAATGAAGACGTCTATTTACAAACCTATTCGCGTATGATTACAATTTGATTTCGTATTCTGCCCCATCCTTTTGCTAGAGGTGTCCTATACACAACCCCTACCCACTTCCTGCGATACCGGAAGATATGTATAACATGTCAGGCCATCGTTACGGCCAAGGGTAGCGTAGCGTAGCAGTGGCATCTCTCCACAGACATACGGATAATCTGTCACTCAAAGCAAGTACCCTGTAACGCACGTGTCCAATGGCGAGTCGATTGCCTATCTGAGTAAAGTTGTTGTAGGCTAAGCAACGCACGTGCTTAGTAGCGAGTCGATTGCGCGACGGCTGGAGGGAGGATCAGCATTAAACGAGTCAAGCATTCTCTTCATATGGACATATACCTTCCTACAATGCTCGATACAAAAGAATCCAGTGATAACAACTGTTTAGTGTTGATTTTAAGTTTTCTGGGATTAAAATAGGGCGGGGCATCTTATCAGACCGCTAACACGGCCTGCCAACGTGCCTTGAATTGACTTCTTCACTGGACTGCGGTTATTGCCTCAATGGAATATGGTGTTTCATCGCGTGAATAACTCAATCGGGATATGTATCCGTCACTAGAAACCGACAGTTAATCGGATTGCCAAGCTTGAATTTTATATATCTCTGTAAAGGACGAATTGGGTAATACGGCGCATAGGACAAAGTAGTTGTACTCGAGTCGCTGATTCTCTCACAGCTAACCTTACTGTCTTCTCATACAAACCCCATTCTTATTACGTTGGCAAATATGCCCTTTCTTCAGGAGACAAATCATGCTCAGAGCACATTACAGCCCATTGCCATTATTGGTATCGGGCTGAGGGGTCCCGGAGATGCCTCTGACCCAGAGAGATTTTGGCAAATGCTGCTGGATGCTCGGTCTGCTCGTTCCGAGATCCCTAAAGACCGGTATAATGTCGATGGCTTCTATCACCCAGATCCTGAACGATTAGGAAGCATACAGCCTCGGTGAGTTTATTGGCGTGTTAACCTAATTAATAGGAAGAATAGCTGATATGAAGACAACAGACATGCACACTTCTTGAAGCAAGACTTCAAGACTTTTGACGCGCCGTTCTTCGGCATCACTCCTAAAGAGGCCAAGGCCATGGACCCTACCCACCGCTTGCTCTTGGAAGCTACATATGAGGGTTTCGAGAACGGTTTGTTCACATTAACCACAATCAATTTCGAAGTGTCATTCTGACTTCCCCTGCAGCTGGATTAAGACTGGAGGATGTCTCTGGGACGCAGACATCCTGCTACGTCGGTACCTTTACGGGAGACTTCCCGAACCTACAGGCCCGCGATAACGAAGGGCCATCTATCTATCGTGAGTCAGAGTTTCCCTCGTTCTAAGCACTCGATAGCAGCAGTATCAGTTACTCACTCACCGCTTTCAAGACGCTACCGGCTTGTCATCCTCATTGGCTTCAAATAGAATATCGTGGTTCTATAACCTCAGAGGTCCATCCATGACGATAGACACTGCGTGTTCGTCAAGTTTGACGGCATTCCACCTGGCTTGCCAGAGTATCCGGACAGGGGAGGCTGAGATGGTAAGTTTTCAATCTTCCTTTTCATTTGCAAGTTGAGATGTGACGGTGGCTAATGCTCAGTGGCATGGTAGGGCGTTGTGGCGGGAGCCAACCTCATGTTTGGTCCTGACATGTCCATCCTTCTCGGTGCAGCAAAGATTCTCTCACCAGAGGGCAAGTCTAAGATGTGGGACGCCAATGCAAACGGTTTCGCCCGTGGCGAGGGATTCGGTGTCACGATTCTCAAGTCTCTCGATGCGGCACTTCGAGACGGAGACACTATCCGCGCAGTCGTGCTGAGCTCGGCTGCGAATGAGGACGGGCGAACTCCTGGAATCTCACTTCCTAACAGCGAGGCACAGCAAGAACTGATCCGCAAAGCTTACATGAGCGCTGGCGTTGATCCTGCAGAGACGGGCTATGTTGAGGCCCATGGTACTGGCACGCAGGCTGGTGACCCGTTGGAAGCACGCGCTATTCTGAAGACGATCGGGGACCAGCCTGCCCGTAAATCCGACCTCTATGTCGGCTCGGTCAAGACCAACATTGGGCATTTGGAGGGTGCTGCTGGCGTTGCCGGTGTTATCAAGGCTGCCCTGGCAGTAGAACGAGGCTTGATCCCACAGAATCTTTGGTACGTGTACTCGAGTATCTGCTACTTCATGTACCCGAAGACTAACCACAGTTTGTTTGTTTCACAGGTTTGAGAATCTCAACCCTCAGATCGAGCTTCCTTCTAACGTCAAGATCCCCACAACGCTCACCCCATGGCCACACGAAGGTCCTCGTCGAGCCAGCATCAACTCATTCGGATTTGGAGGGGCCAATGCTCATGTGATCCTTGAAGATGCCCGGTCGTATCTGTTCCGTCATGGCCTATCGGGACGTCATGCTACTACTACTTCACGTCCTCAACTGTCTGAGGTCACGTCAAGTAGGAGCAGCGAGTCTGGATCCGACGGCGAGACAGCCAGCAGTGTCGCCAGCCAGATCCAACCCATTCCCAAACTCTTTGTATTTTCTTCCAACGACCAGGAGGGCGTTAAACGCAATGCTCAGCGTATCCTGTCCTATCTCGACACCACCAAGCTCGCCACCAAACATGGATTCACGAGTGAACTCGCCTACACACTCCATTCAAAGAGGACAGCCCTGCCATGGAAGGCTTTTTCTGTTGCCTCGACAGTTCCCGACCTTTTCCAAGCCCTAGAGAAGAACCCTGTGGTCGTTCGATCATCCTCGTCATTCGTTCCAAGGGTCGCACTCGTGTTTACGGGCCAAGGAGCTCAGTACTTCCGGATGGGCAAGTCTCTGTCCGCTTACAAAGTGTTCCAAGACAGCCTGCTGCGGTCAGAAAGTATTTTGAAGGCACTGGGATGTCCTTGGAGTCTACTTCAGGAGCTGGATCGAGGCGAGGCAGAGTGCAACCTTCGCCGCACAGACTACAGCCAGCCAGTTTGTACCGCTCTACAGGTCGCGCTGGTTGACCTCATCCGAGACTGGGGCATCCAGCCAGCTGCTGTAGTGGGTCACTCCAGCGGTGAGATTGCTGCTGCTTATTGCGCAGGCATTATTGATCAAGATGCGGCTGTCACGATTGCCTGGCTCAGGGGTCAAGTGTCACAGACTGTCTCCAAGAACGGGGGAATGCTGGCTGTCTCTGCCAGTAGCGCAAGTATCAGTGGGTATCTCGACTCCTTGCAGCGTGGTAAGGCTATTGTAGGCTGCTACAACAGTCCCAACGCATGCACAGTCTCTGGTGACGGTGCTGCTGTCGATGAGCTTGAAGAGGTTCTCAGAGAAGCAAAGATAACTTGCTCTCGTTTGCCCATGGATGTGGCCTATCATTCCTTTCACATGCAGACCGCGAGGGAAAAGTACGAGAGTGTTCTGGCTGGCATCCCCCATGGCTCTCCTGCTATTCCCATGTTCTCCTCGGTGACGGGTCAGCTAGTCACCCCTGGACAGATGTCGCCCTCTTACTGGGTCGACAACCTCGTCTCTCCCGTGAACTTTGCCGGTGCAGTTCGTTCCCTCCTGCATTATACTCAGGGCAAGATACAGGTTCATGATAGGTCAGCCTTTGCCAGTGCCTTCGTCGAGTTGGGGCCGCATTCCGCTCTACGAAGCTATCTTCTCGACATCTTCGCCACTGAGGAGCGCTTCTCTGGTTTCTCCTACGCTACTATTCTCAGACGCAAATTTGACGGCATCCATACCGCGTTGGAAGCGGTTGGTCAGCTTTGGGCCAAGGGCTGTGTCGTCGATGTCAACCGTGTCAACCAGGTCCCTGACGACGCCAGCATGCTCGTGGACCTCCCACCGTACGCTTGGAATCACTCGCGTGCTTTCTGGGATGAGTCATACCTCAGCCGTGAGTACAGACTCAGAGAGAAACCTCGGTCAGATCTTCTGGGCTACCGCATCCCTGGAACCCCTGACCCAACGTGGCGCAACTTTCTCCGGTGTAACGAGAACCCGTGGATCCGCGAGCACAGAGTTCAGCGTGACATCCTCTACCCAGGCGCAGGGATGGTCATCATGGCTATCGAGGCTGCCCGCCAGCTCGCTGAAGAGAGTGCCAACGAGGAAGTGTACGGCTACGAGCTTCGAGATGTGGCCATCGACACGGCTCTAAGAGTGCCTGATACCGACAAAGGTATCGAGGTCATGATTCAGCTGCATCCCCGTCGCACTGGTACCAAGTCTGGACCTTCAGCTACCCTGAACGAGTTTTCCATCTCCTCCTGGTCCGAGGAGACTAAGGAATGGACAGTGCATGCACGCGGTCTGATATCTGTCACATACAAATCTTCACTGTCACCAGCCATGAATCAAGAGCTTGCCCTTGAGAATGAGAGATACGCCCAGTCTTTTGCTCAGGCCAAGGAGAACTGCACAAGACCGGCGCGAGGCTTCTTGTACGACACGGTGGAGACTATCGGCATGCAATACGGCCCGACCTTCCGCAACATGACGGAGCTGTTTGCAGGACCGAGTGCCAGTTACGGCGTTATAAGTATCCCCGATACCAAAGCCGTCATGCCTATGGGATTTGAGTATCCCTTCGTGGTCCACCCAGCCACGCTCGACTCCGTCCTCCACCTTCTGTTCCCATCCATCAGCGGTGAAGACCAGTCTCTCAGTGAGGCAGTCGTTCCATTCTCGTTTGACCGCATTTTTGTGTCAGCGAAGATCTCAACAGTTCCGGGCACCAGGTTGCATGGCTATTCCACGGCTCAAAAGACCAGCTACAATACGTGGAAGTCGTCGATTACTATCTCCGAGGACCTTTCGGAGCCCATGATTATCATGGACGGCCTATCCTTGGCATCGGTTGGTGATGGGGGCAGCACGCAGCAGCCTGTCCAGGAGGGCAGGGCCAGCTGCTTTACACAGACTTGGCATGAGGACGTGGACCTTCTGGAGCCGCTGCAGATCAAAGACCTGGTCTACGAGCGAACTCTCAAGAGCAAAGATGACGAGTCTGTTCTTGACCATCTAGAGTTTGTCTGTCTCGTTTACATCTATCGCTGTCTTGCTTGGTTCGAAAGCGAGCAAGGGAAGGCCCATGTGCCCCAGGAAGGGTTCTGGAAGCTCTATGTCGAGTGGATGCGCGATACCATCAATGAGTTTCCCCCTCTTCCATCCAGCGAGTCCCAGATTACGGTCGAAATGGAATCCTGTCGTGAGAGCATTGTCCTCTCCAAGAGCGGCGACGTAACGGTCCAGATGGTCGACCGTATCGGAGAGAACCTCAGCCGCATCTTCACTCGTGAGGTCGAGCCTCTGCAAGTCATGACAGAGGGTGATCTATTGTATGACTTTTACCGCGGCGCCTTTGGCACGAGTTTCAATACCAACGTCGCTGAATACGTGGGCTTGGTCGCCGATAAGAGCCCTGGTGTCAAGATCCTGGAGATTGGCGCTGGCACTGGAGGGACGACTTACCATGTGTTGGAGCGCCTACGTAATGCTGACGGCACTTCCAAGGCTTCCAACTACTGCTTCACGGACATTTCTCCAGGCTTCCTCGCTAAGGCTGCCGATCGATTCTCTTCCGATGCATCCATCATGGAGTTCAAAGCTCTCAACATCGAGAACAACCCTACGGAGCAAGGATTCAGCCTGGAGAGCTACGATCTCATCATCTGCGCCAACGTTCTTCATGCCACCAAGAGCATCCAGGAGACGCTTGCTCACTGCAAGTCTCTACTCAAGCCCGGTGGCCGTCTTGTGCTGTCCGAGGTCACCATCAAACGAATCTTCAGTGGTTTCATCATGGGACCTCTCCCCGGCTGGTGGCTTGGCGAGGACGATGGCCGCTCTGGAGGACCTCTCTTGGATGTTGATGAATGGACGGCGGCCTTGACCAAGGCTGGTTTCTCTGGCGTCGATATCGACATTCGCGGAGACAATGAAGCATCCAAGGAACCCGTGTCCCTGATTATTTCGACCAAGCCATGCCAGAAGGCATCCGGGCCTGATTCCTTCGTTGTCATCACTACAGGGTCTGAGTCTTCACAGAAATTCGCGCAGTCGATCCAGAAGCAATTCGAGTCTTCAGGCCACCAAGTCTCCTTCACAAAGTGGGATGATGTTTCCAAATCTCATGTGGTCGGAAGATATTGCCTTTGTCTTGCGGAGTGGGAGAACCCCGTGCTTGCGACTCTGACAGATGAGAACTGGGAAAGACTCCGCCAGGTTGTCCAAAGTTCTTATGGGACACTCTGGATTACGGGAGGCTCTGCCATGGACTGCCCTGACCCTATGAAGTCTCTCATGGTTGGGCTTTCGCGGGCGATTCGCAATGAGGATGTGAGCGTCCGTCTGGCCACTCTTGATCTTGAGACAGCGGACAGAATCGACTTTTCCAAAGCAGCCAAGAATATCTTCAAGGTGGCGTCAGTCCATGCCTTTAGGGAAGAGTCTGAAGGCGAGTATGCTGCCCGCGATCTCACCGTGTACGTGCCTAGAGTCGAGAGGATTCTCGACGTCGATAACTCTCTGCGCAAGTATGAACTCAAGGGCGAGCCTGAGCTTGTGCCCTTCAAGGGCAGCGGGCGCCCACTGAAGCTCACCATCAAGACACCTGGTCTCTTGGACACCTTCAGATGGGACGAAGATGAGATGTACCACCAGCCGCTTCCTGAGGACTGGGTCGAGATCGAGGTGAAGTCTGTAGGCCTCAACTTCAAAGATGTCCTCGTCGCGCTAGGAAAGCTCGCCGAGGACAAGCTGGGAGTCGATGCCTCTGGAGTCATCACCCGTGTGGGATCAGCCGTCAGCGATTTCAAGCCTGGTGACCGCGTCATGACGGCTTCATGTTCCACCTTTGCTACCTTTGTTCGCTTCCCGGCCAAGGGAGCTATCCCCATTCCTGCGCATATGAGTTTCGAGGAGGCTGCTTCGATGCCCTTGATCTTTCTCACAGCCTACTACTCGCTTGTAACCGTTGGTAACCTGGTCAGAGGTGAGAGGATCTTGATCCATGCCGCCGCTGGAGGTGTAGGCCAGGCTGCCATCATGATCGCTCAACAGAAGGGAGCCGAGATCTTTGCGACAGTTGGTTCAGAGGAGAAAAGGAAGCTCATCATCGATCAGTATGGTATTCCCGAGGACCATATCTTTAGCAGTCGAGATACCAGCTTTGCTAAAGCTATCCATCGTGCTACTGAAGGTCAGGGCGTTGATGTTGTTCTTAACTCTCTTGCTGGCGAAGCGCTGCGTCTTTCGTGGCACTGCCTCGCCAAGTTTGGTCGATTTCTTGAGATTGGAAAGGCAGATCTTTTCGCCAATACCGGCCTGGACATGAAGCCATTCCTCGACAACAAGTCCTATATAGGTGTCAACCTCCTCGATTTCGAGAATAACCCCACACCTCGTGCGGTGGCACTTTGGACAGAGACTGCAAGACTTATCCATGACGGTACTGTCAAACCCATCGCCCCTCTACAGCACTTCAGCATGGCCGAAGTTGAGAAGGCATTCCGCAACATGCAGGCCGGCAAGCACATGGGCAAGGTTGTCGTGAGTGTCAGAGACGATGACATGGTCCCTGCCATGCCCGGAACACCCCATGTGGACATTCAAGCAGACGCGGCCTATGTCGTTGCTGGTGTTGGTGGTATCTGCAAGGAAATTGGCCGGTGGCTCGCCGAGAAGGGCGCCAAACATCTGGTCCTCCTTTCACGTTCTGCTGCCAGTAGCGAGGTGAACAGAGCCTTTGCTTCGGAGCTTCAGACAACCTACGATGCCAACACCTACACCTATGACTGCGATGTCGGGAACAAGGCAGAGCTGTCCGAGGTTCTGCATGACCTAAAGTCAAAGAATGTTCCCGAGATCAAGGGTTGTGTTACTGGAGCCATGGTTCTGAGGGACACTCTATTTGACAAGATGACGGCCGACCACGTCCGGACAACCATAGGACCCAAAGTCCACGGTACCTGGAATCTTCATGAGTTGCTTCCCAAGGATCTCGACTTCTTCGTCATGCTCAGCTCTCTGGCCGGCGTCATGGGTCACCGCGGGCAAGGTAACTACGGCTGCGGCAACATTTTCCAGGACTACTTCGCATCTTTCCGGCGTAGTCTGGGCCTGCGCGCCATGACCATTGACATTGGATACCTCCTGAGCGTAGGATTCGTAGCCGAGCACGATGAGTATGTCGACCACGTCAAGGCCATGGGTCTCAAAGTCATGCACAAGAGTGACTTGCATGGCCTCATGGCCACGGCCCTCGAAGGCTCCGACTCCCACCCGCCGCAAGTCATGTGCGGCCTCCCCTGCAACGAGCACGACGACGCTTGGTACTGGATCCATGACCAGCGCTTTGCAGCTCTCAGAAAGACTGCCGCTGGCTCTGGAGTTGGAGGGTCCGCTACCGTCTCACTACGTGATGAGCTTGTCCGTTGCGGTCAGATGGGCGATGAGGCTGTGCATTTGATCACTTCTGCTTTGGCACAGCGCCTAGCTAAGCTGATGATGATGCCAGAAGACGACATTGATACAGGGAAGCCCTTGAGTTCCTACGGTGTAGATAGTCTGGTTGCCGTTGAAGTCAGGAACTGGATCGCAAAAGAGGCCGTGGTGGAAGTCAGCGTGTTCGATGTCATGGCCAATATCCCTATGCGCCAGCTAGCTGCTGAGCTGGCAGCGAAAAGCAAGGTGTTGGCCCAGGAGGCACCATGAGTCTGACTTTGTGCTTTGCCTCCCTAACAAGGCTATTTTCTCTTATTTATGTAGAGTTTGAGATATAATAGGTTTTGGGTCGAGCTTTGTTTCATTGGTGGCTGCGCAGTTTTGCTTGTATAGTTCTTTCCAAGTCAGATACCTGAAATCTCATGATGGTCTTGCATTATTGCTGCGCTCTAACTTATTTTTGGCCGCGTAAATTAATCGTCTCAAAGAGAATGCGTCGTGATGTTTGACATGTCTGTGCTACCTACTCCCCCCTGAGCTAGTATGTAGACTCTTATCTTCTTTAGAGCATCGGAAGAAGTTTTGTAATCTCCGAATCAGTCAATACTTGCTCAATAAAAACCAGGGGAACAGCCACGTGCTTATCAGACAGAGCTTGACACGTAGCCCTAAGCCCCTTGACCCAGTAATCCTTATATTCCCTCGTCCTCCACAAAATTACCTCTGTCCTGCTTCCTTAACCCTTATACCCCAGGTTCAGGAAGAGGAGCAGCATAGTCTAAGGACTTGCATCCGTCGCAGAAATCATGTCCAAACCTTTGAAGGAAATGAAAATACTTTCATTGGGGATGCCACGCACAGGTTTGTTTAACAAAAAGGCACCCTCTGCCCAACTATTATGTCTTCATGCAAGCTAACAACATATTAGGATCTTCTTCCATAGCAAAGGCTCTCACTATCTTGGGATATGATGGAGTACACCACGGTATTACGTCTATCTCTCTGCCTCACGAGCAGGTTCTTCTCTCTGCAGCTGCAGACTCGACGTTTCCATCGCTGCCAACATACACCGGAATTCCCTTTACCCGCAACGATTGGGACGCGCTTTTCGGCAACTACGAAGTGGTAACAGATATGGGTTCTTTTTTCGCCCTTCAGCTTATTAAAGCATATCCCAATGCCAAAGTCATCCTTGTGGAGCGTGATGTCGATGCCTGGTTCGAGAGCATGAACGAGGCTTGTTTCGAGACAAGCTGGGGCTGGCGTGCAGATCTCATCATCGACTACCTCGGCCCAATGTGGGGTCTTCAAGGCGGGAAAACACTCCGAAAGGTTCTTCTGGGCTTCTATGGCGCTCAGAGCGTGGACGAAATGAGAAAGGTCGCTAAGGATCAGTACATTAAACACTATGAAGAGATCCGAGCAGTGGTGCCCAAGGAGAGACTTCTTGAGTTCAAGCTGGAGCAATCTTGGGAACCATTGTGTGCGTTCTTAGGCCATGATGTACCAAAGGGCGTTGAGTTTCCTGTAGTTAACAAGAGGAGTGAGCATATTAATCGCGTGAGATCTAAAGGAAATCGCTTTATTAAGCTGGCTTTTCTTACAGGCATAAAGAAAGCCATGCCCTGGGCATTTGGGGCTACTATTATAGCAATTAGCTTATACTACGGAAGGCGTATTAATTGAACTAGGCTTCAGCTTATTTTAGCCTAGGAGCTTCCCAGAAATAATACTTTATACTAAACCTTAAGGCTTCTTTAGAGGATAAAATTAATTTATCTTTCCAAACTTGAATATCTTAGTATTTAGATTTAAGAATACTATTATTAAAGAAATTTCTTAGTTTTTAGCAACAGGTAAGGTACGGTTCTTTGAAGAGCAGTGGCTAAGACATTTAATGCAAGCAAGATTCCTGGCATTAATATCGTGCACTAGTATCTTGACGTGGTATAATTAAAGCTAGTATTGACTGTCAGTGAGGTCTCTAGTTGGATAATTTATTACTGCATTCAGGGCAGCGAAAATAAGGCCCGTGGAAGTATTTTGGAGTCATTAGATTACTCTGTTCAGGTCCTTCGCGATTTTCACTTTTAGTCAGCAATGACCTGTTGCAAGACATACGCATTATCACCTTCCCACTCTAATATCCCCCAGATCTGTTAAGCTTTTAGTACAACGCTAGAGCCTGTGTATCCCGCTGGGGAAATTTGGCTGTCAACCTCACCGGAAATTAGCTCCCTGCAGTATTGGTAACTCAATGAAACTTCTTACTGGTATTGTTCCTGCCTTGTGACATGTCTTGCAGATACTGTCTGCAGTTTGTTAATCAAACGTCTTGAATGACTCCGATGCGCTTTGCTTAACGCCCACTTGAGCAGAGTATTTCGCTCACTGACGAAATTGATACCTGGCTGTCATTATATTTTGTCTAGGTTAGGTAGCTCCTCACATCAAGGATCACTGAAGCTTTTTCCTCTTTGGGTAGTGCGGCTGAAAGCTTTAACTGAAAACCTCGTGAGGCATTTAAGTCAAAGAACGCGTTATAGCAAGAAACAGCATCTATCTATCCAGTTTAATAGAGAATACTAAGTTGGTATTCAACTTGAGAGCTGCTTGTTATTGCGATCTAATTTCAGACAATTCCTTCGTTTTCGAAAAGTCCACTCAGGATATATTCCAGATTTGATAGCACAAGATTGTACAAAGCCGGTTTCCATAATGCCTACGATTGAGTCCTCTATGGATCGCATTCGCGCAGCAGCGGCTGAAGGAGAACAACTTCTCTCAGTTATCACTGCCACTGATGATACTGCAGCCACTCTAAACCAGGTCAAATTGGACATAGCTGCACTCAAAAACCCATGGTATGATGCAGATGCGTTGTATAGCGAATTGGGCGCTCGACTCGAACAGGAAAAGAAAGAATTCGAAGATCTAAGAAACAGTCGCACAAAAAGGTTCTTTGGCGGCCCACAGTACAAGGAGAAACTCGTTAAGGAGGAAAATGACGTGACAGAGTTACTGGAGTGGCGGGCCAAGGCGGACAAAACGCGCAAAGAACTTGAGGCCAAGCTGAATAACATGAAAGAGCTAAGGACGAAACTGGAGAACATGGCCGAACAGCGTGTACAGGCCCTCAATGACTTAGACAACCTTTATGTCTCTGTCTTCAATGGGCCTTCGCCAGGTAATCCTGAAGAAGATAAACTCGAGGCACAAGCAAAAGCAGCTCAGGAGGTAATTACCAGGTTTTCTTTATCGTTTTCTTTTTCTCGGGCATAGTCCTAATACTCTCAAGATTTTTGATCCCATTCAAAATCGCTATAGCCAAGCGGCCTCGGTGGTTAACTACATCAGAATGGCTCGCGCGCGCGTAACATTCGCCGCCGGCAGCGCGGCACGTGCGCTAAAAATCTCGGAATCGGACATTTTTGATCTCAAGCCTGGAGCTGGGATAAGAGCTAATCAAAATTTCAATTCAGCAGTGGCTGACCGGCAAGAGCGTGAACATTTGAACTTAGTCCGGCGTAGTCTGGTTGAAGCCTCCCAATTCCTCGCTATGGCTCATGAACTTGACCCCGAGGTTGGTGGGTTTGTCATGCCCAAGGTAGCAGATGGGAAGAGCGTGGCGGGGAGACTCGATGACTGGATTAACACACCGGTAACCGACTACCTTTTCCATCGAGAGATCAAAGACACGGCAGAGGGAATAGGTATGGCGGGCACTATAGTGGACGAGGAGCTGCAGTTGGCTGAGGAGAAAAAGAGGGTGTGGACTGAGAAGAGGGATGCTGCTGGCAAGGACCTCAAACAGGCAAGAGAAGAATTGCATCAACTACGAGCCCGAATCTTCGAAGATGCCGTCAAAGGCGAGGGAGTCTCAGTAGTGCCGTCTTATGAGCAAGCGACAGGGAATAACTATCCACCACGATACACAGAAACAGATAAGTC
This sequence comes from Fusarium sp. NFCCI 5145, assembly GCA_033439405.1. Lineage (NCBI taxonomy): Eukaryota > Fungi > Ascomycota > Sordariomycetes > Hypocreales > Nectriaceae > Fusarium > Fusarium sp. NFCCI 5145. Next base: position 30,903 of record JAWDHB010000330.1, read on the forward strand.
TTAAGGAGTAAGCTGAAGAACGGAGCGGCCGGCTTGAAATGGTCCATATTGAAGGAAGGATTGAATTATGGGCTAGACCATCTAACTACAATATAGTAAAGGAGTCCAGCCATCAGCTAGTCAATGCAGAATTCTGGCTATATTGACCAAATACCAAGAAACTAGTTCTAATATCGCAGAAGAAAAGACTTTCTACTATTCAATTATGTGGAATCTAGTAGAAGCGTCAACTTGGTCTTTTTATCTGCTCTTGCCCCTGTAATAAACCCCGTCTTATCTAGCAGCGCTCAATAGTCGAATCCGCAGTCTAATATCAACGCACCAAGTAGTTAGCTTAACCGAGGTCAAACTTCGAAGGAGATAAGGAGCTGAACTTACAAGCTGCTTGCCGAGATATGACCAAGGCACCTTGTGCTCCCAAAAACCGCGCATCCAGTCTTTTTGGCTAGGGCAGTTCTGGAACTGTACCGTTGCATCGTCGGTATAGACACATGTTGGGGTGTAGGACTGCATGGGTGATTAGTTGATGATTAAATTGAGGAATGGGAGAAGCGGTGAGTAGCTCACAGAACAGTTCATCGTGAACGCAGCTCCATCAAAGAACGGCTGATTTCCTCCGCAGGCATCAGACCCAAGGAAGAGCGCTTCGGGTGTGAGCCAACGCTTCTCGAGAGTCTTGGACAGCATATCCTTGAACTGATAACCGCAATCATCTGTCTTGGCAAACGAATAAGTCGTTCCATCATGATACCAGTACTGATCGCAGACGTTGTTAGAGTCCAGTTCTGAGCATTTGACGAGCTTATCGCTCGCACCCGTTGCCCGCGGATCAGTGCTATACTGCTTTGTTAGAAAGATGTTGTTGGCTTGCAACGCGCTGCTGTAAATATAGTTGATCAAGTTCTTGTAAATGTCGTCCATTTGGTTCGTCAATGAGGTCAATCCACGCTGAGAAAACCCTCCCTCTTTTGTGAGGGCAAGAAACTGCGTGATATTTCCCTGGGCGGTTTTGATAGCGGCTCCAAGGGTGCCCTGGTAGTCCTTAACCTGAGTTGAGAGCGAGGCCGAGATGTCAGAAATCTGCATGGACTCTTGAAGGTGATTGTTGGAGTTCTTGTTGCCAAGCCAGGTAATCAACCCACCGCCTTGAGATGCAAGGCCCTGAATGCCGGCAAGAATGAGTTTCGACTGCCAATTACCTAAGAGCTCCTTACTAGCTCCGAACTCGCCGACAGTAGCTCCCAAAATGATCGCAATCAGGTTCTTGCTGACCTTTGCCTCTTTTGGAGGATTGACGGTGTAGACAATGTCACCAATTTGGCCAGATGCAAGAGAAACCGAGTTGCTGAGGGCTTCGCTATATTGGGTAAAGAATTGGTGAATAGCGTAGATACTCCAGAGGGCGTAGAACTGCTGCTGAGAGTCGAAATCGCCATTGGTGTCGATGGGTGGACAGGTGTCGACGGTGATCTCATCGCAGGTGAGGCCAGGATAGCGGTTATTCTTGAGGAAACACTGGGCGAACCCCAGAGTTCCGCAAGATGCTTGATTGGTAGCCCACCAATCGTTCAGGTATTTTTCAACCTCTAGTTCCACCCAACATTCTGGGACTAGAGCAGTTGAGGCCTTGGGGGCGCATTTGGGCAGGGTCTTCAAGGCGGTACTGTTTGATTGAGCCAAAGTTCCCACTAGAAGGGTAGTCTCGACGACTAAGGTCGCGAGGAGATTGATGAAGCGCATGACTAGAGATGCTGATAATCTTTAAAAGAGTGAATGAATTGTGAGTTTGTTCGAATGATTCTGCTGTTGAATGCATTTCTAGAGGCGGGCAATCTTGCCTTTTATGGAAAGGGTCCAGCCAACAAAGAATAGGAGAGCAACGGCCTATGGGCTCTCGGTCACCAAACCATCACAATTCGTATGCAGATTTGTTTTGTGTAAGTAGTGGTGAACTGATATCATTATTAAAGGGATGATGCTTGTAGTTTTATTCAAAACATCGTGATAGCACGTGGAGGCCAGAGTCAATTTAATTTGTGGTGTTTCAAAGTAAGGTTTAGACATGTGACGAACCCATGGATGGCACAGGTTTCATTTACCAAAATATCTTACCGACGCAGCTTTCTACGCCCGGTGGTTCCGGCTATTATGATTTGATGTCGCTGCGTTTGTCCTTTTAGTCCGTCAATAGAAAAGACGGTTTAAGAATATATAAATAACTAGTTCCATAACATTCAGTATCACCACCAGCAACTTCTCGACTATATTCTACCTTCCATAACATTCACACTCTTTCCTACTATCACATCATTATACCTTAAATTGTTAGATTGTTCAATATCTCTCCTCCTCAGGGAAACGAGACAATGCGCATCACCAACTCCTCTTCCGTCCTCGTATCAGTCCTCATCGTGGGCCTAGCCAAGACTACCATGGCTGACCGCGATTGCTGTTACCTCTGGCAAGGCGAAACCAGTGGTAAAGCACAGCAATTCCATGTTTCATGGACAGCAAGCTCCCAGACTGCCACTTGCAAGCTTTACAATTGGGGGTCAGATTCTACGTGCACTGTTGAGACTTCGGTCGTTGACAATGCCTGGTTGAAAGCCAACGCAACTGTCTCTTTCAAAGAACCGAATGTGTTCCACTTCACGTTTGGAATGAATAACAATGATTGCGAATATCTCGGCGATGATACTATTCCGCGTGCCTGGGACTCTTACCTCTTTCCGGCCCCGATCTACAAGACACAGGGAGACGCGTGTCCTGATAAGATGTTCTAAGTCTTTGTATGTGCCTATTGACTCAGAGTGCGAATATCCGCATAACTTGAGGCGCATAGCTAAGAGTATTACAGGGCCAACATTTCTATGTTGTTGACTTCACAGTACGTTACCTCTTTTTCCAGGGTGCGTTTTCGAGATTGTCTAGTGCTGCACATTAGGAGGCCCTATCAGATTGTATTTACTGAGCTACATTTATATACAAGTTTAAGAGAGTTGGCCACCTGCTATCTCAATAGTGTCTAATCCTCCCTAATGAAGTTCAAGAACTCCGAGGTACCATGTACCCAGAATTTAACTTAAAGAAAGCTAGGAGATAGATATCGTAACTACCCAGTATCCAGAGAGGGCGCTACACCTATGTTATCTAGAAGCTCCAATAAAAGCCGAGGAGACACAGGCATAGATAACATCAACATAACCTCGAGTTGGATAGGACGTCTATTGCAAATTAGGCAAATGGCCCGCTAGCACAAAGAGACTAGCCTTATAAACATCAGTACGTCTGGAGATAGTTACGTGGATTTACTGTCAGAGTTCGATAAGAATAATTTACGTGCGTAGATAAATCTAATCTCTGCAGTATATTAAGGCACGTGATAAAGCGCTTATTACTTGGCCCTACTCCTAACTAAGAATTATTCTTTTGTCTAATAAGTACTCAAACTCACAATGCCTTCTCACAATACAAAATCACGACGAGTTACGCAAGCCTGTGACTTCTGTCACCGGCGAGGAGTAAAGTGCAAGGTAATAGAGCCATCCTCACACAGCGACCATACTACGCCATGCCAGACCTGCACTGAGTATGGTGAGATATGCACCAGGAATCGGAAGCCGAGAAAGCGGGGTACCAAGCAACAGAATCAATCAGCCCCATCCGAGTCCATTCAAATCTCTCAAAGAGATAATGTGCTTGCAATAGATTTTTCAACGAGTTCGGTTATCTTAGGGTCCTTGAAAAACAACAAGGTCGTCACAGCATTGCTTGATGTGTATCTAGATACAGTTCACCCGACGTAAGAAAGTGAATCTTCCCGTGCATGGACACTTGCTAACTCGTCTAGTTTTCCTTTATTTTGTGAAAGGGAAATTTGCGTTGGCTGGCGAGATGAAATATTTCCGGGCAATTCTTCTGAGTATATGAATCTGGTATGCATGTGTGCATTGAGTGCCCTCCACACCAATAATCGCGCATTGTTCACGGACACAGAACCTGTATTGGATAAGTTCGATCTGGCACAAAACTACTTGAAAGAAGCAGAGACCCTAGTTTCCAACTGTCCAGAGACATGTGGTCTAGTAGAACGCATACGTTCATTTGGTTTCCTTGCTCTAGTGGGTGCACAGAGCGGAAATAGTACCTTGTTGCACAAATATCTAGGACTGTTTCACACGATGTCGTCCCGCTTCAATTTTCATGATGAGGCGAATTGGCCAGCAGATCTGACCACCTGCGAAAAAGAAGTCAGGCGTCGTCTTTGGTGGGCTATGTACCGACTCGAAGTTCATACAGCTTGTATGTTTGGGACCATGATACGATGCTCTGAAACACAATGCGACGTTGGCTATCCATTGGGTCTCCACCACCCTGCTTTTGTTCCTGGTCGAGATGGTGACTTTGAAGACTGGTTCTCGGGGTGGAATTTAACCACAGACTTATATCGGCTGCTGGAGCACACGGTACTTGGTCTCCGTTTTCGACGCCGCAAGAACAACTCTATACTCCAGAACTATTGCGGACCGGATATATCTCAAGTCATGAACAGATTATCTGCGCTACAAGGTCAGATCCTACCCCAGTTCGAGTCTGTGGCGTCTCGATCTTCGGACAATGGTCGAAATCGTTGTGGATTCCAAACTTGCAACATTATTTGCACTATTCACTTGGCCCGCATAATGGCTTCACTTGCCAGCCAAGAAGGAATTGAAGTCGCCTGCCAGGCTGCACGAGAAATGATGCTCAATATGAATTCCATACCCCAGGAGTACATACGAGCTACAGGGTCTCCTCTATTGCAGCAACTTGCTGGAGTTGGCTACATGCTCCTGCTTGCAGCGAAAAGGGACAAGACCATCGTCACTCACTACTCTGTCTTCACTGAGTCTCTTAAGCTTATAGTAGAATTCGTTGCCCAATTTTGCGAGTTCAGTAAGACAGCAGTTGATGCGAAGGACAGACTCGACTCTGGGCTCCAAGACCTCGACAAATACGTGCAAAGTCTTGGGGCCTACGAAACCCTTGACATGACTTTATCTTCTCAAGACAGTATCTTTGCAACAACGTCGGATCTTGATATGACACTGCTGGATGGAGCATTTCACCACAACGATTTTATGAACGCCAACCTCTTGAAGGGGTTTGCATGGCCAGAAATGCCGGTACTTAATCTTCAAGGTTAGCTATACTTAGTTCAGCTTAATTACCTATCTAGACTTTGACCTCCGCCTTGTGGGTGCTGGTACTCTTTTGCTTGTTTGTCCTCCACGCATAATACTCACCACCAGTCATGACGGGATACTTCATCGGGTTGTTTTCACTCACGCAAGTGGATATAGGCTCTAATAGCTTCGTTCTATCAAAGCCAAAGAAAAAAGGAGCCGAGTACCTCTCGCGTCCACTCTTATTGATAACCCGATGGACAGTTGAGACGAAGTAGTCATTTGTCTGTCTCATGAAGCAGTCGGCAATATTGACCACCAGAGATCCTGGAACAGGCTTCGCTTTGACCCATGTGCCGTTCTTGCTCAGGACTTCGAGACCGCCTGCTGAGTCCTGGGTGACCATAGTAAAACACTCGACATCGGTATGAGCTCCGATACCATTCTGGTCATCCGCTGAATGGATTTGCTCGGGGTAGTGCACAATTCGCATTCCGGCCTCAGGCTTGCGGATGTATTCATCGAAGGCCGTCTCTGGCAAGTGAAGAGCGAGAGCGAATATCCCAGTCAGCCGTCGGGCCAACCTCAATAGTTGAGTGTGGTATTCGTAGAGGCCCTTTCTAAGTCCTGTTAGATCTGATGGCCAGATGCTTACTGAGGGTTCGCAATTCTCGACTGCCTCAGGGTCTTCTAGTGGATCATACGCCCAATTAAACGCCTCACTCAAGTCTTGATAGTAATATTAGTGTTTGCATAGTGACTTCTTTCCGGTGAACTTACCTTGGTGCTTCCATCCATTGCGGTTATAGCATTTCATTGGGTGATAACCAACATACTCATTAGGGACAAGGCCAGTGAAAACCTCCATCTTCCTATCCTCCGACAAAGCAAAGAAACGCTTGGCTTGCTCAAAGGCAGCCTCTGCATATTTTTCGTCGATACCCTAGTGAATTGTCAGAAATTAACACAAGAAGAAAAACCACTATTATTCAAGTACAACTTGCATGATTGACAAGGTAAAAGAAACCAATCTCTCGGGATGCCGTGCGAATTTCGTCAGCAACAGCCTGACGGTCCTCGAGCTTCTCGCTCCATATGTTGGATGCATCAATAATAGGAATGATGTCAAGTTCCATCGATTGGTTCGAATTGAAACTGAAGACCTTGCCGTTGTGTAAAGTTACAGTCGTGGCAGAGCCACCTTTGGTGCCGCTTGTTGTAGAGGATGGCATTATGGTTGGAAAAGAGCTTTTGGTGTTAAACTGGTTGTTCTACGTTTTGTGATCACTGTGCGACACAAGGGTCTGTTTATAATATTCTTGTAGTTTATGACTCTCCATTGAATGATGCACACTGCATACAGTCTCTGTTGCTTTTTGTTGTCTCGGATATTAAAGAGTCCGCTGTTTGTGAGGTGATTGGACTGATAAGCTGCTAAACTGTTAAACTGCTAAACGTGACTGGGGGTGATAAGCAGAGATCGTCGAGCTATCCAATTGGATTTGCTTGATTAAGTGTTATCTTTTCCCCGCATTCATATCAGCTTGGCCGATCTTCGGCTACTGTTGTCCCCGGAGCCGAGCTACAGGCAGATAGGCTATTACAACTAGCGCAATTGGCATACCCTAGATAAGTTAATCTGTAGATGGATCACGAATCATGGTAGATATGTCTATCAATTTTACATCTGTATCATGAGATAACCAGGGAGAATAAGTAGAAGAATACTCCTCCGAGATAAAAAGAAAACTAAGTGATTGTCTTGTCTAAGCACAAATGCTTCCTGTTTGTCTTTCACTATGACAAAATCGTCGATGTTGTCACGTTTGATCATCAAGCTCCAAGTTGAGCGAGATGAACACGCAGATGTTGATATTTATGTCAATAAAGACACTCGACCTCTGCCTCCATCTCGGCGCCCTTATGGGCCTTGGGAATTTGTCGGCCTGTGGATGGTCACAGGTTCTTTTAATGTTGGAGGTTGGACAACGGGATCTGCGTTGATATCTGTTGGTCTCAACGTCTGGGTGAGTTTTAGTATGCAGGTTTTAGGTAAAGGTGGCTAATCTTGTCTTCTTAGCAATCGATGCTAGCCATCATCGTTGCACACTTCATCGCGGGCTTACTTTGTGTTGGTGGAGGACATCCCGGTGCGAAGTGGCATATCGGATTTCCTCTATGGATGAAACAGAACTGGGGTATCTGGGGTTACCTGTTCCCGATGGCAAGTCAAGAGTCTAAGAACTTTGTACATGTCCGATAACTAATTATTTTTAAGGCAATTCGTGTTTTTCTGTCTTTTGTCTGGACATCCACCAATACTTGGTATGGTTGCCAATGTCTGAAGGTGCTGCTTACTTGCATCTGGCCATCATTCAGAAACCTCAACACAGAGCTGGCAGGTGGAACTATGCAAACCTGTGACATAGTTTCTTTTATCCTATACCTAGTTCTTTGTGTCCCTCTTGTGGCTCTCAGTCCTGAGAACTATAGGAAGCCGTTCTTTATCGCCTCAATAACCGTGGCGGCCACAGTCTTCTCTCTTCTTATTTGGTCTACTGTCAGAGCACAAGGAGGTGGTGCACTCCTGGCTGATGTATCTGGTGTGTCTGGCGTCGCACCAGCTAAAGGTGCTAAGCTCGGATGGGCCTTTGTAGCTGCAGTGACCGCTAACATTGGAGGCATCGCGACTCATATGTGGTCACAGTCAGACTATACCCGTTATGCCCGAAAGCCCGGCGATCAAATACTGGCACAACTTATTATGGTTCCTCTCGGTACTATTGTGGTTGGATGCATTGGCATTATCTGCACCTCTTGCGCAGCGACTCTCTATCCAGAAAAGGAAAAGCTACTCTGGCAACCATACGTCTTTCTCGACACTATTCGCGAACAGGAAAACAACCGGGGAGCTAGAGCCGGTGTTGCTTTTGCAAGCATTGCGTTTATGTTCTCACAATTCGGCATGGTTGTTGCATCCAATCTCGTTGTCGCTGGAATCGATTTGGCCGCTCCTCTTCCACGATGGTTTACAATAAGACGAGGAGGCTACGCCACACTTTTATGTGCCTTCATTATGCAGCCATGGTCACTTCTTAACAGCGCTACGAGCTTTCTGACCGTGGTGGGTAGTTTCAACGTGTTTCTCGGTCCTCTGATGGGCATTATGTTCGCCGACTATTTCATCCTCAGGAAGAGAACCATTAAGCTAACTGATCTCTATGGAAATTCCCCAGAGAGCATTTACTGGTACACCAAGGGCTGGAATTGGCGTGCAGCCGTGGCATGGGTACTTGGTGTATGGTTCCTGCTCCCTGGTCTCGCACAAAGAGGAATGGATCCCAAAGGATTTTGGGGTGGATGGACTCGACTATATCAGATTGGCTGGTTTGCTGGATGTTTTGTGTCGGGTGCAATATTTCTCGGTCTGGACTACTTTTGGGCCATGCCAGAAAAGCTCGCTGTGGACGAAGTTGATTACTTTGGGACATTTGGAGATGCGCCTGTCCTGCATGGTCTTGAGGAGAAGCCATCTAGTTCAAGATCGCTCGAGGAAAGCAAATTCACCTCTGCTCAGAAGACTGATGAGGTTTAGATGACTATTTTGAAGGGAAGTGAATTATGGAAAGGGAGTTCGTTTCATATTCTTTGTGATGCCCTTTACTGAACAAGTATATGTAGCTGGCTTCTGTAGCTCAGGCTGTTAGAGTGTCGTACTAATACTACAATCCGAGTGTTCGGTAAAAAGTAAAGTCTCTTGTGAACTGAATTCTAGGACAAAGTCCCGGGTTCCAGTTGAAGCATTGCTAAAATGAAAGATCAAGTATGCTCCTGTGTTCTCAGCTTTTTGGATCCCCCATGCTTATATCCTGGTTTGTAAGCTGTGCTGTTTGTATAGCTTTATATCTTCTTGAAACCTCCTCAATCATAGTACGTATTTTGGAAGCAACCAGGAACTTTTTCTCAAAGGTTCCAAAAAGCTGGATACAGAGGTCGAGATCTTCAATGGCTCGCGAATCTCTCAACACAGTAGGTAGGTCATCTGGTTGAGCAGTAACAGAATAGATGAGCGAGAGTGTTGATGTGAAGAGAGAGAGGAAATTGAGCCAGTTATATGCAAAGCGCCTTTGTTGATGCATACTGAATGCTTGGCGAACCGACATGGACGCCGCTGTCTTGAGTAACTTGAGGCGCTCAATATCGAGAATCGGACACAAAGGGGATGGCCGATAAATCATAGCCAGATGTGTAAAGTAGTTGAAGTCGTACCAAGCATTATTTAAATGCGGGACACCATCGTGAATATCTGGTAGCGGAAAGGGCGTATTTCGACGCCACTCTAAGAGTTCCTGATGTAAGGATGATAGAACCTCGTCTCGCTCCTCCTCGGTAAAGTTTGCATTCTTACGGCTGGGATATACCTTCCTGGAGATCTTGCTTGCGATCCTTCGAAGGGCAAGTATATGTAGTGGAACGGCTAATACGTTTGGATGTAAGGAACGGAGCGTGATTCCTTCAGGTCGGGTGTCCTCATCCTCGTCGATATCAGAAAAGGGCTATATTTACTTAGTAAACGTTTTCTACTATTAAAGTTTGCTCGATGCCATGTTGTTTTCTCTCACCTCGACATCGATATCATCATCGTGTAAAGCAAATGGCCGTCCCAATGCCACAGATACGACACTACCCCAAAAGGATTTAGCAATCGACATACCAAAACGCAAAATTGCAAAGCAACGGTGGCGGTGCTTACCGGTCCATCATGTAAATGGAAAAGAAGATGCGTTTGCGTCTTTCCTGCTCGCCAAAGGGCAAACCAGTATAAGTCGAGGCGCTATGTAAGCCCATACCAAGCGCCAGTCTCGCAGCTGTTCCAACGAGAAACCATGTATCTTGCCATGTTAATAGGACCGTTATCATTTATGGATCGGGTATTATAACCTACTCGGACCTAGTTGATTAAAGAAAGAATATGACACTTGAAGCATTATTACTTCCAGGGCAGACTTGACAGGATCTTCAGTATCGCCTTCACTGGTCATGGATGGGTAAAAAGCCTACCATTTCGCAAATTTCCAACGCCTTGTCGGATAGCTGCAGCGCTTTACTATAATAAACAATCGATTCGGACTCTTCGCCCAACAACACGGAGGAATAAGCAGTTGACCCGATTGCCAGGACCATCCAAAGGCGGAAAGCCTCTAAGGTGGGCAGATCAGCAAGATGTTGAGGATTTCCACGGATCCGCTCAAGGGTTTTCATGATATCAGATCTTTTCAAGATCGGGTACAGAGTATGAGAGTGGGCAAAGTAAAAGTCGACAAGTCGACGTACGTAGCTCTCGTCGCTCGGCCACGCCAGATCGTTCAGGGTGGTATCTGGCACAGTGATATCTGAGAGGAAGATATCGCCAAACAAAAGTGGATGGACAGATATAGATCCGCTCAAGCTATTAAATATGGACTCATTGAAAAGCTCCGATGGAGAGTTGAGATCGAATAGAGCGGCTTCGACGTTTGTATGCTGGAAGACAAAGTCTGCCTTATCTGGTGTCAAACGACGTAAAACAGTCTGTGTCAACTTTGCAAAGGAAACACCTGACATTGATCCCAAGTGCTGCTCGGCTGTTGCCTCCAAGGAAAGGGTTCTGAGCTCATCGGCAAAGTTTGGAGCTCGTGTTGATAACGACGGGCTGGGCCGATTATCTTGAATTGGGCACTCTGGAACGTTGGATATGGCAGTTCCATGATCTTCCAACGCTCCCTGAACCATGCCATCCTCTTGATTTTGAAACCCTGTTTCTTCTGCATGAAAATCGATTTGACTTTCATCGACAAAGATGGGGCCTGCTGGCTCAGTTGAAATGCGTGGCCCTGGTACGTTGTCGACCAGAACCGTCTTCTCCAGAATCCGGATCTTTTCTTCCAGGCTACGCACATACCTATTGACCGTCAGCGACTGCGCTTGGACGTAGTATAGCAGTATACGTAGAAAAGCAAAGATCTCACTCTATTGGATATGAAGCGCTCTGGCCCTGGTCGTCAAGAAAGCTGCATCGCACTTGTGCGGAATGGCAATTCTTGCAGGCGGGTAAGAATCTATCACATTTCTTCTTCCTCTTGTGGCATCGATTACATGAAGCTCGGGCACGGGGCGCATTGAAGTTAGAAGACATGGTGGACAAAAAATGAGGCAGATTTCAAAAAGAAGTAAAAAGGCCGCAGGCTGGACAAGTTCCTCGCCACTTATCGTGTCTTGATTAATGATAGAGTTAGTGCTGGATACTGGAAACCAATCATCCTTCTGCTACTTATCGAGATTGTTGATTGTCTACCCCGCCTTTTGCCATTTCTCCCCACATCACAGATCACGTAAGTGGGTATTTGAGTGATTGAGTCAATCACGATGAGCCTGGCAAACTAGTCTCTTGAACTTGATCCACCACCAAGATACGTAATAATCTAACACTAGCCTATTCAAGCCTCTACTACTGCAACGGCCTTGACCTCGACTATCATTCGAGGATCTGGCAGCTCCTTGACACCAATAGTGGCTCTCGCAGGAGCCGCTGCCCTAGACGTAAAGACCTTGTTCCACTCCTCATTCATTCCAGCATACTGACTCTCCATATCCAAGATGTAAACCACTGAATCGATTACATTGTGAATGCCGCCTTTGCCGTTTGTTGCACCCTTGATGATATTGTCTATATTCTCAAGCACAGCCGCTGTTTGCTTTCGTATGTCAAGCGTTCGGGTTCCGTCCGAGTTCTCGGTCACTCCTGGCCATGAGCCGTCGTGAGGCCGGACGCAGGCAGTGCCTGATATGTAAATAGTTCTGTGGGAAGAAGTTGGCGAGAGGCGAGCTTGTGGAAAACGCGTGGCACCTTCGGGGGCGTTAGGGTTAACCAGATATGCTTCGCCGTTGGGGGACATGTTGAGTTTGGTGAGGAAAATTGAATAATGTGTATGTTTTGTAAGTGATGTTAATCAGGGTATATGCATTTATGCGCGAAGTACTTCTCAACTTTTAACGAGAGGTAAAGCACTCTATTACTCTTTATCTCTTTATTCCTTTCCCAGCCCCATATTGAGGATCTTGCTTATAACCAATAAAACACAATGGTGTAAGCCGTCAAGCAAGCTCACCAAGTGTATCGGGTGACCCGACACATCCTTGCCAGTCAATTGTGGGGATCGCGGCTCATCCGATGCCTGTTACGTGACAGACAGGATAACCTCGGTTCATTATCTACGGTAGAAAAAACAAATAATGAAAGTAGTCTAGTTAATTATGTAGCGGGTCAAGTTTTGTGCTAGCTAATGTTGTTTTGAACAATTGCAAACAAAATCTCCATTCCAGCCAAAGCTCTATTTACCACGCCCATCAGCCTGGCCTGCCCGTCATGATTCTACCAAACCCTCCCATAGCAGAGGTATACCCTCCGGACGCAAGGGGAAATATCGTTGAGCATGAAGAAATGGCAGAGAAACATCTCCGATCGCGGAAAGCTGAATCCCCCAAGGCAGCGTCGAGCGAAGAGGCCACCAAAACAGAGGCACAAGATGCAGAAGTAACGACATACCCCGAAGGAGGTTGGGCTGCGTGGGGAGTAGTACTGGGAAGTTGGATGGCTCTATTCGGTTCTATGTCTTTCATGAACAGCATAGGGACATTTCAAGCTTATCTCCTACGAAACCAGCTAAAGGACTACAGCCCAGAGGCCGTTGGTTGGATCTTTGGTATATATAATGGTCTAACATTTCTCCTGGGGTTTCAAGCTGGACCTATCTTCGACGCAAGAGGACCACGCGGCCTTATTATCTGCGGAGGTGTCTTGACAGTACTTTACCTGCTGTTGCTTGGTTTGTGTCATCAATATTGGCATTTCATGCTTGTATTTGGCATCTTGGGAGGCCTTAGTCTCTCCCTTATTTTTGGTCCTGCAATTGCGATCGTTGCCCATTACTTCGACAAGCGACGTGGGCTAGCAACGGGAATTGCATCATCTGGCGGAGCCGTTGGCGGTATCGTGTTTCCCTTGATGTTGGAAAGCCTCTTTGAACGGGTCGGATTTGCATGGGCTACTCGCGCTGCAGGCTTCGTGTGTATCGTCACCTTTTCATTGGCCGCGATCCTTGTTCGTCCCCGGTTCCCTTCCAAGCCCTTGACTATGTCGACAGTTATTCCCGACTTCACTATTTTCAGTCACGGCAGCCTTGTCTTGACAAGTATGGGCGTATTCTTTCTCGAATGGGGACTGTTTATTCCCTTTTCCTATCTTGCCTCATACGCTCTCGACCACGGCAAGTCTTCGAGCTTTTCGTATATGCTCCTCGCGTTACTTAATGCCGGAGGTATACTTGGTCGGTGGATTCCAGGGTACTACGCAGACCGATTTGGAAGATTCAACATGCTGATTGTCACGGTCCTGGGTTGCCTCGTGAGCATTCTCTGTTTCTGGATGCCAGCCAAGTCAAGTGAGGCGTTGTTGGTTATCTTTTCTCTTACATTTGGCTTTTTTAGCGGTGCCAATGTTAGTCTTGCTCCGGTATGTGTTAGTTCTCTCTGCAAGCTGCATTCATACGGGAGATACTACTCAACTGCATATGTCTTGGTCAGCATCAGGTCAGTAAATAACTAACCCGAACGCTAAGCTAAGCGATTCTGACTTTGTTTCACAGCATGTTTACTGGTACCGCGTTGGGAGGGAAAATTCTTCAAACATCTGACAACGATTATCGCAACTTGGTCATTTTTTCAGTTATGAGCTACCTAGCAAGTTCTGTATGTCTCGTATGGGCGAAGCTACTATGCTGCGGGAAAAGCAGGATGTGGTCAAAATTTTGAAAGGCTGGGTACTTAGCGGATACAATTACTTTTTCGACAACAGACAATAGAGCTGTACGCATATGTGTTGGCAGAATGAAAATCGCCAGTGTTTGAAAGTCCATTAGCAGTAAATGCTTCTGATGTGCATTTGTGAGTACCAGCAAGCTGGGTCCATCTAATCCTAGCAATATCGGGGTGCCCGAAAGACTCCACAACCCAGATCAGATCAAAATATATAGATACAGTCAAGAAGACTATTGCTACCAATCAAACTTGAACGAAATCCCATTGATCACCTCCTCTCCACTTTTACCATCTTCAACATGTCCGAGAATCATATTCAATATCATCACATCGATGACTTCAAGTTCGAAGACGGATCCCCGCCCGCGACAGTCAAATTGGCTTATCTAGATCTCAACTCTACCGCCAAGAAGACTGCACTGGTAGTGACTTGCTTTCGAGGGCGTCTTCATTCCACTTTGACTTTTTCTGATGGTTCTCTACGAGACTATCGGATCATTGTGGTGGCACTATTTGGAAACGGCGAATCTTCAAGCCCATCTAACATGCCTGATCCACCTCAATCATTCAGATACCAAGACTGTGTGCGTGCTCAGCATGACCTGATTACGTCTCACTTGGGCATCCAGAAGCTCGATGTCGTCCTCGGCTTCTCCATGGGAGGGCAGTGCACGTATTACTGGACACTAATGTTTCCGGACATGGTCTGTCACGCGGTTGTTATCTGTTCCTCGGCCAGGACTAGTCGACACAATTACCAATTTCTTGAAGGCCCAAAGGCCGCGCTTGAGTTCTCGGCAGATTATCAGAACAAACCTACCAAGATTGCCCTTCCATCGCAGACGAAGGGAGGATTGCGAGCTTTTGGAAAAGCCTACTCGGCCTGGCTAACAAGTGCCGAGTGGTTTGAGCAGGAGATGTACCAGTCGTTGGGGTACAAAACACTGGGTGATTGGGACAGCAGTGCAGCTGGATCAAACTACTACGATTGGCACCCTGATGACTTACTATCCTTGATCAAAACGTGGCAAAATGGTGACATTACCGAGCTATCAAGTTGCAAGGGTGTGTCCCTGCAGGAAGCGTTGTCGAGCATCAAGGCACATGTACTGCTCATGCCATCCCAAACAGACCAGTACTTCCGTTGGGAAGCTTCGGAGAAAGAATCTCATTCGATTTCCGGAGCGAGGTTCAGAGTTATACCATCAGTTTGGGGTCATCTCGCGGGACTTGGAGTTAATAAGACTGATAAGGACTGGATGGATCGAGAAGTGGCTGAATTTCTCAAACAGTAGAAGCTGGGCTTATGTACATGATTTCTTCACTCTTGTTTAATCTCAATGTTCCTTATGGATATAATTCAATTGCTACTGTGTTCTGAATCGTGCTATCAGACTCGAAGCGGATCGAGCTTTAGTTCACGACCTCTCTCATACAGCGCCGCAACCTTTATAACATCCTCATCTGCCCATCGACTTCCTACGATCTGCATTCCGATGGGCAATGGGACGTCTAGCCGGCCTTTATCAGTTGCAAAGCCACAAGGCACACTCAAGGCAGGATGTCCGGTGATATTGAAAGGGCAAGTGTTGCTTGTCACACCTACAGCGACACCCAATCTCTTCAGTATCCCAGTCTGCTTGCCGTTTACTATACTCTGATCCGGATGGGGCATAGCTGGTGTGGGAGCACAGGGGGTAATCAAAACGTCGACCTCGGTCAGAGCACAGTCGTATGCCGCCCTCAGTTCAAATACCTTGCGATGGGCCTTGGCCTCCAATCCTGGCGTGGCCATAGTTTTCGCATATAACTCGCTGAACATGATATTGACTACCGCAGGGTTGTTGGAAGTGAGTACTTTGTACGTGTCTTGGGATGTCGGCTGCGCAATTCGAGCACCAGGGGGTAGGTATGAAAGACTTCCAGAAGGGTTACCTTGGCACAGATGAGAGGACATTGACGGCCGGGTTGCCGCTGTCCATACGGCGGGACCCTCTGAGTGCATTGGGACTGAGACCTCCAGGACTGACGCCCCAATCGCCTCAAAGTACTCCTTCGTAGTTTTGTAGATAGTCTTCTTCACAATTTCGGAAACTCCAGGCATTGCAAAGGATTCTTTCAAAAAACCTATCTTCAACCCCTTCCCGGGTAGAGAGTGGGAAGAAATCTCCTGTCGAAGACTGGCAAGGTTCCTTGAATATGGTTTTACTTGATGTCTCAATGGACTCTCTGGTGTCATACGAGAGTCTAAGCCATCATAGCCTGCCATGACCTCTAGCAAGGTAGCTATGTCTTCAAGGCTAGCTCCGAGAGGTCCTATATGATCGATCATGGGTGACATCGATATGGCTCCAGTGTAAGGGATAAGACCAAAAGTCGGCTTGAGTCCATAAATACCGTTGTAGCAAGCAGGGTTCCGCACAGAGCCAGCTTGGTCGCTACCAATGGCCAACTCGACCGTCTGACCCCAAAGACCTTCTTGTTTGGATTTGAGCCTGTTGGCCGTTACCAACACGGCAGATCCGCTGCTACTCCCTCCTGATGTGTAACCGTGAAGCAGCGGGTTGTGCACTGGTCCGCTGGCCGAAGTGAATGATAAAGGGGATGCGCAGAAGCTCTCGCAAGTCGACGTTCCTTTGATGATGCCCCCAGCGTCAAGGATACGTGAGACCACGGTAGCATCAATAGATGAGATAGGGTATTCGTTGGAATGAAATAATGCCTTTGGAATTCCCATTGTAATTGGCAGGCCTCCCACTGAAATGTTGTCCTTAATAGCAATGGTACGCCCTCTCAGTAGATCACTTGATGGGGAAGCGGACTGGATAATACATTGATGACTCCAAGCATTGAACGGATTATCCGCCACTTTGGGCTGCCAGTATGTACGGTGGCCAGTATACTGAAGCTGCGGTGGTGTGTAGTCAGCCGCGTTGTCGACGTGGTTCGTGATGGCCTCAAACGATTTCAGGATTGCAAGATAATCATCTGCATCCTTTTCCTCCAATTCTCCAAGCCCAAGGGAGCCTGCGAGATCTTGTATATCGTTTCTGTCGAGGTTGGATCTTGGAGAGCATACAATCTTAGTGGTGAAGTCACGACCTGGGGTTGAGGCTACTCACCCAATACCATCGGGAATCGATACTATAGACATTTTGACAAGTCAGATATAATTATAGAGCCTAGAATTGACCTTGGTAGTATTTACTCAAACACATTATTTTTGCGAACGTGTCTCTTAATTTTGAATAAAACACATTCTCGATCCGTCGGCATTACCGACAAAATATAATCAACCCCGCTTCTTATCGGTTCACTAAGAAATGAGGGACTTTGCAACGAGACATTCACTGTAAGGATAAGAAAGAAACGGGATGTGACCAATTTGTAAGCAATACCGCAAAAAATAATTCCTTTCGTGACAGCCTATCTCATGGTCAACTATGACGCTCATGGGGTTGCTACAATAACTACCAATATTGCGATTGATAATAGAAGTAGTAGAGTAAATAGCTAGCGATATTGCACAGTTACTCTTGCCCGTTGGCTAAAAGAATGCGGCCACCATCAACACACAGATTGACCCCATCAACATAAGCCTGAGGACCCAGAACATCAGCATTTAATTCCAACGTTCCAGAAGATATATTGTGAGGATTCAATAACTTACCCCGGCGCGGCTGACGAGATAAAGAATGGTACCAGCAAGGTCATCCTCGTTACCAGGTCTCTTCGCCGGTACTTTGTCGAACAATGACTTGAATATGTTGCCCTCTTGTCCGATCGGATTCATCTTGCTTGGCACAACTGTAACACAGTCAGTTCATATCTCCTCGCTGGTCGACGGAGCACATTACATCCAGGGTTTATTCCCACAACGCGGACATAAAAGCGGCTGAATTTGGCCGCCAACAGCTTGACAAGATGATCTGTTGCGGCTTTGCTCGTGGCATAGCTTGTCAGGTCGACGTTTGTCGCGTTGTGCATGCTCGCACAGGAACTCGTAAGGATAATGACACCACGACCCTCGACATTACCTCTGCGGCCCTCGCCCAAGTCCATCCGGGATGCAGCCTCCAGTAAAGGTAAGAATGCCACGCTTAGAAAGTAGTGAGCCGTTGTGTTGACGCAAAATGTGTCGGCCCAGTCCGAATGTCGAGATGACCACATGGATGCTTGCAGCTCTGATAAAGATGAAGTCAATACATCGCATGCCATCTCTGGGTCTCTTCTGATGCCAGCATTTGAGATCAGTATATCCACATGATCTTCCCTTTCGCTGATATATCTGGCGAGGTTTTCTATTGAGCTTTTGTTTGAAACATCGCAAGGTACTCTTCTCAAAGTTAGTCGCTGGTCCGTAGCATGAAGTACTCAAGGGCTCAATCAATGTACCCATGGGCTGAGCCGCCGTATGCCTTGCCATATTCATTCAAAACCGTGACCGTTTCATCAATACGTTCTTCGGGCAGTGCAACAACATAGATTTTGGCTCCGTTTGCAACCAGTCCCTGTTGTACACCAGTTAGTGATTGCCATCGCCTTTATCGCGTTCTACCCCAGAGCTCGATGGTACCTTTGAAATCATAAATCCGAGACCACTGGTTCCCCCAGTCACCACGGCTACATAGCCCCGGACCGAGAACAGGTTCTGAATGTTGAGGCTGGTCATGATTCTTCCTCAATAATGAAGTACCTTTCGATATTTTTTATCTAGAACTACAATTTCATTCAATCTTGTGAGATCTCAGCACAGAATAAAATCCATACTGGGCCATGGCCTGTCGGGCGTTCCGACTTTGTGAAAGGTGGTGGGTCTCTCATCATATCGTCGTGGCCGATAGAGTGGAATCTCGTTGCTGATAACGTTTGCCTCAAAGTCGGGGAAATTCCGTGAATTATCTACTTTGAGCCCAATGATATCGTTATCGGCACAACAAACCCCACATCGTTGTTAACCCTTGCTATCGGAGAATCCGAGACGGCCCGTTTAAAGATTCTTATCTCATCTTATTCTTGGCGGACTTGATTAACAGTGGACTGAGATAGATACGGGTATCCAGAGAGCTTGGACGAAGCGTCTTGTCATTATTGCCTTATGCATCTATCTAGTAAATTGGCCGACTCAATGCTCTTCTCAACAGGTTAACAATAAATAGAACTACTTCGAAGCAGGGATGTTTTAAAATAACCCTGTTATTACATTAAAATCTATGAGACTAGAAATCGAGACGTGAAAAATAAGCTTCCACCATCAAGGAAGATATATTAATAGTCGAAAGGAAGCCTTGCCCCTAAGATAAGCACAAATTGTTACAGAATTACTCCAGTCCAAGCCGTGAATGTATTGGCCGACATTATTTTATTGTCATTCATATGTTCATAACTATCAAAACTGTTGCATCCTATACCGTTATACACTATCAAAGATGGTGCGTCTGCGGAACTTTATGGTTGATCACACGCTTAATCTCCATACCACGGGAAAGTCTACTCCTTGTAATAATCCCTTGTCCTTGCCTCAGCAGCATCCATACACTGGTCCATCATAGCCGCGTCCCTTGGAATCAGCTTGACCTTGAACTCGCGTGGAATCGCAACCAGTGCGGTCTTGAACTGGTTATATTCCACATAGTCCGTGTTGGGTGGAGCGTCGTCGCTGGCCACAATCTTGTATGAAGACAAAATCCTCACCAAGGCCGAGTATAGCAGTCTAGAAGCGATGAACTGCCCAGAGCAAGCGCGAGAGCCAGTGCCGAAGCTCAGGTGAGGAAGACCATTGATTTCAGCTTCAGCAGGAGGGTTCAAGGTCTTAAGCCACCTTTCAGGGTCGAATCTACCCCCATCGGATCCAAAATGGTCGATGTCTGAAAGAATTAGTTATTTCAACAATGTCAAACGCATAAAAAGGGTGCATACCATGATTGCCGGCTTGCGCATTGATCAAGATCATTGTTTTGGCTGGAATAATAGCACCATTCCAGTTGATGTCCGTCACAGTCTTTCTGGGAAGACTCATCGAACTCACAGTGTAGTACCGACCGGCTTCCTTGACGATTGCATTGATGTAGGGGATCTTTTCCTCCTTGATACAGGATGACCAAGCATCTCTGACGTTGGGGTAATGACGCTTGATGTCCTCGTATGCACGGTCTTGCCATACCTGACCCTCTTTGGTACAGAGTGATCCGATACACGAGGTCAGTGTGCCAGGAATAGTCTCAAAACCACCGGAGACCAAAGAGAGGCAGATAGATGAGACCTCGACTCCAGTCAGCTTCGTTTCTTGGTCTTTCAGGATAGCAGCCGAAATGCAAGGCTTGTCTGTTCCGTTCTTGATCATTTCCCGAACTTTGTTTAGGAGAAGATTCAAATAGGCGTCTCGTCGGTCTCGGAGATCCTTGGAACGCGAGTTTTTCTCATTGTTTGGGAAATATCTCAGAATGGGCACGTAGTCCTGGTAATTCTCGGATGCGCTGCGAAGCAGAGAAATAGAAGAGCCAACATGAAGGATCTCACGTAGCAGATCGTCATATACAGCGTCCATTCGGATCCCATAGCACAAGGTAAGTGTTGTGTTTAAAGCATATCGCTGAATGTATGGTCGAACATCGATCTCCAGCTCACCGTTGCGACTATCCTTCTGCATGTCTCGCAGGATGCAGTAGCTTTCCAGGTCGAACATGGGGTAATAGTTTCGCAAGGCAGGTCGACCAAGAGCGGTACCAGCGGCCTTGCGCTTCTTCTTGCAGGAATCGTCCCAAGGCGAGGAGCCGATTGTGAATCCTTGAGTGCTGCTGATAACGCCATGAAAGGTATACAGCTTGGGGCGATCTATCACCGCATTCTGGTTGCCAAGAAGCATCTTTTTACAATCATCGAAGGAGTTGACAACAACAGCTCGAGTGTTGCCAAGCTTGATCTGAAAGACTGAGTACTTGTACTGACGCCACCACTTTTCGCAAGTGCTGGCGTGATCCTCGCCGAGCTTCAACAGGTGACCAAAAACAGGGACAGCACCGGGGATCTCTGGAATTCCTTTGATATACGGGACATCCGTAGCGTACATTACCTATAATTCATTTATTAGAAATCCCTTCGGCCTCCACAATCGCTTAACGGAAGACCCGGCAAGACTTACTTTGTACGCTACATAAGTCAATGCTACCACCACAAGAGCTGTCACGATCGGTCCAGCGTGCTCTTGGTTGCTCATCTGGCGCCAATGGTAGGCTAGCTCCTCAAGGGGTATCTGTGACTTTAGTGTCATGACTGCTTGAGGTCAAGAGAGTGGAGGAAAGCAATATGGTGAATCAATGGTAAAAGGATTGAAAGATGAAAGATGAAAGCTTAAGAAATAAACAAACCCATAGTGACGATTTCCAACTCGTGAACTATCTAGATGACATTCTTATCCTTTAATGTCCCCGCAGCATCATCTACCATCACACAACCGGTTTGCTTCTGACTCCGATGTCGTGCCGTCAGAGTTGTCGGAATATCCGACGCTTGTCTTATCAGCTTTCTGCACCAACGACTAAAAACGTGATAGATGCAAACATAGAGCGGAGACGGACTTTGAGTATGTCGGAACCACCGCCATCACAGTTACCGAGGTCCATAATAGAGGATAGTTAGGCACTTATCAACTAGGAATAATTGTGATACAGCGTATTCATTGACTTCCCAACTTACAGAAACTTTAGTGTCAAACATGCCAGCGCGTCCCGTGGTTCTTGTCACAGCTGGATCTGCCGGCTTGGGCGCAGCTGCGTCTAGACTATTTGCAAGTCGCGGATTCGTGGTTGCGGTCAACTACAGCGCTAACACCACCCGTGCCAACCAACTCATCACTGAATTGAATGCAACAAGAGAAAGCGTCGAAGATGATGCGAAGCACATGGCCATCCAGGCCGATCTTTCATTGTGCGCTGAGGTCGAACGTCTTGTTGAGGATGTTTATAAAGCTATGGGACGTGTAGATGTTATCTTCTCTAATGTTGGTTGGACCCAATTCCGAGACACAACACGCCTTGAAGATAATGCTTTTGAAGAAGACTGGGATCGAGCCTACACGATGAATGTTAAGTCTCATCTGTGGCTGCTGAAAGCCGCCGAAAAATACCTTCAAGACGCCGAGGGCTGCTTCATCACAACTTCTTCTTTGGCGGGCATTCGTGGGATGGGCAGCTCCCTGGTAATTATTCTATCTAAGACTGAGGCCAAACTACCCGAAAGCTAAAGCACGCTGTAGGCTTATTCCGTTTCGAAGGCCGCCCAGATTCATCTTGTCAAAGGCCTGGCAGCTATGGTGGACCCAAAGATCCGTGTCAATACCATCTCGCCTGGTTTAATGGAAACTGTGAGTTACCCGTACTTGTATGGATACCACCGGGATTACAGTAGCTGATCTGGTCTAGGACTGGTCAAAGCGCTTCAGTGAAGAGCAAAAAGACCAGCATAAGTCACAAACGAAGTTGAACCGATTTGTTCGAGTCGAGGTACGTTTTTCCGTATTTTCTTGGTGTTGTGCAAGGTCTGATGAAAAAGTATGCAGGACGTTGCAGAGCAGGTCTTTAGTTTGGCAAACAACAGGAGTATTACGGGTGTCAATCTCCCGGTCGATGCGGGATTTTTGTTGTAGATAATCGTGCTTAGATTAGTGCGTTCAGACGAGATATATGTTACACAGCAGTCAATACCATAAATCAGAGTTGTGGGAGGATTCGACAACATGTAGTACTGCAGGTTGATATCCATCAAAGGCGCACATATTTACATCTGTGAAGATACCCTTAGGGTCGTGTATGAAGATCTTTATTGATGCGAGCCTCAAGGCGAAGACTTTTATTTATTTTTCATATCTGATGGCTCGTAAATATGGCCGCTTGGATACTAAGGCTTAGCCACAGTGCAAGTAGGCCAACGATTCAACTGAATATCTGTTTGTCAGATGGTCAACAATCTTTGAATCATATAAAGAATTAGCAGTCTTTCTGGTTTCTATTCTCAGCATCGCTCCGAGTTATCGACATTTACCTTTCTTTCGGAAAGACATACTATACAACACCCTTTGAGCCTTTGAGCCTTTGGCGAATGAATCTCAACCTTTATTAGACCTATTCTGAATGCAAGCTATTTCACTATCTGCTGAATAAAACCCTATAATATTCTATCAATCTCAAAGCAGTTTCAGTGTCGGCGAAACGCACCCTTCAAACGTCCCCAGCGTGATGCGCTACGCCCGTTGTTCTCTTCATCGGGATTATTGTCCTCGTTGAGTTCCTCCTGGTCGACTTGCAAGTCAACACGGTCAGGCGAGATTACCCACGGATCCTGCTTGTGCACAAATCGGTGTCCCAAATAAGCACATAAAAATAGGGGAAGGCCAATGTAGGACGATACAAAGTCTGGGACTGCCCACTTGGACGGGAAGAATACTGTAAAGCCATTGAGTAGCGTCAAAAGGCTAAACGCAAACAATGTAAACCACGATGCATATGGTTGGATCCATGACCTTTGGGTCAACTGGGATGTAAGGACTCCTTGGACATTGCAGGCCTTTCGGAAACGAATATAGGTAATAGAGCAGCAGACCCAGGACAGAAACCCGCCCGTGTTGACCAGATTTAGCAGCCAGTACAATACAGTTATTGCAGAAGAGCTCGCACTCATGTATGCCAAGAGGGAAATTGATGAGATGGCCAAGACTGCATAGATAGGCACTCCTCTTGCAGTGCATTGTTTGAAGATAGAGGGTGCGCTTCCTTCAACAGCCATGGTATGGAGGCTTCGGCTGGCAAGGTAGAGAAATGCATTGCCAGTTGACCAAGCCGCCACCAGGGCGACAGCATTTATGACGCTGTCAAGGCCATGGATTCCGGCGTTTTTTATCCCCACCACCCAAGGAGAGGAGGCTGCATTTGATGCTCCCTCGGTGAGTGCGGCAGCGTCAGATGGGCAGATGATGGAAATGCCAATGACGCTCCCAACAAAGAAAACAACAAGTCGCCAGGTAAAGTGTCTTGCAACTCGAGGAATGTTCTTCCGAGGGGATTGGATCTCGCCAGCGGTTCCGACGACCATCTCGGGAGTAAAAGTAAATGGCAGAGCGCAACTAATCATAGTTGCAACAGCAGCAATAAATCTGCCAATATCGCCATCCAGTATCAGAGTCTTTGTTGCCCCGGGGTCTTTCCAGTAATGGAAGCCAAGTCGCTGCCGGTCTGGGCCTCCACCCCAGAAAAGAATAAATGAGAGCATAAGTAGGCCGATCATAGTGAGCAACTTGATGCCTGTGAAGATGAATTCGGCTTCTCCGTAAAAGCGCACAGGAAGAATGTTGAGGAGAACCAAGGGTACAAGTAGAATTGTGATCCAGACTGCACTATGAATACCCGGGTGCCAGTAGTCGATGATTAAAGCAGATGCCACAAGTTCAAATGGAACGAGAATAGCAAATGAGTAAATATAGAGTAAACTCATCGCAAAGCCCATGCTGCGAGATACGAATCGGCTTCCATAGTGACTCATCGAGCCACCTCGAACAGGGAGGAATGTAGCTATCTCGATGATGCCTGCAAGAATGGTGTAGACCAGGATAGCTGTGATGGTATAGCTTCCAACGAGGAACGCTGGACCACCCATGGCTAGACTCTTGCCTGTGGTGATGAAGAGACCGGTGCCGACCGTTCCACCCCAAGCAATGAATATGGCATGGCGTGAGTTGAGTCCCCGTCGGGTAGAAGGCGGTGGGACTGCCTCTTCCTGGCGAAACGAATCGACTCTTTGTGGTAGGGTATGTAGTTGTTTGTCCTTTTCAGGGTTCATTTCATAAGTTGAATGATTCATGATATTAAAGTGATGAATTGTAGAGTACTATAGCGTAAAAGTAGAAACAACGTACGACTGAGACTTGTCAAACATGCACAGGACGATCTGGGCTCAATATACCCATTTGCTTATCTTGAAGAATGCTTGCAACCATTGAGACATTCCTTTGCGAGTGGGGCTCTTTACAGATTGCAGCTGGTCGGCTTGCCCGAAGCTGTCTAACCATATCACGACGCCCGCAACAATGCCAATGGATTGGTCTAAGGACAACCTGTTTAGGTCGCTTTATTACCAGGTGACATAATTGGTAACCTCGGTCAATTGAAGCTATATATACTTTCTCTGTAAGCAAATATAGGTATGGTGTTGTAATTACCCCAATTTAGAGGACGCAAGTCAACTGTTGCAAATCCCCCTCTGAGCTTCATAATACAACAGATTTGTTTAAAAAGGACATACTTGCGGATCCAAGTCTGGTACCTTTCAAGACATTCTTTAGGTAATGGGAAAATAGCCTGATAATGATTCCACGGTTTTGACACTACAGGCTAATCAAGATCAATATTCGCAAACTGATTTTGGACTACAGTTTAAGTTCCGCCCGGACGTAGCTGGGGGCGCAATATCCGATATAGTTGCAACGCTAAAAAGACAGGGCTAGGCATCACAGTTGAGGTTAGCTGATTTGTTCTGTTGATAAGTGGGTTGATGTCAGAGGTCGGAGGGTCCGACTTCAAGATGCAAACAGAACACGACTATGTATCCTGGAGGCTTATCTTCAGGCTGCTGGTGGAAATACCACCAGAGCACAGCCCATTAAAGGAATTTGCAGCAGTAGCATTCGACGCTCTAATCTAGATTAACTTCTTCTTGATTGTCTGTAAAGTTACTAGGTAAGAAGTTATCTAGTGTTGTAAACTGGAGGTTTGCGCAGCGCTCGCAAAGATTTGCAAATTTCTCTAGGGAAACAACCAAGGTCCCCATTAATAATGTCTGAAATAACTTCATTTTGCAGATCGAGGTCATTAAAGTTATTAATTATCGTACTTATAACCCTCTAACAACTGGGGAAGTAACCCGAGAGAGAATCACTCTTCCCCACATTCTCTCAGTAGCCTGGACAAGTGGCATCAGATCGATCTGATGTTGCATGCAAGTCTTGGCATGTGCAGTCTATACACCGATACATGAGCTTTTACTGGGACCAGTGCCATTGGCTGAGGAAGAGATAACGAAACAATTGCTTTCTTTCTGCTGGATAACCGGACCGAGAATGGTTCGAAGATGATTCTGCACAAGAGAGGCTCGATCCATTGCCCGGGTCGCGCGGAAGAACCGGGTCTACGTTTATGTAGCTTGGAAATGGCTTGACTTTCCCGGAGCTACAATACTCCTACTTGCAGTTATGGTCAATAATGTATTATCAGCCAACATAAATATCTGGAAGAGTTATGTCCTGTTATTCCTACTGAAATATTATCCTAGGTTACAGAGAATGGACTTAAAGGAAGTGGAAGAAGGAGATGAAGGCTTCAAGGTAAAAAATGCAGAGGTAGAGAAATTGAGGTTGAGGCTTTCGAGATAAATTCCTATTCGGCCGGTTAACAAAAACAAGTATTGGTTAATACCACCAATGAATCTTCGGCGCATACAAAAAGGGCATGCACGTATCCTATTGAAGTATACTTATCCACGGAGCCGGTAGTTCCAGCTCCGTTTCTCTGCAGCCGATTACGGTAGTTATCTTTCGATTTTCTACTTGTAAGGTTTCATCCAGAATTAAGGGTCGCTGAACCCCTGCCGGAAGAATTGGTGAAACACGGGTCTTCTCTGCATAGCGTTAGCCTTGATTGGGGGGAAATTATCAACCCCTCCACCAACGCTACACTCTCGGCGTATTCAGCAGCCTCGCCGGAAGAATTGGCTAGAATTTGGGTTTCTACTTAAGAGAACGGTATCCCAGGAGAGCAAAAGAGGAATCTTTGAACGCTCATCTCGATATATCCACTGATTGTCAAGATGGTCCTCTTTCGCTTCTTGGCCTTTCTCTCCTATTGCTCGGTCGCCTTGGCCTTGACCTACAAGGGCGTCGACTGGTCCTCTCTTCTGCTTGAAGAGAAGAAGGGCATCAAGTACACCGCCAACGGCCAAACCCAGCCCCTGGAGAAGATCCTTGCCGCAAATGGCGTCAACTCAGTCCGTCAGCGCGTCTGGGTTAACCCCTCTAACGGGGACTACAACCTCGACTACAACCTCAAGCTGGCTAAGCGTGCCAAGGCTGCCGGCCTGAGTGTCTACCTGACGCTTCACTTCAGCGACACGTGGGCTGATCCTGGCAACCAGAGAATCCCCTCTGGCTGGCCCACTGATCTCGACAATCTGTCTTGGAGACTGTACAACTACACTCAGCAGGTCTCCAACGCTTTCCACTCTGCTGGTGTGCCTCCTGCGATTATCTCCATCGGCAATGAGATCACTGCTGGTCTCCTCTTCCCTACCGGCTCGACCAAGTCCTACTACAACATCGGACGTCTTCTCAACTCTGCAGCATATGGTATCAAGGACTCCTCCCTCAGCCCCAAGCCCAAGATCATGATCCATCTTGACAAAGGCTGGGACTGGGGTACCCAGGAGTACTTCTACACTCAAGTCCTCAACCAGAAGGGACTTACTCTTGGTGCCTTTGACGCTATGGGTGTGTCTTACTACCCCTTCTACGGATCAGGAGCCACCTTCTCTGCGCTTCAGAACTCGCTCACCAACATGGCCAACAAATGGGGCAAGCAGATCTTCGTCAGCGAGCTTGACTGGCCGACCTCTTGCCCCTCGCCCCAGTATCAGTTCCCAAGTGACATGAGGAACATTCCCTTCTCTGCTGATGGTCAGGCCCAGTTCATCAAGAAAGTAGCTAGCATTGTTAGCAATGTCAGAGGTGGAGCAGGTCTGTACTACTGGGAGCCTGCTTGGATGAACAACCAGGCTCTTGGCTCCTCCTGCCCATCGAACACTTTGTTCTCGTGGCCTGGTACGGCTCTGTCGAGCCTTTCTGCTTTCAAGAGTATTTAACCCGACAAGGTTCCTTGAAGCTACATACTTCGATTACATAGTTGGAAAGTTTTAGTACATATCAATCCAGGTTATACGCCTCTGAGAAATTAGATACAACCGTTCATTTAAGTGTCTGCATAGTGGCCATTTTATCAATTTGAGTGCTATTAATTACCTTGATTTCTTTTAGTATACAGGCATAGTTGAGAGATGGTTTAAAAGAATTCCGAGTTAACTGGCTATGCTTTAAAATATTGACTCAATTAGGATACATGGAAAACCGGAGCACCCGGAGAAACAACCCATCCTATTTAGTTTCTGTAAGCTATATCCAAATACCTCCTCCAGTTTATTTGCAGCAGAGGCACTTTGAAGTATTAGTCAACAATACTCGAGAAAACATTTCAATGGTAAAACTTACCCCCATACTTCCAGAGTCGTTTTCAGGGCTAACTATTGTCGAGCATTGACTGGCCTTCTCGGTCGTACCACAGACATTGACACCTGAAATGCTGTTGCAAACTGAGATAGGAGACTAGTACGTCTTATAAGTAAGTGCTAGTAAGAAGACCGGAACAACTTACGCAAGGTGTCGTTCGTGTAACACAGCCTGCAGCGGCGAAAGGAGTAAAGGCTGCGACAAGCGCGAGGATCTCGAAGGGACGCATAGTGAGATGGAAGAGTTCTGTTATGGAGTTTCAAAGTAGAGTGAAATGTTTGTGCCACGATCCAAGTCTACTAACTCTGGAGGCAGACGGGCATATAAATATTATTATCTCAAAGTCCTATCCAGGGATACCCAGTGTAGGATAAATTGCGGAACGTCGCAATGCATATGTCAAGCCCACTAGGTTTGCAATGCCGAAACCTTATTTAATATGTGAGGCCCATAGTAAAATGTCAGATGGACACTCTAAGCAAAACGAGTCATTGAAAACTTTATTATAGTGGCGGTGTAGTCGATATTGCTACGTTATAACTAGCCAAAGCTTAAATACTCCTAAGCTTCTAGGTTCCCGCAAAGTTACACCGCCGGATTTAAATAGGGATTTTCCATGAGACATTTTTTCCCAGTCCACGGTTTCTTCCATCTAAACCAATAGAACAAGCCCATATTCTTTATCCAAATACCCTCGGTAGTAATTAGATCGCGATACAAAGTAAAGTGGACTGCAGTAGTAGGTAATGCAACGCCGTATAGCTCTTTTCATGCAATACGTAGAGCTTAGAGGAATCACAAGGTGATTCATTGCCAGGCCGCGTGTTCAGGTGGTCTATGCGCATTAATCGCGTTATAAATCAGACATACCTGGAACTTTCGTAAAAGCTATTGCTGAGATCCACAACTACATGGCAGTCGAGTCATGGCTTTTCATCGTTATACCGAAGCTTATCGGAAGAATTGTGGTTCCCAATGAATTATACATGCGGAATTCAGGGTAGCATCCTGGTGCGAGAGGATCCTCAAGAAAAGGGCACTTGTCCTTGTAGCTTCTCCTTTATGTACGATACTTATTTGTATCTCAAATATAATAACGTATACTTACCTAGAACATAGTAGGTATCACGCCACGCTACCCAGTGAAATATACTTGAAGTGATTAATACTAAGGATAATATTCTGCAATAATTTTACATGCCTTAAATCTCCGGGGTATGTTAATAACAGAGATAACAGAGATGTTAACTTCGACAGATTCTACTCCTTTAATTGTCTATGGCACAATATGCCTCGGCGCCCTTTAATTAAAGAGTGAGCAGTAAGACTGATTACGAGATGCTACGTCCTACCAACGTACAATTACCTAGCGGCGCAGTTAGGACCAGATAGAAACACCGTCACTCTAGTGACATAGTCCACTAACTTGGTTCTTTGATTGCCGGGTC
Source organism: Fusarium sp. NFCCI 5145 (assembly GCA_033439405.1). NCBI lineage: Eukaryota > Fungi > Ascomycota > Sordariomycetes > Hypocreales > Nectriaceae > Fusarium > Fusarium sp. NFCCI 5145. The sequence continues at coordinate 60,692 of JAWDHB010000330.1, forward strand.
TTTCGCTTTCACGACAACCTCCGTAATGGCAAGAGTTTTGGCAAGAGTCAGACCTGTCGAAGCTATGCTTTAAGAGACTGTGCAAAGTGGGAATAGTGGGTTAGGCACGATATGATCTGATCACAAGTTTAGTGTCCAAGTTTAAGGCTATAAGGATAGTCAAGCCATAAATTCCGTAGTATTGCAGTGAGTGACTACTCTTTCTGGAAGGTAGTTTGGAATGGCCTTAGGCTATATTTACTGAAAGCAGGAGCTTAGTCATATTATCATTTTTCAGATTCTGGGATGCAATGTAGTATAACCCCATTGGTAAATATGGTTGCAACGGCTGGCTGCAAATCAGTCGAGACTGGTTTGTCGACTGTAGAGACTGTTTAACGGCATCACGCTTATGCATTTGAGAGAATTGTGTTATGAGTTGCTACGCCTCTTAATGATAAAGAGGTTAACTGCTAAGGCATCTTATAAAGGCTGCTTAGCCTTCTCTAAATTTGAACTCGCGAAAACATCACAACTCTTCCCTCCTCCCCGAAGTCATTAAAATCCAAACTTTGCTCAAACCTACACAAGCTTCACTATACATCCTATTTTATAGTTATAAGCTAATACAAGCCCTGTTCCCTTCCACATTATTATGCGTCTGGATATTCCTGCTGTTATTGTGGCGATGGTCGCGACTGTCGCTGCCGACCGTATGGAAGTCTTGACGTCATGCAGCCTTACGAATTGCAACAGTGGTAATGCCTTCTTCTATACCGACTTTGGTACCTATCGTGTCAACGCCAACGAGGCATGCAGAGGCACCTCAGTCCCTGGCATGGTAGAGTTTTGTGTAGACTGGGGCAGGAGACGCGCTCATTTTAGGTTTAGCGGCCAGTCAGATAAACGCTGCATGGTACAGGACTCGGAGACTGCATACGGATGTCATGGCTCAACATGCTGGAAGACGAATTGGAGGGAGATTGCGTGCAATTGGCGCCTGATTCCCAACCCAGGAGAGCAACTGGCTACTGAATCTGCCACTACCCTCGCCACTACTGTCAAGACATCTGGGAACTAAGGGTTGTGCAACTGCAATGAAGAAACTGGCTGTCTTTATATCGAGGAAAATATGCTTTACGTTGTGTACGACAGATTGGGTATCGCTGCTATATTAACTTACCCGAGTGCTGTGAGTAATTAATTCTACCATCTCCCTTGCAACTATCTATCTCGCATTAGCTTGTTATTTCCTTTCCCTGCTATCAAACATTAGTGTTATGGCTATACCAATCTTGCACAGTTTGGCAGTTCATGTTATTTACCGGAGTGTTATTTGCAGTTGGGACCTGTGGCTGGAAGCTTGTCTTTCGCTCTCAACTTAGTTATTCACTGGAATGGGATATTGGAATATGGACAGTTGCCATTGGCATGAAATATGTTAAATAATTACAATTTCCGCATCATAGTTTGATTCGACTGCTATGCAAGTTATAGCTATGTCTTAGAATTACTAAATATATAGCAAAACAGTCTAAGAATTCTCAGATCCTCTAGCATCTACCGCGGACCATATCAGGGTTGGCATAGCATTTTCCTTCTCCGTCCGCGCACGCAAAGCCTTCTTTTGCAATCTTCTGGCAAGCATTCTCCCACTGATCTCCGTCAAGCTTGTCTTCGCCAGATGCCCCAACGCACTATGCTCAAGTCAGTGTGACTGCAACTTGGTGGAGAATGATTTACTTACACGACCAGATGGAGTATCGTACTTGACGCCGCCCGACTGAAAACCCAGTCAGTTCTATCAAAGTCTTGTTTTTGTTACTTGAGAACTTACCTCATGTCCTCCATCATTGTATTCAGTGCATGCAGCCATGGTCAATCGAAAGTTGTAGCTGTCGCCATTGTGACAGGCACAGTTCTCGTGAAGCTTCGCCGTCCTGTTGTCTGTCAGTAATTTCGTTGTGACATATAGATGCATGCATCTTACGCAACGGAGAGAAAGAGAAATGCGCTGAAGACCTTGGCCAACATAATGAATGGTTTAATGAGTTGAGGTCTGTCGTCAAGTTGATTGAAGAGGTATTAGAAGTATAAAGGTTGACGGTGCAATAAAAGAGGGACTGTTCAAATGAAGGTAAAGACTGTTGGTGCAAGTAAATTTCATTCACGGACCGGCAGTCACTTATATGACCCTGAATATTGAATCCCTTAATCGTCTGGAAAATCGAGCGGCTTTCTCCGAGCTGTATCCATAGATGTAACGTCACTGTAATAACCAGTACCGGCAGGTATACGAATATTATGCTCAGATACTAACCTGAAACACTACCAAGAACTGTCGGTATCTCAAAAGATCAGCATATCTGACATATTATAGCGGGAATATCAAGGCTATCAGCGAGTCAGTATTCTAGAAGCCTGGTTTTCATCCAATAATATCAACCATAGTAGCATCGTTATGCCGTAGATGGAGATACGATATAGGGGTGAAACACGTCAAAACTCTAAATCGTGGTGTTGGTGCGCAAAAAGAGAAGTTCATGATACAGCCGAGGTTTTAGAACACCGGAGTAGGATTTTCCGTGTGGATCACCCGCTTCGATAGGTGTCAGATGGCTCGTGTGCCCTGCCTTACTGGGCCAAAATTACATGGGTTTGGATGGAGAATTAGGGAGCTCCTGGTATCATGTTCAAACTTACGCATTGCCTTTTTGAGCCATGATGGGTCTTGAGGGATAGCCCAGATAAATTGAGTAGTATTCGCGATCTGAAGTGATTGTACAAAAGATCAAAGCGCCCCAGGTTGTGAATAGTTTTTTTGTCAGGGCTGAGCTTCTATCTATTCATTCATTTACGCATTCGTTTGATCTCTACAGTCTTTACCAATCACTCATTTATCTGATTTGACAATACTTTTCTGCATCAGCACTAATTCGTATCGCAATCTTTCAACTCACCCAACATGATTCCTTCAACTCTCCTGGCACTCATCAGCCTCATCTCGGTCTCTCAAGCCGCTGCCACTCCCAAGATCCTCTCCCACGACGACATCATTGTCCTCAAGACCGATGGCAGCCACGAAATCATGAAGGCCGCAGACCTCGAGCGTCTTGAGACTGCACCCGCTATTAAAAACACTGCCTCCAAGCGAACCGTTGAGCGTCGTGGTTGCGAGAGCACTGAAGTTCAAATCCTCTCTGAGAAGGAGTTTCTCAACTGGGATGTTGCCATGTCTCCCGTCATCAGCAGCGTTGGCGGCTCCAAGGCCACTGTCAGTGTCACTTCTGGCTTCACCATCGCCAACGCTGTCAAGGTCGGCGCCAGTGTCAGCATTCCTATCATCAAGGATATACTGAGCTCTTCTCTGAGTGTTGATTACACCAAGACTTGGACCTCGAGCGAGCAGCAATCGCTTTCCTTCCAGGTTCCTGATAACCACCACGGTCTTATTGTCAGCCAGCCGTACGTGCGCCGTGTTGAGGGCAACGTTCTTGATGGTTGTGGCGACGATATCACGAAGACTGAGTTCACGTCTGACACTTATGAGAGTGAGTCCTATGGAAACCTTGAGTGGGTTAAGGGTATTATTCGTCTTTGCAGCAGCGAAACTTACCCTATTCCTTTCTGCAACGGTGAGGGTAGCCACAAATAAGTAGTAGTGGTGCTTTGGAATGGGGACTCTGGTTTAGGAAATGAGCTGATGGACGATGGATACATAAGAAGACCAGGCAGATTTTTGATTCAATTGATCTTTTGAAAAGTGTAGGGTTCCTGTGTATGAAACTATCTACGACTCGTTGTTGAACTGACTAGCATCCAGCGGCAACCTCTCACCCATCCAGATAGCCCTCTCCAAGTGATCCCTCTTCATTGAAGCCCAACGATTCTCACCCTCCTTCGGAATGATATTGGGATGTATGAGCGCCGACAGTGGGCCTCTCCAGACAGCAAGCCAGGCAACGAAAGCGCCAAACTGAGCTGGTGTGAAGACATTGACTTCAAACATGGCGATTGGATGAGGTCCGATCGGTCCATCCCATAGTTTGTAGATTCTCAGCTCGGGAACTAAGGTTGTCAGTCTAAGATAGTTTAGTGCAAGCATTGGAGACCTCACACTCTCTTCGGATTCGTTCCCATAGCTCTTTAGCGTATTTGACCTGTGTCTCGTTTGACTGGAGATAGTAGATGTGAATGTCGCTGCATATGCCCGTTAGAGCTGTTCTGTTCGGTATTAGATGTCAAAATGACTTACAAACCACCGCGTTCACTTCGGTCCAATGGATCTATAAACTTTTCATATGCTTCGCTGAGCTTCTCCGAGGGAGGATTGACATAGCTCTTGCCATCCTCTGCCTTCTCATCTGGTAATGGGGAGGCATTCTCATACCCAGTCAAGGGTGAGGGATACGTAAAGACAGAGGCATCACCCATGATGACAGTTTAATGAAGGAATTAGAGTATAAAAAAGTGATATTCTTTGATTGGTCGTGTGAATGTAACTCTGGTCGTTAAGACGATGAGCCTATTCCTTTGTTCTTTGGGCAGCAAGGTGCGGGGATTTTAACTTCGGACATGGTAGTCTAGTCTTGTTGCGTGATGCTTCGACCAACATTTTATTAATAAGCTACGTGACTCAGCAGCCCGGGGGATAACCGAGGCGCGCGGCAGTTACCCTGCACCAGGCTCTTGTTCAGGCGGCGCGGAGAAAAGGAAATCAATACGGGTGTTTATTGTCAATATTGGCATATTCTACTATATCAGTCTGCAGATAACAATTTATGAGACTGATTTACGATAAAGAAGGATTGCTGACTGATGGCATTGACCAATGGTTGATGCACAGTGATTTTTTCATTATCCGCGGGGCTTCCATGGGTAAAGCCTTTGAAGCAAGACGTGAAAAAATATGGCAAAGTCAGATACCCGAGACATGTCAAGAAACAAAGAAAATCTAGACCCCACGAAGAACAACGCCTCAACGTCACAACCATCTACTGTTACGATCTGTGGCTGCGGGTGGCTAAGCCAATAACGACCTCAAAAACATTCTCGTCAGCAGCCTTACTTCGACCCCACTCACAGACTCTGCCATTCACAGCAAGTCGCTGTCAACAAGCCAAGCCATGACATCATAGCCTGGCTCATGATTCGTTGATCCTAATTATAGCTCTCGTGTGGCTCGGTAGATCGGCACTTGGGGGCTTGCAATTACGAGCATGACTGTACTAGTCCTAAGTGAGCCTACTAGTACCGACTCTAGAGCTTCAACGTTGCATTTTTCCAGAAGGTTTAATATTTGGGTTTGAATTATGCATGCTAAAAAGTAAAGCCCCTCGCGTGGTGTCTCACTGTTAAACGGCATTTAGTCCAAACTGGTCTGATATCGAAGAAGCTAATTGATCTGGAACTGTTCTGAGAGCTTGTTTCGCACTCGGAGAAAGCGAAGACCAGCATCCGCTAGATCCGCAACGTAGTTTTCTAGCTCATTTCGTATCCAAAAGTTAACTGGCTTAAGCTCAGCTCTCGTAAGGCGCTGATCGGTGGATACATGCTAATGCCGAGTGTAACGGTATCCCCCATAATTTAATTTAAATAATGGACAATAATGCGCTCGCTCTTCTGTCTTTGTTCCACCCATCTTCTATTTCCTTTTCCGCTTCTTTTCTATTCTTTTCCCCAAGTCACAATGCATCTCAATACTGTAAAGTGCCTACTCGTAGGCCTTGTCGCCCAGGCTTCACAGTCTGTGGCTGTTCCGACGAGAAGAGAGGCTGTCAATAACTGTCTCACACAAGCCAAAGTTCCCGTTGACGTCAAGGGTACCCAGACATGGACCCAAGATGGTACCGCCTACAACCTCCGACTTCCTTTCGAGCCAGCCGCGATTGCTGTCCCCACGACTGTTGCGCAAATATCAGCTGCTGTTTCCTGTGGCGCGAAGCATGGTGTCGCTGTTAATGCGAAGAGTGGCGGACATAGCTACACGTCTCTCGGATTTGGCGGAGAGGACGGCCATCTCATGATTGAGCTGGACCGTATGTATAGTGTTAAGTTGGCGAAGGATGGGACTGCAAAGATTCAACCTGGTGCCAGACTTGGACACGTCGCGACTGAGCTTTACAACCAAGGAAAGCGAGCTCTTTCACACGGAACATGCCCTGGGTAAGTGAACCGTCACAGATGATAGCCGAGAATAATTGTACTGACGATTTGAAGTGTTGGTGTCGGTGGTCACGCCCTGCACGGCGGCTACGGCATGGTCGCCCGCAAGTACGGCCTAACTCTCGACTGGATCAAGGGCGCTACTGTCGTTCTTCCCTCTGGAAAAATCGTCCACTGCTCAAAGACCGAAAACTCGGATCTCTTCTGGGCCATCCGTGGCGCCGGTGCATCGTTCGGTGTAGTAGCAGAGCTTGAATTCGACACTTTCCCTGCTCCTGAGCAAGTGACGCAGTTTGTTATCCGTCTCAACTGGAACCAGAAGTCTGCTCCTCAGGGTCTTATGGATTTTCAAGAGTTTGGCAAGAATATGCCCGCTGAGATTACCATGCAGATGGCTATCTCTAAGGGAGGATACAGTGTGCATGGTGCTTATGTTGGTACCAAGGCCAATCTTCAAAAGACTCTTCAGCCTCTCCTTACCAAGCTCAACGCTCAGCTTGATGCTTCGACGGCCGGATGGATGGATTTCATTACTACCTTTGCTGGCGCTGGTGTGAACCTCAACCCCACCAGTCCTTCGTACAGTGCAGTAAGTTGACTCCTTCTATCTGACTTGAAGAAACAATACTGACCAGCAACAGCACGACAACTTCTACGCCAGCAGTCTTCAAGCACCCGAGCTAACCCTAGCTCAATTCAAGTCCTTTGTCAATTACATCTCCACCACAGGCCAGAGCACCAGCCACTCATGGTGGCTCCAGATGGACCTCGCAGGAGGCAAATACTCGGCCGTCTCCAAGCCCAAGCCCAGCGACACAGCCTACGTGCATCGGGACACTCTTTATCTGTTCCAGTTCTACGACAGCGTTGCTCAAGACGTCAAGTATCCTTCTGACGGGTTCAACTTGATCAAGGGTCTGCGACAAAGCATCTCCAATACTCTCAAGGCGGGTACTTGGGGCATGTACCCTAATTACCCCGATTCGCAGCTCCAGGGTGATAGAGCTACTGAGATGTACTGGGGTAGCAATCTTGCTAGACTGCAGTCGATCAAGGCCAAGTATGATCCTAAGAACATCTTCCGCAACCCTCAGTCAATCAAGCCTAAGGCTTAGATATGCACGTCTTGTTTGGTTCATATTAGACATAGATTTCTTTGTTCACTAGCGGCTTTTAATTTATAATTTAATCTCTCTTTATTCTTTATTAGACCTATCAGGACTGAACTGTTGCATGTCAACTTGCACGATGGGATATATATAGACAATGTCATAGGGTTTCACGTGAATTGCCTGATAATTCCACCTTGATGCAACCATTTGTTGGTTGTCAACGCTCTAAGACACTTCCAGTTAGTTGCTTGGTGATTTGGCCTGCTACAATTGGCTCGGTCGAGATGAATGGCCCGATATATCCACCGGCTGCCTAATCGTAAGTTACCTGAATTACGGGTCCAGCTTTAATGTAAGTGGCCGCTACTCCGTGCAACCAACATAAAGAGTCTTCCCCTTTTTTTTATCATCACCTACCTCATTTATTTACTCTCCTGCTTCTCTCTTTGCTTCAAAATACCAACCAAAGTTCTTAAAGATGCCTGACATGCTTGTTGAATTGGGGGATTTGGAGTCTTTGCCTCCACGGGCCAAGGAACGAGGCGACAGGGCTCGGAAACGGACCCAGAATGGGGACCAGCCTAACTTTCCTTCAAAGGACATCAGCCATCTCATTTACGGGGACCAACCGGGGAAAAAGCATCGGTTATGGATCACAGATCGCATTATGGAACCTCAGACAATTCCTCACTTTTTGGAGTTTGCTCAGTCGGGATTTCTTCCCAATGATCAAAAGACATGGCGTCCTCTTCTCACTTTTGAGGAGGTCAAAAACATGATGCGATCTTCCTCGGAATGGGCCCCAGCTCCGCATAACCACCAGAGCCGATCCACTGGTGAATGGATAGGCATTCGAATTGGCTCACATGAAGACAGTTCTCGCCTTTGGAGAATATCGAAAGAGCTTCATGCGATGAAGTCAAGACTTTGGGAGGGATTGCCTCCCTTATCTGAAAGAAGATGGAAGGAATTGGGACTGGACGAACCACAAAACTTCCCCGCGGCGTGCCGTTACTTTGTGGCGGTCAATGATGTTTTTACCTACTTGAACAATAAGCGTACCAAAGCGGCATTACGGACGACTTATAATTTGATATGGGATCATCTGAGAGTATTCGAACAGGCAGTCAATGCCAAAAGGAAATCAGAAGCTGAGGACGGGGTCTATCAACAGGTATCGGTAACTGCTCTCTGGTATGAGTACATCAAAGCGCAATACGATGCCATCTGCGAGAATGCTCATCACTGGCTCATGGAGCACATTGAGCGCATTCAAGAGTCACTTGTGCAACAAATCGCTCACTATCAGCCCGAGGGCACCGAAGATCATTATGACGATACGCAATGGGAAATTATTTGGAAGATCCGTGACCTGGGCAAAAACTCAGCTCAAGCTGACTTCAGCATTTTCCTTCCGATGGATGGATACAAAGGCGGTAGTCTGCCAATTCAAGAGAATGACCCACTGACAAGAGCTCATCAAGTCGAAATTCGCAAGCAACCCATCAGCTGGTCTGCAAACTTGAATTGGCGAGAAGCCGACTACGACAACCGCTTTAAGTGGCTGTTTGTATGTAATCTGGGTGGGCACCATGTACGAGAAAGATTTGACGAGTCTGTACGTGAGAACGACCCGGCAAATGCAGTCATCTTGAATATCAGCCAGATCGATGCACAAGGAACGGCTCGACAAGAACTACGAGGTCCTCCGCGTCCCACAGACGTCATTCCATGGATTGAGTACGCTCGACGGGCTTCATATCGACATCTCAGTTTCGTTGCATATAGATTGTGTCATACATACAAATCTGAGAAGTGGGATACTTTTAAAACCAAGTTTGAGGCGGATATTTCAGACTGGGGGAGAGGAATGGCGGAGACGAGAGAGCTAGCGAGTCGCCAGGCTACAACGGCACGCTGCGCATATTGGGGAGTCTTCTCTGGGACGAACTAGGCGCGATGCTCGTCATGATGAGTGCATTGCCCAGAGACCTCTGGCCGATGGCGTTGGATGACCCTGAGAGGATATACAGAGGGCCCAAGGTTACGCCGGTGCTCAAGTTCTCGACTTATGAAGAGACGTTAACGTGGAAGCTTGCGAGTGAGATTGTGCCTGATCTGGTGGAGATAAAGCATACACTGGACACGGGGGAGAATAGACATCGCCAAGATAATATTGACGATGATTTCTATTCTTGATTATAAAATGTCAAGGAATTCCCATATAGACAGTTTTCCGTATTGGTATGTCACTTCCTTCCGGCCTTTTTAGCTTCCATTCGCAGACGCGTGATCTGTTTCTTCCAACCGAAACACTGGTTACAAGCTAAGAGTACCAATTAGTATCCCTCTATTATAAGATAATCTAAGAGACTTTGTGACTTACCGGAGTTGTCTTGCTTCTTACATACATATGCCCCATCGTGGTTTTGTCTGGCCTCTAGAGGTTCGATAGCGTCGCGGTCATTGGGATCGAACTGGTCTCGTAAGTAAGATGTGCAGGAATTGGACGTGTGAAACGTACACCATAAAAGGCATCGTTTTCTTCGCGTTGGTCAACCTCACAGTCATCGCACTATTCACAAGCCGTTAGCATTGAGTACAGCAAGAGAAGTGCGGGTTTGCACGAACCACTTCTTTCAATTGATCGCTGCAGAATACTGCATCGTTAATCTCGACAGTGGCAGGCATATTGGATAGATGGTTCGTTTCCGGTAGGTATATATCTTGTAAGACTTTTTGAGCTTGTGTGCCTAGAGCGTGTTCTGCGAAGATGAAAAATTCGTTACTACACAGACTCATGAGAAAGGGAAGAGGTTTACAGAATGAGAGAGAGTGGAAATGCCATCTTTTAACAAGATTGGAAATTCTGGGTCACGTCAGCGGCTGGGGAGCTGAGAGACATATTATGGATGTTTGTGGATGTTGTTCTTGGAGACGTCACGCTAGTAGTACACGTTGTCCAATCGAAGAAATGGGGACTAATCGTCAATAGTATCTGATCGACGATATGTTTTCGTTGACCAATTCTATTGGTCGCTAAGCTGCAGCTTACTTGTCCTAATTCAAGATTTCAGCTCTCAAATGAGACATTCGTTACCAGGAAAGGACATATCGATTTCGATCATACTTTAATTTGTGTAGCGGGGTTGATTTATAGCTCATTCTGACCTTCTAGCGGTAGATAGAGAAGAAGCCAAACTAATGTAAAGGACATAATTATAAAATATAGTTTTCAATTCTTTTAAGCTACTTGCGACAGGGAAGCTGCTGCGGAAGCCCCCAGATTAGAATGGGGAGCTGTCCAATTGGAGAAGGCGGTATTGCAGTAGCACCTTTCGCGATGCCAAAATTAACCCGAAGAAAGTGCCTCATTCTCGCCACCCAATCTCGTCTTCCTGAAAGATCGACATCAGGGAGATCGACCTGTTCAAGACACAAGCCCGTAGTGGGCAAAACGTGCAAAGTTAGATATCCTAGTAGACTTGGAATATCTTGAGGTCGAGAATGCTCCGGATCCCTCTTGCCAAGGTTGACGAATGTTGAGACACAAGATTCGCAAATGAGATCGATGTTTGACCGAACGTTGACCTCGATCTCTGTTTTCAGAGAGGCGATGGGATTGGCTGTTACTTTTCTTTGCTCAAGGACCTTGTTCGTGAATAAGAGTGCCTGGTTTAGGATGACTCGTATCATCCAGCAAAACCTCCAGAGGATTTGGATCATGATCGATGAGTATACGTGTGAGTTGAGTGGCGTCCATGGACCGTTGAGTAAAGGTAACAACCACTCAGGCTGGGATTCGACTGAGATCGGTTCGACTGTGTGTTTTACGGATGGAGGTACGCTCCGAGTCCACTCTGCGAGCTTCTTATCGACGAGCAAGGCCCGGGTCGCAATCGCAGAGAGTCGTTCAGAAGTTTCATCCGTTTCGTCAGCCAACAGTGCGGTCCTCCACTCTGCGCATATACAAGTAGACTGGTACATAAGATCTACATGCGTGTAGAAGTGCGGGAGTTTTGGTAGAGCCAGCTTGTGTACCGATTCCCACGGCATGGGAGGAGCTTGACCAGTCAGTAGGCCACTGTAGATCTGTAACAGTATTAGTACTATCATTAAAGACAAGGTGTCTTCATTTGGGCTTACCATTTGCAGGAAAGAAACTATAGAAACATGAAACTCTGGTGTGGATTTCAGAATTGTCTCTTGTCCCCGCATACTTAACAAGATGGAGGCGCCGCTTGTGTGGGAGACCCAAGAGCCTTCGAGCGCGATAGATTCATCCATCAAGCTCTGATAATCCAGTTAGCCAACACATTCTTATGAAATTTAGTTATGGTTAATCACCTCATAGATGCCAAGTAATACTATAGAGTCCATGACATCACAGTATTGAGCAGAATCAACAATGCGAAGCATTTTGTCTTTCAACATGTGTATAGCATCTCCATACCACCTGTTGGCGTTTCGTAATGCTTGAGCGGAATTGAATCTCTGCCCATAGCTTGCATTGGCCAAGGCATTGATTGACTTGTGGGTGACGCTGTCCACGGTGGTTTTGGCGTATATCTGAGGGAGGGAGGCAAACCAGGACATGGTGTAGCCGGTATTGACATCCGCCGAAGTAGCCCAGTCAAAGAAGAACCGTTTGAAGATCTGTATATTTAACGGGGTAAACTGTAGAACAAGAGGTCAGTTGTATTCCTTTCATATTCCTTTTTGTAGGAACAAAACAGGGATAGTATCTGGAGTGCAACATACCATAGCGAGGCCGGGTTGCATAACTGCTGACTTTGTTCTTTCACGTCCTGCTCCGAACTTCTCGGCTCTCTGCTCTATTTGCCATCGCAGCTCAGCGGTGGAGGTAGCATGGGAATGCACACTCGATCCACTTTGTGATTCTTGCTTTTGAGCGCCATCCTCGCCAGGCCAAACACATGTCTGGGCACTTCGAACACAAGAATTGCAGCTAGGCTTCGTCTCGTCACACTTCTTGCGCTTACTGCGACAGGTAAGACAGCCGTTCTTGGAGCGTGGGTGGTTTCGACGATATTTGGTTGGGTAGGCTGCTCCCTTGGGGAGATTCTCCTGAGGGGGGTCCATGTATTTAACAGGGTTAAGAGTTGTGGTGGTTGTTTGACAGCTATCCATGCTGGTATCTTGAAATGATTGGAGGAGTATGGTGCTGAGGATAGAGACAAGCGGCTAGATACCCTCTGGCTATTTATCTACGCGCATCGTGACTCTAATGATATCAACTCCTGTTTTTCCTTCATCTCCCTGAGTGGGGGCCGGATATGAGATAACCAGGTTTTATCTTATCTAAGCGCTTATCGTGATGAGAACCCCGCGACTATACTGCAATAGGACAGGTTTAGCGGCCGTATTCGATCCAACTGCCGGCCGATGGATTCCTTGAGGCTGTGCCTGTCATGTCAGAACCTAAATAGCCAATGAAATAAATTACGGCAAGTAGCAATTGCTACGTTGACGAAGGATCGTGTTTGAAGGTCGGCGCATATGGAATACGGCGTGGATCCTGGATCCCAGATCCTTGCTGTGACCGGAGGCGGCTTGCTGACTGTTCCCCCGAGCTGCCTTACAGGGCTGGCTGCCGATGAAATTCGGCGTCAGCCCGATGCGCTGGGACAGTTTGTTTCAGGCTTCCGAATTGAGCCTACTACCGGCAGGAAATAAGCACCCTAAATTTTGGACGGGGATACTACGTAAATGCTAATAAGTATTGTAATTCTTCGCTTTAAAGATACGATATATAGGTATTCTAAACAGTATAGGTACTGACTGAACATATTCTCTACTCGTATCCCAGAGAAAAGACACCCAACAAAAACAGAAGGATTTAATCACACCTGCTCAACCCCTGCTCCAGGCTGCAGGTTCCAAGCTTTAGCGGGTCGGCGCTAACATTTGCCGTAGCCCGTAGGTGGCACCCCAGCTGGGCCGTCGTTACCATTGTGGCAGTTGGGCTGCGGGGCAATCGGCCGACATGACAAGAAATTCAAAGATACCCTGTCCCTTTATTTCCTATAAATCCTTCGAGGCCCAACTAAGAAAATACCGCAATGAAAAGGGTTAGATGTGCATAAGTCAATGCTTGCAACCGCCACATTCCGTCATTATCGCACGGCTCCAGGGGAGGTCGCTGCGGGTCTGGCCAGTTGTGTCTCTGCATCATGTCCGCTGCGTCATGGGCCAGCATGCCCTGGGCCTGGTGGCCTCAGAGAAGTAGCAAAACTGGCTTAGGAACCTATTGCGGCCGTTGAGAACGATTTGAGGGCTGAGGATCTAGTTCGGAGAGACGGATACTGGGTTCTGGACTCGTATGTCCTTGAAATGGCTGGTAGCAAATTGTGCAAGGCTTTCCTCCAGGCTTACAGCAGATACACCTGACGTTCGATTTGGATTGTCCAGGCTCAAATATCTCACTCAAGGAGTAATAAAGCTTAGAATAATTGTGTGCAAGAGAAGATTAGTATATCAAAACTTTTAGATAATATCCTTGATCTTGCTAGGTGTCGTATCACCTCTCGTATCCTTTGACAGTTGTATTCAACATCAGCCTCCATCTCAAAGCAACCTTGGGGAAACGCGCAAGAAAGCTAAGAGCTGACTCAGATCTTGAATTGTGGGGATAGGCAGATTGCCGAGAAAGTAATGCGAGTCGCAGTGTTCTGGTGCGTGCAGGACAGGCTTCAGCTCAACACTCAGGGCACCTTGGACATCAGTCTCCAAACTATCGCCAACCATAAATGACCCCCACGGACTGAGACCAAGCTCATAAACGGCGTATTGCAAGATAGAACACTTCGGGTTGCACTTTTCAGTCTCCTGCTCAGTGATGATCCGGTCAACAAGAGGCAATAGTCCAATTTCCTGCATCCTCGCCAATCGAGCATCTGTCTCCCCTCTAGCGATGACTACAATCTTGTAGCCATCCTGACGTAAATCGCTTAGAGCGTTCTTTGTAACCACGTGACTTTCTTGATACAATTCTTGGTACGTAGCGTAAAGGTCGTTTGCCTCGTCGGGAGTTGGCGCAGGGAGTTCAAGCAAATCAAGGATTCGGCTGATCATGCTGGGGTCTGCCATTTTGTCCGTGGTGCTGTCGGGGTTCTTTTCGTCTTTTTCTTCCTGCACAATCTTGTATGCTCTCGAAACTTCCAGAAACCCTTTTGTCGCCAAGGCTGGGAATTTGTCCCGCAATATCGAAAACATCCATTGCAAGGGATAATCGGGGTCAAAGAATGCAATACCAAGATTAAATAAAATGACCTTTGATGGCGATATCGAAGACATAGTTGTTCAGTCGCGTGCGAGTCTGTAGTTCTTTTTAGGGTTTGGAGTGATGGTAATTTGAGGGCTCCTGACAAGGAGGGAAGGGTGAGTATTTGTATTTCCTGAGAGTATACAAGTACTAAATGCACTTTTGCTATAATCGTGCACCTTTGCCTTGCCAACGGCAAAAGGCCGACGGTTAACATCACTCCCGCGAATTGTAACTTGCCAGCAATTACATAAACCAACTCTCTTTACCAGAATCAAATCACAGTCTTTGAATGGAAATGAGGGGTCGTTGTCAAGACAGCCAAGAACTGATCGAGACATTAAAAGTTTACCGGATGAATATGTATGTGCTATTTGTAGATGATGCCGATGGCTGAAAGCTTGTCTTGGTGCCTCAACTTAGTTATTGGATTAACTCCGCAGAAAGGACAGAATGTTGACTCTACTTATAGATACGTAGATCTCTGCTGAGTGTTAGATTTGTGTTTTAAGGACTTGAGGTTATTAGAGGCAGCTGTCAGGACACTACTAGCTGACTTACCTGGGGGCCTATCAAATACATTAATTTGAACGTGTTTGCACACATTGGCCCCCGTTTTTCGATTAATGGTCAGGTGAGTCTTGGTTAAGACCTTGAGTTCGAAAACAAAGCGTTCACATTCTGCGATAGCGCCATCGGTTTTATTATACTTATCTGGTTTGGTCTCCTTAATTCCCAGAGGAGCCTCGCTACGCATCGTCTTGGGTTCCATATTGTAGAAACGTCGCCACAGGCACGAAGATGTGGAAATCTTTATTTTAAAGTGCAGTACCTGCTAATATCAATTAACTGTCAGCGCAGATTGAGACATAATACAGTGGAGGAAAGAGTTTGAATTACAAAGGCGGATGGTTTCTTACTCAGCCCTCTCAACTCCTCCTAATCTATAGTCATGAGAAATGTTATAATAATAGTTCATACTAGAGGTATATGGATGTCTGAGGATAGTTCAGTGACGTACAAAATATCGTTATCTTCTATAATCGATCACTCGAGCCAATGTCTGATGTCTCAATTGCTTCATAAAGGAAAAATGCTCAATAGTTAAGTATGTCCCGCATCTGAAATGCGCGAGTGGATGACAGTCATTACCCTCATGCGGTGTTGGGTAGAGCGGTGATAAGTTACAACTTGGATTGATGCGTGCACTGTGCACTCGCCCTTCTATCGGCACTTATCAGCTACTCTCAACACCATGACTGACACGTTGCTGGCCCCCTCCAAGTTCAATACAACAGAAAGAGGAAACACTGAGACACATCATGCATAATTGGTCTTTTCCGGCATGCATTTTCAATCAAAGAAGCCTTCAAGGGGAGAGTTCTACGCAGCAGCAGGGTATCATCGTCACAGCACTATTGTCAATCAAAACACTGGATTCGACGGTATGATATCAGCTGATAAGGTCGCATTTTCTCAACTGCCGAAGCCTTTCCTTCTCCAGCAAGAGGTGTGCAACTCTTGCATATAAACATTACGAATGCGGAATGCCACAGGCACCCAGTAAGATCACGGCATTGTACTAAACGAGGACTTCTTTGATTACGCCCTGCGGTTGTCGGAGGCTGATCAGCAGTAATTGGATAGTTGTAACTAGATTTTAACTACTAAGCGAAAGTAATAAAACAGCGGTGTCGCTATCTAACATATAACATGCCGTGACTGGGTCTCCGAAACCGGTCTTACCTTTCTAAGTCTCATTCATAAGATGTCCACGTCTTGCAAATAACCAAACCAGATACCTGTGTTACTTGGTCCTACTCAACAACTTTCTGATATTTTAATAATAGTCTTCAAAATCCTTAACTAATACAATCGCCCATTCGCGATGCAGTCTACCTCTTCGATCGAACTCCACTCGATTCATTGGAATAGAGATGAAGGCATAACCCCGCATTCTCACACCCAAACTGCAGAGGAAGGGTATTTTGAAGGACAGCCCGAATTCTCGTTGCCTCCAGTGGATGGAGGAAAAGATGCGTGGCTGTTCCTTTTTGCTTCTTTCTTTCTGGAAGCGCTCGTCTGGGGTATTTCTTCAGTCCATCGTTGGTGAGCAGAAACACTAACTGTCTCGTTGGCTTTCCATATTCTTTTGGAATCTTCCAAAACTATTATTATAGTCATGCGCCCTTCGCCGGTTCACCTGGAATACCCGCAATTGGCACTTGTGCACTTGTAAGTCAAGAGTTTGCACGTCCAGTGTCTTCAACTAACGCGCGACAAGGGAATCATGTACTTTGCTTATCCGACTGCCATCGCCCTTCAACGATTATACCCTCGTCCTGCTCGTTGGGCGCCAACATCTGGTATCCTATCTCTCGGAGCTGTTCTTGTGATATCATCGTTCTGCCAAAATGTTGGACAGCTCATCTTAACGCAAGGCGTTCTATATGCTCTGGCAGGTTCTCTTGCGTATTGCCCTTGCTTGGGATGGCTTGAAGAATGGTTCGTGCAGCGCAGAGGTCTGGCCTTCGGCATTATGTGGTCAGGCACAGGAACTGGCGGTGTTGTGATTCCACTGGTGTTAGAAAGTCTTCTACAGAGATTTGGCTTTCGAACAACGCTGCGAATCTGGGCCGTCAGTCTGATCATATTGTCAGCTCCGGCTTTCTTCTTCATCAAGCCCAGAATTCCAGCGAGTTCAATAGGGGCAACGAGACTCAATCTCAAACTTGGGTTCGTATACAACAGGATATTCCTCCTTTATCAAGTTGCCAGTATTGTTGAGTCGCTTGGATATTTCTTACCCGCTATTTATATGCCCATCTATGCTCGTTCGATTTTACAAGCAAGCTCCTTTCTCTCGACCGCCACTATCATGATTTTTAATGCCTCAATGGCAATTGGGGTTGTTTTTATGGGTTTTATGATGGACAGGTGGCATATCACGACATGTATCATGATATCTACAGTCGGGGCTGTGCTTTCAACATTCCTTCTTTGGGGTTTCTCTTCGCAACTAGCTATCTTGTATCTCTTTTGTATATTCTATGGTCTCTTCGCTGGGGCGTATGGCACAACTTTCGCCGGTATGTCTCCGCACATCGTCTCAACCGCCGCCTCAGGGGATGCCTCATCCGACGGTTTCTCTTTCGACCCGGCTCTGGTGACTGGTTTTCTTATCGCCGGCAGGGGAGTTGGGAACCTTGCCTCGGGGCCACTAAGTGAGGCTCTTTTTAAAACCTCGTACGTACAGAGTTCGACCAGCTGGGGGCTGGGTGGTTATGGGTCTGTTATTGTATTTACTGGCTTGACAGCTCTTGGCGGTGGCACACCGTTTATTTGGAGGAGATTGGGTTGGCTATAGTATCAAGTATTGAGGAACTCAGGCTGTGTAACTTACGTATTTTAGGTTTCCTTGTTCAATATGTCAATCAGGTAAACTCAGGTGACACAATTCAGATTGTGTAACATTCAGTTCTACTCTATAGGTTTCTAAATAATGATACAAGTATAGACACGCCTGGTGCCGAAAAATAAAGGGTTTTGCTTTGTAGAAAATGAGTACAAGTAGGTAACAAAAAGGAAAGCCAGTCTCTAGGCACTGTACTTGACTCCAACTTTCGCTCGCTTAGTCTTTCCGCCCTTGTACAGAGCAGGTCCGGGGATCTTCCAGCTATCACCTCGGTTGTCATAGACAGAGAACCCGAAGATCTGCTTGTCGGAGCGGCTATACAGCTTGGAAGCAACAACACCAGAGCCAGAAAGATTGTCGGTGCCTTTGCCAGTGACCTCAATGCTACCGCACTGCATGTAGAATTCGGGCTCAGAAAGATGGGCACGGTGCAGAGCGATGAGTTCGTTGCGGATCACGTACTTTCCAGGTGCGATGGACTTGGGAATAGTGGCCGTGTTGACGCCCCCATTCTTACGAAGCTTATCGGTAGCCCAGACACCTTGGGTGTTGGCGGGTCCAGAGACAAGACCTTCTTCGGCGATCTTAGTCCACTTGAGCTTTGTCTTGTCTACAGCAGCGCAGTCGCCGTTGCAGGGAGCGATGTAGGTGATGACTGGGCCACGGTGAGACTCAGCCCAGCCATTGGGGTTGATGACTTTATCGTCTGAAGTCCAGAAGAAGGAAGCAGTTCCGCCAGCAGCGACTTTTCCATAGTTCTTGGAAGGCTTAGATGCTCGACGGCAGACAAAGTCGGGGCTCGAGATGTCCATCTCAGGGCCTTCATCTTCGGTGGTGAAGCTCCATCCGATGGCCTTGGGGTTTGGAGAGGGGTTCCAGCGGCTGAAACCCTCGTGGTCGACACCATCCAGGGTGAAGGTATTCAAGTAGCCATGTGCGGCGACATTTGAAGCAAGGAGGGCAGTGACAATGATGGAAATCCGAGACATGTTTGCGTTGTTGTGAAATATTGGAAAATAAAGTTAATAGTTTAAAGAGTGTGTTTTAATTGAAGGAATGGCAATAGAAAAGAATTACTTGTCAAAAGTAACCTGATATAGAATGAATGAAGAATGTGGAAGAAGTTGATAATCTGAAAATATTATTGTTAGGCAGTGTTCATTAAATACCTTTGTTAAACCAGTTGAAAGGAGGATTATGCCAAGCGTTTCATGTTTTGAGTTGCTAGATGGATCGAAATCCCTGTGAAGATTACCAACAGATCCCCCTGGCTTGGCTTAATCCTCCAATATCCTATCAGAGTGCTGCGCGTTACTGCCAAGGAATCCTGCTCGCAGGTGAATCCCTTGGTTAGTCTTTGAACTCGGCGGATAAGCTGCATGCAATCTTTTTCTTTTTCAGGCCACATGTTAGAAACCAAGACAATTATGTCGATCTTGGAACAAAAACGGCTTAGTGGTCTTTTGCTGTGTCTTTCTTTGGGCGATACGCGCTAAAAGAGAGACTCGTAAGCGCTTTGCTTGTCTAGTTTCTTGGCACTGCACGAGGAAGGGGCATCAAACCTGTTGGCGCTTCGAGCATCTTGACGATGGAGCGGTAAAATTGAATTGTGAATAAGAAAAGTGAAGATGGACCGCGTGTTTCAGCTGCTTGTTCCTTCGTTATTTCTCGAGTTTTGATGGGTATAGTTGACAAATAAGTATCCACATGGTGTACTTCTGTAATTAAGCTTGTTTTTAAAGCAGACAAAGATATACATCAGGGATCTAAAGGATTAAACGAGTTTGATCCTATCATCCATAATTTATTCGTTGACTGAGCATGCTAGGCATGGTGGCTGAGCAAATAGTTTGGTGGGTGGCATATGTCAACACTGCCACCACGGCTGTTTCAGAGTCTATTGATCGTCCATCACCAGCTCAATGCCAAGGCTCAGTGGCCCCATATTTCAAGCTCTGGCAGAGAAAAGCTCACTCTCGGCTTCCTGTCCCTTTCCTGCTTCCTGCTTTCATTATTTCCAGAGCTCCCCACCGCAAAGGTTTCATTTATCGCGGGAAAGGATAGGTTCTGCAATATAATTTCATTGCGTATGTATATATACTTTCTACCTAATAGCTACAGGTAAGTCTGGTTCGGTTTCACTCTCTGTTCCAACGGCACCATTCCGTTCTTTGGCAGCGCCATCAACCGAACATTGCCCTCCTCAGCTACTAGTGAATAGGTCTTCTCGAGAGTATGTGCTCCCTGGAGTATACTCGTGGGCATCTCTTCCTCCCCCGGCGGTTGACTCCGCATGGCCAGTATTATAACCTCAGGTATTGACTGCCACGTCGAGCTGGTGATACCAACGCTAACACTCCAGGCTACATAGCAAACGGTGATAGCGCTGTAGACAAAAAGCCCAATCATGGAGTAACGGACCGTCGTATCTTTGCTGCTATAAGCAAAGCCATACATCTCGGTGTGCATGTCAGTCCGATGGTTGTCACGCATCACATCCTCCGATACGTTGTAGACGGTCTGTCCCTCGGCCACACCGAATGCTTGGCCCGGTGGAGAGAAGAAGTAACGCCACCAGCCGGGCTGCTGCTTGACTTCGACAATTGGCTTTATATCGGGCGTTGTACGAGCAAGGCCGTTGACCAGCATAGCGTTAACGATAGTCTCTAGTATGCACGGTATGCCGTCGGACCTAGGGTCTTTACGGACTAACTCAAGCAAGGTGCCATGAGACGAAGCCCTCACCAGGGCATCAAAAATAGACTTCCCATCCTCAATCTCGCTGTCAGTGTCGATTGGAAGATTAGTGAGGTTGGCAAATGAGGTAAGGACCGAGATGGGCTTGCCATTCTGCCATTCATTTTCATTCGTGGGTGTCGTTGACCCAAACTCGTGACGATGTCTGTCTGGACTAGCGTCTTTTGCCACTGGGCATTAGTTAGACATCCAAACACAACTAGAGAGGCCCCTGGCCCAGGAATAGCGGCCACAGCGCCAATGGATGCTTGGATTTGCAGTTCCGGCGGTAGATCAAAGAAATGAAGCTCTGAAATAGAGCCGTTGAGATGATTGAGAAACTGGCCAAAACTCGGGTTTTTTATCGTGAAGGTAACGGCTAGAGGATCATGGCCAGGGTTGCGTATGTCTGGAAATCTCAACGTCGTAGCGTCATCCCCTTTATCGAGACTGTTCGGCACGCATATCGTTTCCGCAACGACCTGTTCCGCCTCAGTAGTGACTCGATGGCTCGACCCACGATACCACTTCCCATTCTTCTCAGCAAGCTCCAAAGCCTGACCCCAAAGGGCTGAAGCATGGACTAGAGCCTCACCCTTGGCGTGATGGGGCATGGCGATCTTTGAGATGTTCCGCGGTGCAAAGTAAGACTGCTTGGGTTCACAAACGTCGGTTGCTGCCGAGAGACTGTAGCCTTGGGCCCCAATGGAGACGCGACCGCGAACGCCGGTGCTAACCAGGTACGTTGGTGCGTGGACGGATGAGAGAGGTGCAACGAGTTGACGGACCGAGTCCCATGCTTCTGATGGGCAGCGGGGATGCCCCAAGGTTCCGCAGACGGTCGCACCAGGTGTATTGTGGGCTGCATCGATAGTCTGGTTGTAGAGATGGTTGCCGGTGCTGTTCAGCCACATTCGCGTGCCCCCGATAAGATATCAGTCCTCTTTGGGCTGCAAAACTGTCGCAGTAGCTGGTGCCACAACTGCGGCGAGGAGGCAGCAGGTGATGATAAAGAGCAGAAAGAATATCTTGCGTAGATGCGAAGAGAAGCGCCCCTTCAGTAACGCCATAAATCCATCTGACCACAGGTAGCCCAGAGACTTGAGGCAGGGGAGCTCCTCTGGCTAGTTTCTTCGCTGGCTCCGACTTCGAGTCGCTTCATAGCGCGCAAAGGTAAAGACCATTGTTGCCAGCGACGCGTGGATTATGCCCTCCAGGAGCTTGGCAGCCATCTGAAGACCAAATTTTGCTTCACTGTCCCACTTGCCAAACACCGTGATCTGAGCGCCTATCCAGTGCTCTTTGAAGATGAGATAGCCCATGGCTGCTGTGGCGACGAGGGGCGGCAAGTGAATCACGCAAGCAAATGTCGCTATCAGCCGGTCTCTGTATATGGCGACTTGCGGCTGGTCTCGCTCATTCTTCGCTCTCGCTAGGTCGACGAGACGGTTAATAGAGTTGAGACCTGACGCCTTTAGTGTATTACGCCTTAACTCCCTGGGACGGTGCGCGTTCATATGAGACTCTGGTATGGATGTTGTCTTTACATTCTCTGCCAGCTGGAAGTCGGTACCTTCGAGCAGTAATACCGATGTCTCGATTGGATTAGGATTATCCCCTTTGCTGTAATGAGTCTGACTTGATGGGTTGACTGTGCCTAACTCTACTACATGGGGCTCTGTGGTGGGCTCTTGCAGCGGCGACCCTGAGTCCATATTTGCGAAAGGAGCCCGGAGACGTGTGATGAACGCAAGTTTTGAGAATGATGTCGCTTATCTTGTAGTAGTGGCAAGGACAGAGACGGGAAAGAGGCGGATATAGCAAATGTCCATAACTAATATATTTATCTAGTTCCTCTTACTGGGCTGTGGGCTGATGTAATTAAATACCTCACAATTGGACAGGAAAGCGTTGCAATGCAAGGTTACTATGAGGATGTGCTTATGAGGCGCAGCGATTAGTTTTATTCGCCAGAATCGTGGTATCCTTGATAAATCAGCCCTACTTGTAGTGTTACAGTAGCAATTGCTACACTTGAACCCTGCAGGCAACAAAATTTACTACATAGCTATACTGTTCTGGGCCCTTGATGATATTGGCAGTTGCGACAGTTAATATGATTAATAATAAAAGTTAAGCTTTAGTAATATTTAAATAATTTCTAAAGTACTACGTAGTAGTTTTCAAGTAGCCTGACAATTCCCCTTTCAATAGCAGCACGAGATTCTGGAAGACACCTCTCCTCAGCCATGGCCGAAAAGCACATTAGAAGTTTTGGCGCCGCTCGTCACCTGTGCTATGAATAACGGCGATTTCGAGACTCTGGCTGGGAGAATCCGGCAGTTGAGTGGTCCCATGACAGGTGAGCTTGTCACTGAGGAATATCTTCTTAACCTGCGAGCTCAGCATTTTATTTTGGTAATTTTCGAACGGCGGAACTACTTATCATTCGAGTAAAAAAGGCCTCCAACTTTTGGATTGTCTATACAGAATTCTTCTGTCTCAGTAGCTTATCCTTAACTGCCAGTTAGCGCTGTAGCTGTTCGGTGCGGATACTGGTACTAGCCTGGCACGTTAAAGCTGTATTCTGAGAATCCCAGTACGGGCCACTAATTGAGCCTGATTAGTATAAGTAATAGCACGTCAAAATGTAGTAAAATTCTTCAGGTGCCTTTTTGCATCTCAACACCACGAGCCTTTTACGATCCCTTCACACCTATCTGCGAATAAAGGCCATAAGACGACAAGCCGCCAAGTATCTGCCTCGATCTCGTTGGAAGTCCTATCGACGTCTCCGACTGAAGTAGAAGTCTGTATACCTCGTGGAAGGGGTTTGGTCTTGATGACATATTTTAAGCATTAAACCCAGCAGATATCTTATTGCCACAGTAAATCATTTATTAAGATTTCAAGTTAGTGCAGATAACGACGTAAAAGTATAACCAGGTTTAGTGTACTTTCTTATTATATAACCTTCTTCTTCCCCGCGTTAGCTACTACGACTCTATATCCGGATGAAGTTCCGAGCCGGAATTTCCGACTCGGAACTCCCAACATATCCGGAGTCTAACTCACTAAAAGTTATGAAATAGTCCCCCGCAGCGGCAACGTACCGCGGCAGCGTACTTATGTCGGATTTCAACCCTCCTAAATAAAATACTGTTTTTGATTCACAAGTAAATCTCAAGATACTTCAACAAATCCGAGAGTTCTTAACATCTCAACATGTCTAATTTACCCTCATCTACAGATATGCCCGTTGGAGAGTTTTTGCCAAATGGTCTTGGCACTGATCCGCCCTTGACGCCGGACAACCCTACGCACGGTTTCAAGCTGTACCACTTCATGTTACGCATCCGAGATCCCGTGAGAACTTTACACTTCTACATCGACCTGATGGGCATGCGAACGGTTTTCACTGTTAATACTGGCCCCTTCACTATTTACTATCTTGGTTACCCTCAAACAGACGAACATCGGGCGGATCTGTCCAAATTTGGCCGTGATACTTTCGCTGAGTTGACGCATACCCCAGGACTTCTTGAGCTATACCACGTACATGGGTCGGAGAATGAGCCCGAGGGCTACTACAGTAACGGAAATCAGCCACCGAATCTAGGCTTTGGACATATCGGATTCTCCGTACCTGATGTTCCCCGCGCTCTTGAACACCTGCGGAATCAGGGCGTTGAAGTAGTCAAGGATCTGGGCTGCGCCAGTCGGCAAGATATCCCACTAAGCCAGTGGGAAGCCGAAAAGAATATCGGACTAGGTGATCTTCATCCAACTTATCAGCGTGCATTTGAGCAGATTGCGTTCGTAAAAGATCCAGTACGTCAAAACCCTTGCCACGGCAAGACGGAATATCAGAGAGTCAGTATGATTCAAGGCTAAATCACTAATCATTGAAATTAGGACGGATATACTGTTGAATTGGTCCCCCAAAACATTCAAACCTGATGATGCGATGGGCGAACGAGGCTCACGCTCTCCAGTCAAGCAGCAAGGTAGAGGATTGCTGCTCGATAATTCGTTCCCGTTCACGAAGCAACAAGCAATTGACCTATGCATACTTGTTCAACAACGTGTTACGCCAGAATAGTTCAATGCCCAGCCAAGCTGTATGCGTCGAGCTAAGCAAGAAGGGGGATCCGGGATTAGATTCATATATTATATGTATTTATGTATAATTCACTGAATTCTCTCCCGCGACGAGTTTTACCTATACCGAAAAGACAATATTTCTCCTTAAATGGAATATAAGTTCCAGGAAGTCAGAAATGTCCAATTGGTCCCATATTCTCATTTATAACTACAGGCTTTTTTTTTTAAATCTCTTGGCTGAAATGCGCAATATGTGTAATATCGACGACACTTAATTCCAAGACGCATACCAGAAATACCAATGGAGCAGGCCCTTTCAGTACTCTTAATCCAAGACTCCAAGGTCTATATCTCAATATTTCAGCTACTATTACTGTCTAGTATCAACCTTGATCTATTCTGGTGTAGCCTAGAACACATCTGTAAAAGCAGTCTTGCGCTCTGAACGAGAGTTATACAACACTTTGAGCTGGTACATTGACCGCAGATCCTAGCTAGGGACTTACAGATCTTGTGTCATGAGAACAATTAACCTCTTCCACTTGAGCATTTTTTGTCTGTTCGTTCTTGCGACCAAACCGGCTAAAAGGACTAGTGACTGGTGGGTGCTAGAACCAAAGGGCGATGAGGTTATATTTAAAGTCGCACCCGTACTACCTTTAAAGTTTATAGTCTTCTCTGGCATGTAGAATGGTAAGAGAAATGAGCTTGTGACAATTTAGGGTAGTATTATCTGGGGAGTACACAAATCCACCAATAAAAAGAATTACCGGTTTGCCTTATTGCCGAAAGGCTAGCCCAGGATAGAAAGTCGGAGCGTGTCACCGCTTTAAACTGCAAGTCCGAATCATACACCAGCGCTCCGGGAAATATGCACTAATGCACCTTTCCTCTTTGAATTAGGAAATGCCTTTTCAGCCAATTAAAAGTCAGCAAAAGTATCCAAGCTTGACCCACACCTACTAACCCTTTTAAGTCAGAATCTCTCTATAGCCTTACTTTTATTCTCTAAGGTATTCCTTTAATAGCTTTAAGACTTAAAATTTTTAAAATTGCATTAATTTAAGAAATAAGGTAGGGTTAGAAAGTTAGGGTTAGAAGGTTAGGGTTAGAGGGCTTAGTATTAGGGTTAGTTTAGGGCTTAGGGTTAGGGCTAGGATAAGGGTTAAAGAGGTATATTTTCTGTATTGTTAAGGAAGGACTTTATTGGTGCATGTTTCCCGGAGCGCTGGTGTATGATTCGGACTTGTTTAAACTGACATGCAATTTGGATGAGGACTCGACGGTTCGTTTCACTCATTGAAAAACGAAGTACTAGTGCCGTGGAACCGAGATGGACTAAATACTAGACCAATGATGAAACGTGACAGCTCCTCTGGAAAATAGCTATCCACCAATGGGCAAAGCTCCTTGTCGGGCCGTGCTGGCGTTTCAATCTTAACCCCGGGAAGTGGGAGTAGGGTGGAGCACTCATCTAATTCCCGAGCGTTGAAAGACCGTTTTTCATCCCTATTGAGGGTGCTGGACCGATAATGATGTCCAGCACGGGCTACAACTGGTCACAATCACGGCTCAACGGCAGGTCTCCGTAGACAGTGTAACCTTACGATTCCAGAACTTCCTATGGAGTGTCGAATACAAAAGAGCTCCACGGTCTTGGCATTTTTTCGACTTCGTTCATCCATTTAGTTTGAGTTGTACATACATATCTTGTCATTTCTATTCTTTCACAACTAGTACATACTTTTCTACGGCTTCACACCTTATCCAACATGTTCTCTTCCGTTGTTCTTCTCAGTGGCCTGGTGGCCTCTGCTTTCGCTCATCCTGCTATTGAGCCCCGTGCTGGCTGCACTTTCACCGATGCTGCTTCTGCCATCAAGAACAAGGCTAGCTGCTCAACCATCATTCTCAACAACATCGCCGTCCCTGCTGGAACTACCTTGGACTTGACCTCGCTCAAGGATGGCACTCACGTGAGCTAACTAACTGGACGTCCCAAATCACATCTAACGCACTATGCAGGTCATCTTCCAGGGCAAGACAACGTTCGGCTACTCACTCTGGCAGGGGCCTCTCATCGCCTTCAGCGGAAACAATCTTCTTATTGAGGGTGCTTCCGGTCACTCGATCGACTGTGATGGTAAGCGATGGTGGGATGGAAAGGGCAGCAATGGCGGCAAGAAGAAGCCCAAGTTCTTCAGCGCCCACAATATGAAAAACTCAAACATCAAGAGCCTGAACGTTCTCAACACCCCTGTCCAGGCCTTCAGCATCAACAGCGTCAACAACCTGGGTGTCTATGATGTCCACATGGATAACTCGCTGGGCGATACTCTGGGCGGACACAACACCGATGCTTTCGACGTTGGCTCTTCCAACGGCGTGTATATCTCTGGAGCCATTGTTAAGAACCAGGATGACTGCCTTGCTATCAACTCCGGTACCAACGTTACCTTCACTGGCGGAAACTGCAGTGGTGGCCATGGTCTTTCTATCGGCTCCGTTGGTGGACGCTCCGACAACACTGTCAAGACCATCCGTATCCTCAACTCGGTCATCTCCAACTCTGATAACGGTGTCCGCATCAAAGCCGTCTCCGGAGCGACAGGCTCCATTTCCGATGTCAAGTACGACTCCATCACTCTCTCCAACATCGCCAAGTACGGTATTGTCATTGAGCAGGACTATCAGAACGGCTCTCCTACTGGTACACCCACTGCTGGTGTTCCCATCACCGACGTCACCATCAACAAGGTCACCGGAACCGTCAAGTCCAGTGGAACCAATGTTTACATTCTTTGCGCCAACTGCAAGAACTGGACCTGGACTAACAACAAGGTCACTGGTGGCCAGAAGGTTCTCAAGTGCCAGGGAGTTCCCTCTGGTGCTTCTTGCTAAGCTTGGGCGGTATGGCGAGATATTTATAACAGTTGTGAAGGACGAGGTATAGCGGGCTACCCTCTTTTATGCATTTGAGCTTACATACTTTGGAAGAGATCGCCTTCTTTGAAAATAGCCCTCAGAAAGTACATATGTATTCATTGTCAACAGACATACTCACATTAGTTGAGCAGAAGTATTCGCATCCTAATGACCGACCATGGCCTGGAGGTGAGGAGGGTATCTAGGGCCCCGAGGCTTTGCAGAGTCAATGATTCGTCTCAGCTCTGCCTTCTCTTCCTCATCGAGAACGATGTCTCTAGAGGCCCAATTTTCCTCCACCCGTCCAGTCTTTGTAGTCCCCGGAAGGGAAATAAAACCTTGAGAAGGAACCCATGCAAGTGAAATTTGCGCTGCTGTCACGCCTTTCCGGACTGCCAGTTTCTCGATCTCTTCAACAATCTTCCTGTTGTAGTAGAAGTTTTCTCCCTGAAGCTTTGGGACTAGAAGCAGTCAATTACGTTAGTTTATTGACTTGGATTGGCTGATTGGACACTTACGAGTATGTCGAAGATCCTTCGCTGGGAAATCCTCAGGAGTCTTATAAGGAAAGGCCCCGGTTAGCCAACCGTAGCCAAGCCGGGCAAAAGCCACATAAGCCCAATTCCTAGCTCTCTCGCAGTATCAATGCGACCGTCAGTTTCGTGAAGTGTCTCGAATGGCGAGTACTCAGCCTGGATGGTATCGATCTTGGCGACTGTAATAACATTAGCCCATGTCAAATAAGTGAAGGATTAGGATAACTACTGGAATTCGCCTTTAGAAGAGTCGGAGCGGAGCACTCAGATAATCCAATATACTTGCATTTTCCTTGCTCACGCAGCTCATTCATAGTGGTGATCGATTGTTCCAGAGGAGTGTCTTTATCATAAGTATTCAGCTAGCGAAGCTGTCAAAGACTGACTTAACTCACTTGGATCAATCCGAAGAATATAGTGAAGATCAGGAGCGAAGCCAAGTCTCTCAGTCGTGCCCTGGATACACGACCTAATGTGAGAAGCAGAGTTGTCGATCTTGCCATCGCCAAAGCAATTAACACCACACTTGGAATCAACTATTGTTTTTCTGTCAGGAGTGGTTTCATGCTGAAAGCTTTGTATAAGGTTTCTTTTGGGCACATAAGACTTTCAGCCCTGAACATTAATAAAGAACACATATCATGCTGAAAGCGGCATGAACACATACTGAATATCTTGTTTCGGCATTGGTGCTTTCTGATAAAGTCCCCCAAAAGCTTCTCGTTAACGCCATCTCCCTAATTCACCTCAAATTCCTGTCAGGGTAGTCGATCTAGCATGTAGAGATGCTCAAGGTTGTTACTCAAAGACGTGTCCCAGAAAATTCAGCCAAGTTCAAGTGTTTTGAGAAGCACTGGCTCGGCTTCCTCGAGGCTCAGATTATCTCCAAAGCCCCAGCTCATTCCCATGG
The DNA here is from genome assembly GCA_033439405.1 of Fusarium sp. NFCCI 5145. NCBI lineage: Eukaryota > Fungi > Ascomycota > Sordariomycetes > Hypocreales > Nectriaceae > Fusarium > Fusarium sp. NFCCI 5145. The sequence continues at coordinate 89,859 of JAWDHB010000330.1, forward strand.
CTCCAATGCCAGGCGAAGGCACCGTGATGTCAGCAAAAGGAACGTTCTTTGCTATTTCGATTGAGTAAAGATGGGTAGTTCTGTCGAGAAAGAGTAATAGGATGTTTCTTGGATTATTTATTGATATTCTTCTATTGCTGGTCTTTTGTGGTATGGTCCTATGGATGGATGAGCTTACATTCTTAACTCCGGTCTTACTTCCGGCCCCCAGAATTGCCTATAGTGCTTTACATATTATCGCTTCGACTAACTAAGTCCTAAGTCCGCCGAGAAAGCATGCTTAATTGCATGTCGTTACTGGGGGCCTGAAAGCTTGCATGTACTAGATCCGGTGCAATAGGCTGTAATTAGCAATTAGGCTTTGAGTGGAAAGACTAGCTCTACTACAGAACTTCACTGCAAGTATCTAATCTAGTTGTCTCGCAGTCAGCATGCTATATATAGCATAACCAGCTATCATGATTCTCATAGCCTTGGATTGAAAGGTTCAGAAAATCTGCTGCGGGGGAAGGGAGGGCGTTTTCAAGAGCTACCCACTATACAATGGTACTGTACAATGGTGACTAAGCTCCTACTACGTAGTACTACGCATCATGTAGCATGTCCCGTTAAGGTTGCTGACTTTTGGGACACGCGGGGCTGAGACCCTCATCAGCATTTCTCAACCAACATCATCAGCCTCAAGACCTTTTGAAAACTAAAAAGAATAGTAGATTTTTTATTCGTATCATTGATATGTCTGGCTCATCTTCATTGGAACATCAACTCGATTCGAAGCGTGGCCCAAAGGCTCCTCCTTTCAAGTATAAACCCCTCAGTACTGGACAAATCCGATTGCTGCAGTTGAACCCAGCCAAAGAAGAGACTGACGAGCTGAGTGGTGAGCTTATTGTCAAAAGCGTTGGGGAGCTTCCCCCAAGAAGAAGTACCAATACTTCAGAGCCAGAAAAACCAATCGACCCTGAAAAGCATGTTTGTTATGAGGCTATTTCCTACGTATGGGGCAAACCAATTTTTACAGACTCCCTTATCACCTCCCATGGCTCTATCTCGATCACGGCATCACTTTCTTCTATCTTAAGACGTGTACGAAGCAGTACAGAACCTCGGCTCTACTGGGCTGATAGTCTTTGTATCAACCAGTCAGATATTGCAGAGAAGGAAGTTCAAATATGTATCATGGATGTCATTTACAGCTCTGCCGTAAGGGTCCTTTGCGATCTTGGAGAAGAGGAAGAGGACACATCTATCATGCTGGATGCTATGGAACGCTACTGGAAGCGGAATATCCGCCATGGCTGTATACTGCGTCAACAGAGACATGCGTTTCCGGGTCAGTCTCTCGCCAAGATCCTGGGCATTCACGTTCCCTCAGATGAGGAGGCAGATGCAATCGAAAAAGTAAAAGGAGAGGGATGGCCTGAACGTTACCTGAGATTCATGTCCTCGCCGTGGTTTCACCGCGTTTGGGTTGTGCAGGAATTCGTCCTTGGGCGAGATGTGGTCATGATTTTTGGCCGTCGGCATATACCGTGGGCGGAGCTCTGGGCTGGTACTCTACAGTACAAAGGCGAGGCTCGGCCATGGAACTCTTTCGGTCCTAAAAGCCAGGACAGTCTCAGCACTGTCATGTCATACGGCCTCATGTGTGGTGTTCGCACATGGCGGCTTCTTGATCTCAGTACACCTCTTGGCCGTGAATTCAGCGACATGGCCTTGGGTGGAGTATCTCCCGCCAGTTTGCCTCTGTGCATGCTGAATTTTTCCCATCACGGCTGTACTATCCCGCGGGACCGTTACTTTGCAATTCTTGGCATAGTAGACGAGAAAGACGGCCAAAAGCCGATAGAATTTCGACCGGATTATGGATCCCCTCTGAGGGACATAACAATCAGATTTTGGAGCCATGCACTGCAGACGGACTTGGGAGGAGAGCTTCTCCTTTCGGCGGGATTACCTGGCCTGACTAAAGGCTACCCTTCTTGGCTGAGGGACCTTACTGCTCCTAAGCCGCTTAGCCATGTGTGGATTGAACGGCCCGTGTGTACTCTCACTCACAACGCAGGAGGTGCAGCTCTCAGTCACAACGAAAGAGTTGCAGCTAGCACGTGGTCTGCTGTCTTCAGTGATGATGATCCTGATCAGCTGCTTGTGCAAGGGCATTATATTGACGACATCACGGACAAGTCCTCTCTTGAAGCGCCAGGCCCCTACAACTTTGAATGGTTGTTTCACTGGCTACGCCAAGCTTTCACACTGTTCAAATTGGAACCTGGATCATCAAATCCTGATACGGACAAGCGGTATCCTTTGAGTGGCGAGTATATGCACGAAGCCCTTCTCAAAACGGTATTAGGCTTCAGCACACCAGACATGGTAGCACCAAACGACAAAGAGTTTGAGGCAATCTCCCGGCTCGCTCTATGCTTAACCCAAATGGCTTTCTCCAGTGCAACTGAGGATGAGACTGTCCACGACAAAATATTACATGCCTTCCAAGGCGAAGAAGCTATCCTGAGGGCGCTTTTCTTTCGTGTATACGGCACGAGAGGAATGAGGGTCTTTAGGACAAGTGGCGGGTTGAGTGCGCTATTGCCAAAAGACGCGTGTGTTGGTGATTCCATTTGGGTTCTCAAGGGTGTCCGACTTCCTGTTGTTCTACGGCCAAATATATCACATGACGGGTCATTTGCAGTTGTTGGCGGTGGTTATGTATATGGGATAATGAATGGAGAAGCCATGGAGACGCCTGGCTTCGAATGGAGAGAGGTCTCTCTGAGATAGACCTCAAAGGTTGGATGAGCAGTGCTCGTACACGTTGCCTGATAAGTCTAAGCGCCAAGTTCATATCTGATGCAACTAAGAGGCTCTTGGAGCTACAGACAAAGTTTCATAATACAGTGGGGGTATGTATTGAGAGTCAAGATTTGCATGCACTGCTATATTACTGCTTGTGGAGTATTTATTTGTTTATTTATTTATCTTCTTTTTAGTTAATATAATATCTCCGCTTAGCTCACATCATCAATGATACAAATCCTTCCGCAAGATCCGTGATCATTAGCAAACGGGAAAAATGCCGATCACAAGGCTTCCCCAAACAGCGAGCGCTATGCCTCAGATGTCAGATTTTAGTGTCGTGGCAGCCAATTGCGAGCTCCAGATACCGAGCAGGCCAATCGGCTAATTAGTGGAAGTTCAGTGAGATTACGCTGACTATCCGCTGTAGATGGTTAAAACCTCGTCGCGCCCGCATTTTATCTGCTTCCACTGAATCAAACATCAGAAATATCAAAATGAAGCACATCAGTGTTGCTATTATAGGTGCCGGTCAGTGGCCATTTGACTGACTTTGACTGACAAGCGATGCTAACTTCGCGCGTCGCTAAGGTCCAACCGGCATTACTATGCTAAAGCAGCTTCTCCAAGATGGGTTCAACGCCACTTTATTCGAAAGACGCAATACCGTCGGAGGCTTATGGGCATATGATGCAAACCATGGTTGGACTACAGCGTTGGATACAACTACTGCGAATATCAGCAAGTACACTTGTGGGTTTACTGATTTTCCCATACCAGACAGTAAGTCATCCGCGCGCTGAGACATGCTGATGCTGACTGGAGTAAGAGTATCCTGTGTATTTGAGCTCAGCAGACTTCCAGGAGTTCATGGAAAGCTATGCCACGCATTTTCAACTCAACAAACACATCACTTTCAATACCAGTGTCAAGTCTGTCAACCGGAACAGTCAAGATGATGGATGGGAGGTACATCTTGAGAAAGTTGAAAGTGGAGAGGTTGAGTCTCGTCCCTTCGACAAGGTAGTATTTTGCCATGGCTATCAGACTCAAAAGGTCATGCCGACTTTTCCTGGTCAGGAAACCTACCAAGGCGAGATTGTACACTCTCAGCAATACCGAGGGTCTGAGAACCCATCCCCAAATCATGCCTTAGATATACTGACTGGTCAACTATAGTCCTGAAGCGTATCGAGACAAGACTGTAGTATTTCTTGGTTTATCCACCACAACAGACGAACTGGCACCCCGAGTCATCGCCGTCGCTAAGAAAGTCTACGTGTCCCATCGAAGTGGACAAATGATAATCAACCGCATACGCAAAGGGCGACCTACCGATCTCTTAGTCTCGTGGAGACGCCGCCAGATAACTCAGTGGATCGCGAGATGTTACCCCAACTGCTGGAGAATGCTAGGAGGCTGGGGAGCTAGACTACTATCGTCTCAAGCCGCCGAGACAAAACCTGACCCTAAATGGCGACTTGGCGAATTCCGGAACCCTACGCTAAGACTTCCAGGCCTTATTCAACATCTCATGCCTCACTTGCATGATGGAAGCTTGACCAGTTTGCATGGGATCAAGAGATTTCTAGGTGGGAAGTCGATCGAGTTCGACGACGGGACTGTCCTTGATAACGTTGATAGCGTTATCTTAACCACGGGATATCGTGCAGACTTTTCAGTCGCACCCTTTGTTGAGAAGAGCACTCCAAGGTCACACTCTTACCAGGGGCCGCCTATCCAGCGCCTTTTTATGAATGTGTTCCCGCCAAAGTACGCACACAGCTGTGTCATGCTTTGTTACTCGGCATACGGCAAGAATAACGGCTTCTCTTTCAGCGACGTCATGAACATGGCCATTTCGAACATCTGGCGTGGAGTAAGCGAGTTGCCAACTTACGAGGAGATGGAAGAATGGGTTGATCAACATCAAGAGTGGGTTGCCGCAAACTGGGCAAGAGAGCCGCAGATAGATGTCAGCATGGTAAAGCAGTACGAGTTCCAGCCGTGGATGCACGAGAAAGCTGGAACTGGCATGGAGAATCTCGGGTGGGGATGGGCAGGGTGGAAGTTCTGGTGGGAGGATAGAAAGATGTACAACCTTATGAATCACGGGGTTGAGACGGCTCATATGTTTAGATACTTTGAGACAGGTAAGAGATCGACGTGGGATGGCGCGAGGGATGAGATTATACGTCAGAATCGAATAATCGAGGAGAACTTTTCGGGGAAGAATAAGGTGAGGGTGGAATAAGTCAGCGTATTGAGAAGTTGGATTATCTATTATTAGAAGCGTACGGTTAATAAGGGGACTATAGCGAATATATAGCAGCCTAGCTCTGTGCGACTAGAGATTAATTATTTGACTTTGTAAACAGAATCTTATATACTACGTAGTATCTATTCCACAATGTCAGTTGTCGTTGGCGAATCAAAATCGCCACATTGATGCAAATCTCTTGACCGCACTGATCAACTCTTCGGCACTGATTAACGCACGTGGCACTACGTAAGTATTCCGGTTCTTGGCACATGTTATCGAGACTCCTTGCAAGCGACACCTGATTAATTAACTAACGAACGGAAGAGTTTCCTATGTGCGACAAGTAACCGACAAGCGCATAACTACCAGTTGCAACCTTCCCAAAGCATTCTCAGGAGAAGAGACGATTAAAGAAAGGAACTCAGGTGTCGATCACTGATGCAACGCTGAAGAGTGCCCCTGCAGCAGTTCCTGCAGCAGGTTTGGTCAATCGAGTTGGTGGATGCGACACCGTACGGCGCTTGGATCTCGTTATGGCTCGGAGCCGTGGTGGTGGAACCTCGCTAAACTGCGGAAAAGGATTGGCATTCGGGAATGTGCGGAGAGTGTCTATAGATGGCTAGTATGGCCCGATACTATGCCCTGAGTAGTAAGTGGGAGGTGTGGCAGGGTAGTATAATATTGACGGTGATAAGATCAGATTGTTGTGTCGCTCCGAAGTTGGCAGATATGGCCAAGCCAAGCAGCCAAGCATACAGAACACCAAGATTCTTGGCGGTGATTCTATTTGTTCTCTTGCTGGTGGTGTTCTCTTCAATATGCATGACTTGCTTGACGCATAAAGGTTGCATCCGGTAACCCCTGACTATTTCTGGACGAAATGCCGAGGTTGCTGGCTGAATTTGTCAATCGATATCCGTTGGTCTTGGGCCAAGACATTGACAGATGGAATCCATGAACGATAAATAGCAAGGAGAAGCCTTCCATCCATATTCTTCCCTCCATCAGTCACTCACTACCAGTCACTCTTTTCCCTATCCTGTCGACCCATCCTGGTCACAGAACGTCATTCTTTTTAATATACCCTCAAGCGAATAATACACCATGAGATACGCCTTCGTTGCAGGCCTTTTGGCCGCCCCCATCTCCGTATGCGCCGTCGCCCTCACAGGCTACGAGTACATCATCGTTGGCTCTGGTGCCGGAGGTGGCCCATTGGCTGCTCGCCTAGCCATGGCCGGCCACAAGACATTGCTCATCGAAGCTGGTGACGACTACAACTCTGCCAACTACACTGTTCCTGCCTACTCGGCCAACGCCTCCGAGGACCCAGAGATCTCCTGGAACTTCTTCGTTCGTCACTACGCCGACGACAAGCGACAAGCTCGTGACTACAAGACCACTTACGACACCCCCAATGGGGAGTACACTGGTCTTAACCCTCCCAAGGACGCTGAGCTCAAGGGAACGCTGTACCCTCGAACTCAAGCTCTTGGCGGCTGCACGGCTCACAATGCCTTGATCACCGTCTACCCTCACCAGTCTGACTTTGAGTACATCGCTTCGCTTACCGGGGATGATTCTTGGTCCGCCAAGAACATGCGAAAGTACTTTGTCAGGGCTGAAGAGAACAGATACCGCCCCGCAGGAGAGGCTGGGCACGGCTACGACGGCTGGCTTGGCACTGAGACAGCTCCTCTCAGCATCCCTCTCGGCGATGAGCAGCTTCTGAGTCTTCTCAGTGGAGGTGGAGCTGCCCTTGCTCTGACCACTGGCAAGAACATCACCATGGACGGGCTTATCGCCGACGACCCCAACGCCGATTCTGTGAAGCGTGACCAAGAGCCTGGTTTCTACCAGATCCCCCTGTCCAGCAAGGATGCCAGCCGTGTTGGACCTCGCGAACTCATCCTCTCTGTGCGAGACGCCAAGTTTGAGAACGGCACCAAGAGATATCCTCTGGATGTTCGAACCAACTGCTACGTCACCAAGGTCCTATTCGATGACTCCAAGACTCCACGCGCTACTGGCGTTGAGTTCCGTGATGGAAAGCATCTTTACAAGGCCAGTCCTCTGTCTAACGGTGCTGCTGGTACACCTGGAAACGCAACTGCATCTCGTGAGGTTGTTGTTGCCGGTGGTGTTTACAACACTCCCCAGATCCTCAAGCTCAGCGGTATTGGACCTGCCGATGAGTTGAAGAAATTTGACATCCCTGTTATCTCTGATCTTCCTGGTGTCGGTACCAATCTTCAGGATCACTACGAGATCACTGTCCAAGGAAACACCCAAGAGAACTTTACCTCTTTTGACGGATGTACCTTCAGCCTCTTCACCGACGAGGATCCCTGCCTTGACCGCTGGAAGGCTCCTGTCAATGGCGATCATGGAATCTACTCCTCTTCTGGTCTCGCTGCCTCCATGTTCTACAAGAGCAGCGCTTCTGAGAACGACAACTTCGACATCTTCTCCTTTGGCGGTCCTGTCAACTTCAGAGGATACTTCCCCCAATATGCCGTCAACGCAACCATTGAGCACAACTGGTTCTCGTGGGCAATTCTCAAGGCTCATCCCCGCAACAACGCTGGTGAGGTCCTTCTTCGATCGACTGACCCTCTTGACATGCCCGACATCACCTTCAACTACTTCGACACTGGCAGTGGTGACTCCTCTGCTGATCTCCAGGCCATGTATGAGGCTGTGGAGCTTACAAGAAAGGCATTTGCCAGTCAGGCTGTCAACGTCACCGAGGTTCTCCCTGGTGCTCAGGTGACTTCACAGAAGGACGTCGAGACCTACATCAAGGATACTGCTTGGGGTCATCACGCATCATCTACCTGCCCAATTGGCGCTGATGACGATAAGATGGCTGTTCTCGATTCCAAGTTCCGTGTTCGGGGAGTTGCTGGTCTTCGTGTTGTTGATGCTTCGGTCTATCCTCGCATCCCCGGTACTTTCACTGCTGTCTCAACTTACATGGCGGCTGAGAAGGCTGCTGATGTCATGTTGGCTGAGCTTGAGGATTAAACATTGTATCATAGTGTATGCATGCAAATAATGTCGATTTAGTATAGCGTAGCCCTTCTAATTAAGATTTGTGGTTTTAATACGAGTACGTCTGTCACGTCTTTTTGTTGCTTCTTGATTGATTTATTCAGATTTTCAACCTCTATGCAAAGTCAAGGTTCAGCGTATACTTGAGTGGTGTTTTGCCAGTGATATACACATGATTGCCTTCCAGAGTGAGGTTCCCACCATGCCAACTGTACTGCTCTCCAGCATCAGCTTGAATTGACCCATCACCGTTGCCTGGTCCAAAAATGATCTTGTCGTTTCCAACACTGTACTCCCCTTTCCCTTTCACAAGCTGGTATATAGTGGTCTCGTCGCTATCAATGATCTCCTTGACTCCTTTAAACTTGCCGCCTTCTCGGAAGGTAAGTTCAAAAGTCAGTTCAACTTCATCTTCACCCGTAACCTCAAAATCGAGATCATATCCAGCCTTGGTCGGAGTGATCTTGACGTCTGTCTTGAGACGACGCAAACTAGTGGGACGATTCGAAAAGTCAAGCATGGCATAGAATCGCCCATCAATTGACTTTGAAAGTGCGTATGTACCATTCTCGTCGCGTTTCTCTGCTGGGATGGGTAGGTAATTCGGAACTTCCATCTCGCTACCCAGTCTGATGACTCCATCACTAGAAAGCTCGATACCATTGGATCGGAAATGACCCATGCTGAAGAAGTTGGCACTCAATCGCACGGCATCGAGAACAGCTTTCCCATTCCACGCTCGGAACATGGTCGGATTGGTCGAAAGGCCGGACCCCATGCGGTTGTAAAACTCGGCTTTCTTTCCGTCCATGGTATACCAGTCCGATCCGCCAAAAGACGACACGGTGAGTTTTCCACGCCGGGCACGAACAAGGCCTGCCGAGGCATAGTGCTTCTCAAAGTCAATAAATGGTTCTTCCGGCTCTGGTAACTGTGCTGCTAATTCAGGTCGTTCGATAAGATTGGCTAGGAAATCACCCAGTTGCGGTCCAAGTCGCTTCTCGATGAGGCGGGCCATGGCAGCGAACCGGCCATTGCCATCCAATAAAGCAAGTTCGCGAAACTGAGGGTAGAAGTTTTGCATGTTATCACCGGGAGACTGTGACTGGTCTTGGCGACGGCTCTGAATAGTTTCCATTTCACCATTCGGCTCAGCATGTTCAATAGACAGTTCGAGGTTTTTGCGAACGAAGTCGATGAGTTCGGTTCGGTTGAGTTCGTAAGCAACAGCCAATAGAGATGGGTTCGACACAGCTGAGTAGTAATTGGGGCTGCGCTCTGAGTAGATGCCATCGGCGTCAATGTCGATTCCCTCTGCAAGCCATTCGTCAATCCTCTTGATCAAGCTGGTATCTCCTGTGATGCTCGAGATGCGTGCCAGAGCACTGCAAATCTTCCATCGATGATTGGGAGTATGAATTCCGCCTTTGGCAAGACCAGGTGCGGCCTTGACGATAATACCACGAATGAGTTTTGCAAGAGGTCTTGAAGCCTTATGGTCATCTTTCTCGAGAATCCGCACCATAATGCCAAAGTCTTCAATCAGGAAACCTGTATCAGGTGGAGAGTGACGATTTCCAACGGTGTAGGTTCCATCCTTGTGCTGAACTTTCTCAAGAACTGAAAGCATCTCGTTGATATGAGGAAGCAAGGTTTCATCGTGGTAATGGGTCGAATTCGGCCATACAAATGGTGTGACGAGCTGACGAACTCCACGGGTCAATGACCTTGGGTCTCCAGTCAACGAAGCATTCTTGCCGTCGATAACACCCTGAACCTGCGAGTCGGCTGATTTTGTGAGGAGTTTCAAGCTGGCCCAGTCGCGATCTGGAGAGGATGCAGTAGCAGCGACAGCAAGAAAGGCCACGCCCAATGCCCTCAAGGCATTTGAGATACGAGAAGGATGCATAAGAAGCTCTGCAAACTAGGTTCGTTCTAGTCTACGAGGTAATTACATGAGGAGATCCTCTTTGCCGTGCATCTACGCGGTTAAATACATGAGCAATACCTGCCAAGCCCTCGGTTCGGTGTCTAATGCACCGATGACACCAAGTTCGGGTTCCTGAATAGCTGCCGAAGACCACTTCCCCGCGGGGAAGTGGTTGTACACCTTCTAAATAAAGATTAGCAGGCGGGGCGACTGTTAGCATTTTTATTAAGCTTAATTTTGCCAAATCTCACTGAAAATGGGCTTCTGTATTCCACTGCCAGTATCCAAGTTGGTGCAATTTCAAGTGCTTCGGTGCTTCGGTGCTCTCGGTTGAGCCGAACTACCTCCGGTTTTCGGTAATAAAGTACGGATACAAAACACAAAACAAGACTACCCCACCTTAGGTGTCCAACACTCCACCTTCATCTTCAGTACCATTACGCTACGCTAGACGTCACCTGTTAATTCAAGCAATATTGGCCAAATGTTGCCTGCTGCTCGATTCGTCGGCAGGACGGCTCGTGGAGTTCTTCTTTACCCCATGTCAGCACAGTCTTTGTTGGTTCTCGACGATTATTTGCTCATCTCAAGACACCATTTTGGACATTTGCAATCATCAGCCTTGCAAGTGGAGATTTCTAATGAGCACTATCCTCAGCAAACCTATAAACAACAACGCCACTTGGCTGAGAAGCTGCACCGATATGATATTATTTCTACCATGCGTGAAAGAACTCCTTTCTCTGGGGAGCTTTTGCGTCAACTGCCCAACTTGAAGCTGTTGCTGTGCACTGGAACGCAGTTTGAGACTTTCGACCTGGAGATGGCTAAGAAGCTGGGGATCATGGTGGCGACGGCGTCAGGACGTGGTCGGACTGATGCGCTACAAACCACGCAGCATCAACAGGATATTCGAAAGGGAGGAAATCATCCGGCAACACATCATACATGGGCCATGATCCTCGCTCTAGCCAGGAACATTGTAGCTGACGATGCCACGATCAAATCTGGTGGATGGCAGTCAGATATGGCCATTGGGCTGGCAGGGAAGACTCTGGGAGTTGTCGGTCTCGGCAGATTAGGGGCCGCAGTCGCAAGAATCGGGTCTTTGGCTTTCGGAATGAAGATCAAATGCTGGAGTGCCAGATTAGATCAATCCAAAGCAGACGAAGCAGCTACTGAGCTTGGTTTGCCTCTCCAGGATGCAGATGGCAACAAGACCTTTCAAGCAGTAACCAAGGAAGAGCTCTTCGAGACCGCCGATGTAGTCACGCTGCATTACGTCTTAAGTTATCGATCTCGCGGTATCGTTGGCGCCAAGGAGCTCAGCTCGATGAAGAAGTCGGCTTTGCTAGTCAACACCTCCCGCGCCGCATTGATTGCTGAGACAGCACTACTAGAAGCTGCCATCAGGGGTTCCATACGTGGTATTGCACTGGATGTTTTTGAGTCAGAGCCTCTGGCTGCAGATAGTCCGTGGCGATCGCAAGGCTGGGGCAGAGGAAACAGAAGCCGTGTCTTGGTGACGCCGCATATGGGCTATGTTGAGGAGGGCATTATGAATGCGTGGTATGCCGAGCAGGCAGAAAATGTAGAGCGGTGGTTGGACGGACGGGAGATCCTTCATAGATTGGTCTAGGGTTGTGATGATATTGTCTTTGTCTAATAGTAGGTACTAGTGAAGTCACATAATTCATTTGTACAGGTTGACTGCACATAAAGAAAAGACTCTAGGAAATCTATATTAATGTACTGTACGCCCATATAGAAGAGCTTGCCGTGATGGTTAAAAACAAACGCCGCGTTACAAAACATAACTCAAGTACTTCCAATCTCTACTTGATTTCTTCTTTCATAGTAAGATAGTGAAGCCCATCACTCTTGAGAGTCCTCTACTTCAGTCTCAGACTCCTTGGGTTCTTGACCAACAAGGGATTCGAGCTTCTCTCGGAACGAATCGTCATAATAACTCATCACAGAGCTTGTCCGCGCAGTGTCGACTGACGTGCGAGGAGATGGTGCACTGAGACCATCTGCCGAAAAGATCGAGTCTCGGCTCGTCACCGAGGAGTAGGCTGAGTAGGTACTCGAGTTCGTCCTCGATGCTGGATGCAGGTGAGCTGAAGGAGCTACCGATAGGTTCTTCTTCTCGAACATGGCGAGCTTGTCTGAAACAGAGCCTGTTCGCTTCGCCAGCGGCGGTAGGTCTTTTCTGCCGTTGTCCTTGTCTTCCAGTTTCTTGATCCAGGCAAGGCGATCGCTTAATGCGCCAGCGGGCTTCTTAAGCTTGGGAACTGAAGTCAGCTCTGGTGAGGGTGCCGAGGTTGGGCCTGGGGGTGGTTTCATGGGAGAGGTTTGGGTGATTTCCTTTCTCAAGGTTGATGGGTTTTGCTTGAGAGGATGGGGAGTCTTGAAGGTCGATTCAGCGGGGACGACTCTAATGGTAGATGCTCTGGTTGGGCCTGTTAATTCAGGCAACATAGAATGTCTCTTGGAGGTTACATCCAACATTGATGGTTTACTTGGTGTCGAAGCGGTGGCGTCAAGCTTCGATTCCGGTCTGGTAGCATCTGCAGTGGGATCTTGACTCGACATTTGGTTCAAGAGCTCAAACTCCAAAGGAAGCGATTTGCGATGACTCTTCAGGTTTTTAGTTGGCTGCCGTACTAAATGTCTGGCTTCGACAGGTCTTCCACGATCCAGGATACTGGGCACTGTTGAATTTCTCGTGGCCGTTAGAGCTGTCAGCGCCGACATTCGAGCTTGCTCTCGGTCTACATCTTGGTGGATGACGACATGGCCATAGTGAGGCGATTCAGGGCGCTTCTTGGGTTCTGGTTCTGGTTGATCATCTTTGGGGGCGGCTGGCTGGGCCGCATCATCCTGGTCTGCTGCTGCAATTGGGGACGCGTCGGCACTCAACGGCGAAGGCTTCTGCTTTGGTTTGTCGGCGTTTGCAGGCTTGACAAGCCAATTATTTGGGACATGGAGGCCTTCCTGACTGTTGAGCTGAACCTCAAGAGGGCGAAAGTCGGCGACGCTGCATCGCCCCGACAAATCCGACGTGTCGGCCTTTGACTTGAGTTTACTGTGGCGACGCCCCAGCAGCAGAGACGACAGCTTGTGAGCCAGCGGCCGCCATAATGGTTTCTCGTGTTTCTCGTTGCTGTTCTTGCCTGCCATAGTCTTACGATTCAGAGGGTTGCAATGTTGGTCTTGCAGCAGCAGCGGATGGACGCGTGGTGGCCATAAATCGCGCTGCGTTGTTTACTCGAGGTTGGATGTTTTGAAGGCAAAAGGGGCGAGGAATGCGTCGCATTATTCGCTTGACATGCACCCCCTTCATTGTTTCAGACCACTACGTGCCTAATCCAGGCTTAGTATGTATTATTAGTGGATCGTTGAGTGCACTTGACTAGATGTGGGAAGGCTTCTAGAAGGAAAAGACGGGGGTTGCGCACTGATCCTAATTACGTAGTCTGGGGTGACGGATAACTGTCTTTAATGCGTGGTAATGAAGAATTGCATCATGCATCAGATCAGAGTACGGATAGAGTAGAAAGCTTAGATATCAACTCTATCTTGAATTGCTACTGTACAACTAAGAGGGTAGTTCTCGAGTGGTTCTGGAGTGATATCAGTTAACCAGCCTTGTACATCTTCACGTGTCAACAGGCAGCAGACCTGGTCTGAGCTTGTAAACGAACTTGCAGCATGCAGGCGAAATAGCCAGTTAATTACTGATAATGCCCTGATCCAATCGATTCTCACAGCACCTGATCGATCCGAAAGTTGACCGGAGTTGCCGAGTAGGGCTATTGACGCTATTCCATCCAATATTTACGAGCGTGACGGACAAAGCAACGAGATACCTTATGCAAGCCCCTGTTGCCCCGCTGCCATCTGGTCCGTGACTCTGTTCACGGTCGAAGATCCATCCTTATCGATAACAAGGAGATTCGATCAATGCTCTCATGACGCTGTGGCAATATGCCTCACCGATATCGCAAAACGCTATGATGGTGTCTTTTGAGTTGGAGTTTCGTTTCAAATTGACAAAATGCCACAAATGACGTCTGAGACTGAAAGGGCGGGTCTGACAGATGCAATACCAAAGTGAAACGCCGACTGCACGCCAGGATACCCCGTTTCTGTAGGGAAAGGTCAATTCTTCCCGTGATACTTATTCTGTCGCAATAATTCTATCGAATCTAACTGATGCGACGTGGTTCCTTGCACTGTTTCGCTGGCAGACGTTGACTGTTTAATATTTCTTTTCAAAATGCAGGTAGCTAGACATTGATCGCTATAGGGTAGGTAGATCAGTCGGGGGTCTCTCTTCGGAAATTTCCGTCTCATATCTGATACAATAAATATTGCGTTAGTCCCCTATTGTGTTCAACCTTTCCAACTTATTTTCATCTGCTGTGTGGTAAATAGTTTACATAGAATATCAATACGGTTTGTCCTGAATCCAAGCAATTGGGCTTTTGCCGACTCGGTGCCGGCATGCCGGACATAAACCTCTCAACAAAGCTACACGGACATAACAAGCCCAAACTCCGCCAGAATTGAATATTTAGAATGTCATGTTTGTGTATAAATACTCGAGGTAGTTTATGTTATTGCTATTCAATAAATCTACTTATCTATTCCACCTATTTACTCAACTATCTACTCAAGGATTACTATAACGCCAACATGCCCTCCACAGCCCTGATCATTCTCGATGTCCAGCGAGGCATCCTCCCCATGGCTGGAGACCATGATTTTGAGGCCTATCTCAGTCGACTAGCAGCAACCGCCGAAAAAGCGCGGGAGGCTGGCATCCAGATTATCCACGTCAACACAGCCTTTCGAGAGGGCTTCCGAGACATTTCCTCCAGAAACAAATTCATGAGCCCCATCGTTGCCATGTGCAAGGACAACGGTAACTTCGTCCAAGGCCATGTTACGACCGAGCTAGAACCAGCTGTTGCCCCCCCTCCTGGCTCCAAGGATCTACTGGTCACAAAGAAGAGAACTTCGGCCTTTACCGGCTCTGACTTGGAGGTTGTTCTGAGGAGTTTGGGAATTAATAAATTGGTTCTTGCGGGAGTGGTCACCAGTGGTGCAGTCCTGTCAACGGTGAGGCAGGCTGGCGATATGGATTATGACATTACAGTTGTGGAGGATTTATGTCTGGATCGGGATGAAGAGGTCCATCGCGTTCTTACACAGAAGGTTTTCCCCCGACAGGCAGATGTTGTTTCGTCCAAGGAGTGGCTGGAATCACTCAACTAGGGTTCTGGCTTAACACTGTTCGACCTTTCTGTAGCAGTCCGGATTTTGATCTGCAGAAGTCGGCCTACTACTGGCTGCTAAAGCAATATTTATATGGCTATGTAGACTTACAGAATTGAAAACCCTCCCCGAAAAACACGAACAAGCGCATTGTGCTTTGAACAACGCACATCTCTTTCCTGTTGCTAACTTTTTCAAATCTAGCTACTGTCCTCATCCTCGCTATCTTCTGATATTTCTGGAAATAGCATATCTTTATTTATCCCAATCCTTTCCAATCTTTCGTTATCCATCCCGCACGTGTCCCTGAGAACCCCCAAAATCTGCAGCTGTTCCCAAGAACTCTTTTTAGAAACATATCGTGGATCTGGCGGACTTCTCGTCAAGAGATCAACATCCACCCCTTGCTCCTCAATTAAAAAACGGAGCATTCTTGCGCCTACATTTGCTATAAGAGCAACGCCAAGAATACTGCCATATTCGGACCCTAGTTCCTGATAAAGATCCGCTCCATACTCGATAAGTACACGAGCGGTCTCCTCATGTCTCCCTGCAATAGCATTTGCCAGCGGGTTCACAAAGTTGGTTCCTGGAAAAACAGAATTTACGTCGGCACCCTTTCGAACAAGGGCGAGGACCATCCTAGCGTCGCCTTCCTGGATGGACTGCATCCAAGGCGACTTTATGTCACATTCATCGCCGCAAAGCAACTCAGGATTTGCCTTGGCTTCCAAGAGCAGTTCTATAACTTCAGTGTCCGCCGGGTGGGCTCTTGACCTTGCTTGGCAAAGAAAGCTTGTTCCTTCTGTTGTACGATTCGGATCCGCCCCCTTTTCCAAAAGAAACTTGACCATGTCAGCATTTCCCGCTTCGATCGCTGCGCCAAGTGGGCTCCGTTTTAAATCCTTCACAGGTCTGTCGATGCTGGCTCCTCGGGATATTAAAATTTTGCAGAGATCTTTGTGGCCGCAGGCGGCGGCGATTGTAAGGTAGTCTTGACCTAGTATATTCGTATGACGGGTATCCAAGTCCATGTCCCACCATCCAGCCAGGACTCGGTGCAAACCAAAGGCGACAATTCCAAAGATTGGTGTCTCAGATGGTTCCAGGATGGATTTGATCTTCTGTGGTTCCTCTCCCCACCACGTTTGGATGTCATCTTCGAAATGACTAAGTGTGTCGACATGGGGGAGCAGAACCTGGCAGTAAATCTTGTACGCCCGACTCGAAGGCATCTTGGGGCCTGCTCCTAGGAATCGTTTCAATGCCTCAACCACCTCTTCAATTCCAGGGCTGCCCTGAGATACTTCTCGTACATACTTGGACCAGTTACTTTGTATATATTTTGAAGTGGATGCTGGACTCCAGAAATATCACGGAAGCCAGGTTCAGGATTCATGTAATCACTCATCCAGTCCTCCATGGTTGGGGCACCGCGTCTCAGGGAGTAAAAATTCATATCACTCCACGGCGCACTGTCTATTAGGTCTTTTTGGCTCGGCGGTTGCCAAACAGAACATGAATCATTCAGGCTGTCGATTATAAATGCTGTCAAATCCACTGACGGATTGGCCATCCAGGAATCGTGTTCATTCTCGAAGTATTCAGAAGCTGATCCGTGGGGAAACTTCCAAGCTCCCGAGTCTGGATCTCGAGATAGAAAATGTCGGCATGTTATTTCAAGCTGTGCTCTGTTGAGATTTTCGCGCGAGATTACCTGTTTGTCACCCTTATTTTCACTTTCCAGCCAGATGGCTGCCAATAGAACTTTGCTGACGAGAGGCCTCCGAGCCCATAGAACCCATCTGACGGCTCGTTGCAATACAGTCCGGCTGAAAGGTTTCGACTTGGTTCTATCGTAGAGCTCATCATACGCCTTTGTCAAGGTTTCGGGAAGTTTCTCGAGTAAAGAGTCAACATCTGGATCTGTGTTTGCCTCTTTGATAGTGTCCCACTGTAGAAATACCCATCTGAACCTGTTTGAGATAACCAGTTAGAATCATTCAATCATCCAAGCTGCAAGATCGATATCTGGGGGGTGGTACTACATTCCGTCGCCTTTCCTGACGAGCCTACTTTTCACCTTATCCTTCATGGAATCTGAAATCTGCCAGTACTCATGCTGAGAGATTATGTGGTCCACATAGACCTCTATATCGCCCTTGTTGTCCCGAGAATCCATCTGAACCATTTCTGGAAACGTTTGCATGGCCCATCGGATATCATCTTCGGGGCGGCTTGCGATAAATATCTTTAGGACACGTTTGGATTCGGCAATCAAGTAACGAAAGATAGCTACTAGATCTCGGCGGGTATTCTGATCGCATTCGTCGAGACCATCCAGAACCAATATCGTTCGAGGATAGGTATTGACCATCTTGACCAATAGGTTCTTGCAGTCCTCGATACTGATGTAGTCCTTTATGGACTGTTTCTTGTCGCAAAAGCTGTGCAAATCCCTGTGGATTCTTCCTGGATCCTGTGGGACTTCGCCAAGCTGTCTCACATAACTTCTTAATATATCGGTCAACGAGGCCCGAGTCGACCGACTGTAATAGAAGAATGCGAAGCCCCTACTGCCCTGGTCTGTATTTTGGATGGTGTTGTTGGGATCCCATAAATATCGATCAATAACCTTTGAGGAAAGGAAGGACTTCCCAGTTCCAACTAGAGGCAAGACAGTCATGGTCAGCAAGTGGCGGTGTATTGATAGAATAGCTGCACTTACGTTCACCTTGCAACCAAAGAACCTGAGAGCAACTCGACTGCTCCCATGGGAGAAATATCCTGTTGTCGCGGACCAGCCAATCTCCCGTCCCTGGCGTTCTGATCTGTTTTCTTTGGCCTTGAAGCGTTCCCACCTCAACTCTACTAACGGAATCCAAGAGCCTCTGAACCTTGTCCTTTTCAATCTCGTCAAGGATCTTTACAACATCGGTACTGATGTGTTCAAGTGGTTGTTGCAAGCTCTCCAGTAGAAGCCGGTGCTGTTCACTGTTACGAGCCTCGCAAGGTCGGATTGCCATGTCGAGCTTGTTCTCCGCGTCACGTATTGATGAGACTCGTTGCTCGCCACTACCAGGATCAACAAGAGCCTCGAGAAAACCAGACAACTGGTTTTCCTTGAGCCTTTCATCGACAAAAGCTAAGAACTCCAAGCAATCTTTGTAAACCTCCACCAAGGTTGTTTTCAAATCCTCTTGAACCTCGTCCAATTCGACGGGGGAGCTGCTGAGGTAAACCTCTTCGTATACTCTTCCTCTTCTGGTAAGACGTAGGACTATATCGGTACATCCTAATATCGCGGCGAAGTCTTTGCATTGAGACACATTCGCCTTCATCAAGACTTTGACTGCCGACCAAACAGCCGAAGATGGCGCTGGAGCAAATGTGATTGCAATGTCGCCAATCGTGGTCAAGCCTGTAACAACATTGTCGACGTAGTCTCTCCATATTATCTCGCGGTTGCCAATCTTGATCTTTGGGGTTTCATCCTTGCGATTATCCTCGCTGTTGCGCACGACTTCTACTAGATTATTAGTAGTCGCCTTGACGTCGATAGTGGGTGAGATTTCGCCAATCCAGCCACGAGTACTTTCGTCAACTTGATCATATGCCTCGCGCCATAAGTCTAGGACTCCTAGGCCTTGAAAATTTCCTTTGGTCGGCATGGTTGAGGTAGCCGATCCATCATCAGACTTTGGGCGTGACAGTGAAATGGGCTTTGCTTGTTCCTTGGGCTGCTCACAAGCCCTTTCTCCCGAACCTGTTGAAGCAATAATAGCTGGCCTGGGAGTTGCCTGCGCAGCAGGAATGGGGAGATTGAGCGATTTTGAGACTTCGGAGGTTGTTGACGAGTTACTCTCTTTTTGGCGAAAGCATGAGATGAGAGCCTTCAGGCAGCCAGCATCAGACTCGCTTGGGCCTGCCATGATGGGGGCAGGAAAGACTTCATTCACAGACCAAGAAATTGAATGGTTTGCTCCCAACTGGTAAGATGCAGTAACAGAAAGATTCTGGGTCAGACGGGAACCAGAACCAGGACCCTCTTATTATGATCTACCGTCTACGTGCGTGTACCAAGCATCATGCCCCTGCAAGCGCTGAGAGGCAGCGGGGTCAGCTGTTCCGAAATCTGCCTATAAGAAGCTCGCCGAGACTTCGCTTATGCTGAAGACCCTGACACTTGCATATGCCCTTCCATTACCGAGTCATGGAGCTGAAAGAGGGACGGAATTGTAATCAGGCTGGTGGTAAGCGTAGGTCTCTCGAACAGTCTAATGACATGCTATCTGTTAGATTTATGACTCAAATATGCTGGATTTGAGCCTACTAGCTGCTATAAATGAGATTTACCTTTCCTCTAATACCTGGATTTCATGATCTGACCTTGCCTTTGACATTGTAACAACTAGTTGGTTTATTCGAACTGCTATTAAATCAAACTTAAATGACATGCAACTGTAAATAAACGCTAGGAAAGCATACTAAAATCTCCAGGCGCTTAGCCGCCGCAAAGACAATCTGAATCGTCACATTCACACTATTCAGTTAGCAAGACCCTCAAACCAATAAAGAATCGCTTACCAATTGTTCAGCTGTCCACGTAGCACAGTCCCAGTCACAATACCATCTCCTCTTCGCAGCTCCTCCATTCAACTCCCAGTCAATCCAAACACCTCCATCTCTGCCATAAAACCCTCCTTCGCAGTCGTCATACCCACACTGCAATATGATTAGCATGTCATGGGTGGATCAGTGCAAAGATCGCTCGCTGTACTTACTCCTCTTTCTTCTCCCCACTGGCATTCCACCAGGTCAGTATTGGTTATTTAGTCGCTGATAATGGATGCTGACTTACGGCAGGTTGAACATAGCTGCAGCCGCAACGGACCCAGCCTTTATGTTTTGGGTATCCGTCATCCCAACCAGTGGCGTCCATTGTCAATGAGATATTAGAAGGTTTGAAGTTTCTGAATGATGAGCTGAAAGCATTGTCTGAGGGATATTTACTTGCCTAAATACTCCACGCAGACTGCCGCTGTCCACATCTTTGGGCTGCGTAATTTGGCCTTGGCATTTTGGGGCTGAGATGCCAATTCCGCCTCGTGTATTTCGAATGCGATTGTATATATGCCGTTTGCAGTTTACAATTGCACATTCAGCACATCTAGAACTTTTTCTTCCAATCAGTCACAGCGAAGCATAAGTCACAATGCACCACTTCAGCTGGGTGGGGAGAAGGCTGATATTGAGACTTGACATTGGCTCCGTTACTAGATGTAAGCGCCAGTATGAGGGTTTCTGTTGGGTGAGATTGATGGGTAGTGTGTCAATAACCGCTCAGCCCCAATGCATGCATGCTTTCCACTTGGCCGCGATTACTGGTCTTGCGCTTAGCTCATTAATGGTACTCGCAGCCTGGAATTAAATACGAGGCAAGTTCGTAAGCAACTTCTTTCGGAGTCAAGTTTTTTTTTCTGAATCAAATATCAAACGCCGACCAGTATGACAAGTCATGCTGATCCAGTTCAAACCTGTGAATGGAGATGCCTAAAATGCCGAGGCATTCCATGGGATTGCGAAGAGTGGGTTCTAATTTCCGAGACAGCAGTCTTTGAGCGCGACTTTTCGCTTCACCTTGACCACCACGACTCCTCAGTTGATTTGGAGGAATCGGCTGCGGCTGGGTGTGGCCTCTGCATCAACCTGAGAGCCCGCGTCCTCCACTGGTTACCAAACCTGGATGAGCTGCCCAGTGGAAAGTGCAAGCTCTGGTTCTTCAGAGGACAAGAACTTTATTTCCAGGTTGGCGACGACCATCGTCAAGAGGTCTTTCAAGACTTGGCGCGGTCGAAATCAGCTACATGGCTTCGCGAGTGGGATGGTACGCCAGGCCCCACGCCCTCGCCAAGATGTAGGAACTGCCACTATCGATTAGGTTGACTTCGGCTGATGAAATGAATATCTAGCATTCACGCCAGAAACAGTAGATGAGGATGTCAAGACCCTCGTACAGGGCTCGATAAAACCGTGGTTCAATGATTGCATCAATGGTAATCGAATTCACCGCAAGTGCAAGCAAGGGTTTAAAATGGACAGAATAGGTGCCATGCCCAAACGCCTGATTGACGTTGGAGATGCTCAAGTCCCAAACGCTAGGCTTATCGTATCTTCCGATGAATTTGGTCAAATTCCCTCAGAAGCTGAGCAGATCAAGTACCTGATACTCAGCTATTGCTGGGGCAGTGGCAATGATCCAGCAAAGACAACTCGAGCGAATCTAGCAGCTCGCCTGAAGCACATCGATGAAACAGCGCTACCAAAGACCATACAAGACACCATCAAGCTCACACGGCTTCTTGGGTTTCGATATCTCTGGGTTGACGCCCTTTGCATTATACAATCTCACGCTGGAGACAACTACCAAGACGACTTCAAAGCTGAAGCGCCCAAGATGGGTGCTTACTATACCAATGCGGTATGTCTGATCTCGGCGCTCGGCGCCTCAGACAGCAATACGGGACTGTTTGCTCCGCGGCCAGCACATCGATATCCAACTACCAGCTGTGTTATCGGCTTTGACAAACGTACCAATGAGTATATTCACCTCCCGGCGCCACAGAGAGCTCTGGTAGACGAATTCGACGCAGCGCCGCTTCTCAAAAGAGGGTGGTGTTTTCAAGAAAGGCTTTTGGCTCGTCGAACCCTCTTTTGGTCCCGAAATGGCGTGTTCTGGATTTGTATCGGCGACAATGCAGCTAGATCCGAGTTCTCTAGTCGATGTGACAAATTTTCAACTGATCCTAGAATTTCCAATTCAGGCATCTTCCATGGCCTTTCGATTCCTGGAGGAGAAATGAGGCAACCGTGGAGTCCTTGGATGCATTACATACATGAGTATAGTTCCAAATCCTTCTCATTCAACACAGATCGTCTCGTCGCTGTTCACGGACTTGGAACCCGGCTTGCGACTCTGGGCCCTGATGAGTACTTTGGCGGCATTTTCAGAGGTCATATCTCCTGGGGACTGACATGGCAGGCTGATCCAGAAGACGAAGCCCGGAAGAAGTTGGATTGTTTCCCAAGCTGGTCATGGGCATCTTGCCAATCTGATCGCGGTGTTACTGTTACTGACCAGTCTAAAGCTTGGGTGGAGTGCGCTACGTTCGAAGGGTTCTCAGTTGTGAGAGACCCTCTCGACTTTCGAGAGCCCGAGAACAGGATGATTCGTGTTAACGCCCCGCTTCTCAAATTCAAGCCTTGCCAGTATCGACGAGATAGCGATATATCGTACGCATTTGAGACTGCAGGGGTACAGTCCAGCGCCTTTTTCACTTATGATGCATTGGGGCTGGAGCCGACTGATAATGGCGATCTTTCTATTCTCCTCACTCTTCTTGGAAATGTTCAGAAAGGTATTTTGCTTCGTGTTAAAGGAACCATGTATGAGCGTGTCGGGTATACTTCACTTTATTACATGGGTGGAGCCAAGGGATTCCAAGAACTGAGCTTCTGGGATAGCTTCCGGGTCAGTATACAGATTGTGTAATTGTCTTTCCATTTTGTCTACGAACCTTGCAGCCCTTTCCAATTTACAGCTTCGTGATTGCCCATGTCCGTTTGTGACTATTGTAAGTATTTCCCAAAGAGTCACCACGAAGGACTACGGACTAAAGAAAAGTACCAAGTACATAGAAAAGAAGAAACTATTTGTATATCTTTAGAAGTAATATTACCTACAAATAGTTCTCCAAAGTCTGGGCCATGGCTAAGGACATGCTGTCAGGCCAGTGGCCGATTCGCAGCTTCAGACACCTTAGCAGCTAGACTCTGCGCAAGGCATATTTGTCTTGGCCGCCGGTGAAATACCAAGCAGTTTATGACACGTCATTATGCAGATATGCAATGAACTTTTAACCCAACAGGCGTTGTCCCTTGCTTAGCCTGATTTCACAGCCTCATTCTTTTTTCAAACCCCGCATCCCTTCCCAACTCAACTTTTCTTCCTCAATACCTTTTTATCTTGACAGTCTCTACAATATCGATTTCAACTCAAAAAAAAAAAACCGTTTAAACCAAGAATCGACGCTATCATGTCTGGCGCCGAAGCCGCACTCCTCGGAGTGGGCATTCGCTGCAATGCGATGCAGATCATTACCTTTGCAAAAGACTCCCTTCATGTCTATCGTAACGTCCGCGACGGACGAGCTCCTGACCCAAAGCTAGATTCATATCTAAGGAACGCAAAGGCTTCTTTTGATGAGATGAATCAAACCGCCGCGCAAATGGGGCCACTGAGTAAGACACAACAACAGATTGTTGACGTTGGCAAAGAGGTTCATGACTGTGTACATGAACTCCAAGGAAAGTTTGTCAAGCTAAACGTCAATGATTCTTCCAAAGGCGGACTCCGTGGTAGAGTTGCTGCATTAAGAAAAAGCGCTGCAACACTATGGCGTGGAAAGGAGCTTGAAGATGCCGAAAAAGAACCTCCAGCGACACGAGCACCTTCTGAACAGCCTCCTCTTGGATCGCGTGTGCAGTCAATCCCAAGCCGCCGAGATCAGCTCATTAAAATCATTTCAGCAACTTGAAGGTGCCTTGCAAAACATCATCTCTCAGCTAGTCAATGGCTCTACCAAGATTTCAGACCTGTCCATTGAAATCTCGTCAAACATAAGCGATAGACTTGTCGAAGAGCACACAACGACTCGGACGATCATCGGTGATCGTGTCATCTCAACGGAGAATACACTTCGTCTGAGTATTTCTCAAGCGATAAATCAACTTCGTGAGGAATTTCTCCGACGTGAGCAGGATAAGGCTTTCAAGAAACAACACGAGCAACTCCTATCGAGTCTACGATTCCCCGAGATGAATAGTCGAAAGAACCATATATCAAATAGCTATCCAGGAACCTTTCAATGGATATTCAACGGACATGTCTCACCACAGTCGGAACAAAGCCTATTAACTAAACCTGATCAGTCAGAGAATGGTAGCGAGCTGTCCAAAGATTCTGAGGATTCTGAGGATTCTGAGGATTCTGAGGATTCTAAGGATTCTAAGGATTCTGAGATAAGATATTGCAATTGTCTGAAGGTTTCCGATACCAATAATTGCTTTCCATATTGGCTAGAGTCAGATTCGAATGTATTCTGGATTAGTGGGAAGCCAGCTTCGGGCAAAAGCTCTCTCATGAAGTTCCTTGCTTTCAACCGATTGACAGTCAAGCATCTTACCACTTGGCACTTCAATGCGCGAATCATTACACACTTCTTCTGGAAGCCAGGCCAGCTATTACAACGAAACGTGGAAGGTATGGCCTTGTCACTTCTCTATCAAGTGCTCGATAGTAACCCTGGTCTCGGTCGAAGTCTGTGGGAAGCCCAACCTTGCCTTCAGAGTAAGAGAACCTGCTCAGATTGGGCCCTCAAAGAGCTAACAGAAGCTCTTGTGTATGCGCTGGAAGCTTCTGAAGAAGCCTTTTGCATTTTCCTTGACGGCCTAGATGAAGCCCAAGAGCTGGAACAACTCCCTTGGCCAGATTGGACGAATGCTCAGGTTATTCATAGCCTTCTGGAAATAAAGGGCCTGAAGCTATGTGCATCCAGCAGAGAAGAACATGCTTTTTGCTCTTTTTTCCAAGGGGCGTCTCGGCTGCGAATACATCAGTTGAATGAGAGTGATATCCGTTATTTTGTCCGCCAGCGGCTCGATATTTCTGGGCTCCACTGTCGCAATCGAGATCTCATTGTGCGAAAAACTGTGGACAGGGCTGAAGGCGTGTTCCTGTGGGTAGCCCTTATGGTAGACAACCTGAACCGCGCCATACGCCAGGGCTACGCAACTATTGAGATGCTTGAAGAGCGTCTCGAGCAGACCCCTTCAGATCTGACTGCGCTGTTCATGGATATGTGGGGTCGGATTGGAGATGATGGTCGGCTGCCAATTGTTCGCAAGGCTGCTTCTCGCTACTTTAGTCTCCTTATCGTCGCTCGCAAAATGAATTATTATCCATCATTTGCGAGCCATCACTGGGATCGATTGGCACACCGCATATCCTCTTTACCGGTCATGGCAATAGCTGCGGAAGACAAACCGATGGAGTCAATGTTGAGCGCAGGTCGCCATATGGGCATTGAGGAGCTTCTAGCCAGGTGTTCAAAAGTAGAGAACGAACTGAAAGTGGCTTGTCGAGGCCTCCTTGAGGTGACTAGCCCCTCCCAAGAGTCACCATGGGCTGAATGGAAGGGAGATAAACGCCTATGCCATAACAACTTAAAAGACATTGCTTTTGTTCATAGGAGTGTATTCGACTTTCTTATGGATACAGAGCCTGGCATTGAGTGTCTCCGTGCTTGTGGATTGTCTGAAAATCAGCAAGCTTCGAAGTTACTCGCAGCCCATCTTGTTAGAGCTCGGTTTATCTCTATCAACCGTGGTCTCGATGACAAGTCGATGCAAATCTACTACAAGGTCAGGTACAGAGCTCTCTGCTGCAATCCTTATTTACAGACAGCTGTTACTATCGCTCTTGACAGTCGCGTTTTCGCAGAGAGACCATTTCGCAATGACTTACTCGATATTGTGAGAGAATGGCATTTATCCAGGTTGTTCAATGACCATATGTATTGGCCGCTCCCGCAGTGTCTTCAATCTAGTTCAAACTATCTCGAACTGGAATTCATTGAAGCGAGTATTTACGCGGCTTTTCTGAACAGTCATCCTTACCCTAAGAATGTCTATACTTCCAACAGGAATGGCGAGGACGCCATCGCCGAGACGAAAAGTCTACTCAGCGAATATCCCACCTCCCTATTAGTCCATGCCATTCCCGTCATTCTTCGCGCACTTTCGATACTCGATCCTGACTACCTGGGTATAAAGAAACCGTCCGAAGTACTCAAATTTGTTCTGTTACGCATAAAATGCATAGTTTTAGAAGAGGGAAGAGAAAGTGGCGCCGTCAGGAATGCTATTCGCACTCTGCATTCTTGGTATATCATTCATTGTTTGGACTGCTTATCTTCGCCTGAGTGGGCCCCAAGCCCAGCTGGATATTTGGACATGGAACTATTATTCCAGCTGAGCGATAATCTGCTCTCAGAACAAGACTGGCAACATCCCCTTGTGTTTCAGTTTGAAGACGGCAACAAGTTCCCGTTTGAAGTCTTTCAATGTCCCGATTCCCTTTTCTCGGACGGACGCTACGCCCTTGTTATTGGAAATTTTGCTACTGCCTACCGATTGCTAGACAAGGTTCTCTTTAGCCGTTTATCGCGCACGCTTGACATTCCAGTCCCACATACCGTCAAATCTCGATTTGAGGTAATACTTATTGCAGACTTATATGAGTATAGCGCGGACTATTGTACCCCCCGTATGGAATTTCACAACGAAATTCGAAAGCTTTTATGTACGGGGCTGCCCAACACTACTATACTCGAGAAAAGAAAACCTTGGCCGGCTGTACTGAAATGCCCCGGCAGTGAGCTGATGCCGATGGATAGTTCTCAAGTTTTCGATTATACGATGGATAAGTTGAGAGAAAGAAAAGTAAATTTCATATTCGTTGCTGGCATTATGTGGCTGGGCAATATATTTGAGCGAAGCAAAGAGATTAATGATGGAAGTGGAACGACTACAAATTGATGTATTTAGTTATTCCCAAAAGACAATTGGGCGGTACACGGATACTACCCGGAGACATGTTCCCCCCCCTTTCCTTGATCTAGCATCTAGTTCTGTGCGCGAGTATTGTACTGCGTTGAGTGGTTTTATTTGATATGTTGACCATATTAAGGTCTACCGTTGGGTAGGAGTACGTAAATTTATCCCTGATTAATTCCTAAACTTCGGTCGAAATCTCCGGTCTTGACTTGTTATAGAAAACATCCCCCTTTAAAGGAGAAGAGCAATACTCAACGCGCATCTTCATTTCCGATAACAAGGGGCCAGCAAATAGCTAAGCCAAACCTGACCCAGCAAGCGAAAATCCAATGAAAGTAGCTACGTCTTCCAGGACCAAAATATCTCAACGTGACTAATTTTCTGAACCTCATGGCGACAGCCTCTATGATGCGATAAGCAAGAGTTTGGAAATAAATCGTTGCATCGCCAACTAAATGGATTGTGCTAGGCATTTGTAGATAGTATTGATGACGCAATAAACAGCTCTCGGGATGAAAGTCAAAGGTAGGTTTGGCGTGATGACCCTTGTAGCCAGACCCCTGTGCTAGTGTTGGTCACATGCAACAACTTATGATTAATGCCGGCAGTTCTGAAAACTTAACTCAATACATTTTCTTTGACCCTTGTATAGTCCAACCCCTCCTTTTACCTCACACACAGTTCCTCGAAATGTACGACTCTGATCTGGACAAGCTGGGTTTACCTATAAAGCCTAGTAAAACATCTCACACCCTACAACTCCAAGAGCTAGGAGAAGTAAGTGGAACTTGTAATATGATCTTTCTATCGGTATTAAGAAATTAGGATGTATTCACCAACGTCTATCGACAATGGCTACCTCCCGCAGCGAGAGGTATTTATGGCGGCGCCCTGATAGCGCTCTGTCTCAGCGCTGCACAAAAAACCGTATTAGAAGGCTTTCATATTCACTCTTGTCATTTCTCCTTCTTACTCGCTGCACCTGCGGATATCCGACTCACATTCCATGTCGAGCGCATTCGTGATGGCACCAACTTTGCCACGCGTAGGGTTGAAGCTCGTCAGCAAGATCAAATCGTTTTGAGTGGCACGATGGGCTTTGCACTCATGAGCAGCACCGACGTGCAGAACATACAGCATACAATTGCCCAACCTCGAGGCTTGGCGCCTCCGGTTGGACCGATCAAAGACGAACCGGAATGGACCCGTGCAGAGCCATTCGAGCGTCGCGCCATTGATGAGAGAAATCAGTTTCCCTCTGAGGGAGGACCTCGCCAACGCATATTTCGACATTGGATCCGCTACAAGGGCAAGATTCCCGAGGCTGATGGGCCCGGTGCTCATCTTCATGCTCTCGCGTTTTTAACCGACAGTTACTTCGTTCTCACAGCAGCTCGCGTCCATCGTTTATGGCGTTTCGCCTTTGACCCAGAAGACGTACCTTCACTTCCAGAAGAAGTGAGATCATACGTACAGAATGTCTGCGAAAGCGAAGGTTTGGGGTCCAGCGTCGATGAGTGGGCTCAACGTCCTAGGATCGCCATGTTGACCAGTCTTGACCATAGCACCTACTTTCATGAGCCACTGAAGATTAAAGCGGATGATTGGATGCTGGCAGAGCAAGAAAGTCCTTGGGCGGCTCATGGAAGGGCCTTGGTTGTGCAAAGAATATTTGCAAAGGATGGGACGTTGTTGGCTACTTGCTCTCAAGAGGTGAGGTGTCCTTACAGGTTCTTTTTGACAGCTACTGACTCTACATATAGGGAATAATGCGAATAAAACAAGGTGGCACGGAGAATGATTCGAAGCTTTGATACATAGATTTCAGCCTCTGGAGGCCTGTCTATTATTTATCGAATGTATCTGACTATCTTGGATAACCAGAGTAAATAAGCTATGTCTCAAACATATTCCAATAGAACTGCCTATAAAAGTGTGTTCTTGGCAACACTTGCTTGAGCTCTTACTGAGTGTCTTGCCCTGGTATAGGAATGTCATGGCTTGCTGTAGCCATAGGGCCTGACATCGACTTGAGGTGGTAATACAATCTAACATTTAGACTACTAACTCCACTAAAAATTCCAAGCTCGGAGTGCGGTGCATCATGGTCTGAATATTTTGAGGAGACTTTCCTTCCACGGGCAGATTCCGAGCGTCTTCCTTGCCGCGAATCAATAATTTCTGTTACCTGCAGTGAGAGGCGGTGTAATCTATCGAGTGATTGAATTAGAGTTTTCCAAAGTCCATACTAGTCGCATGAATAATCAGAGCGCCATTCGAAACATGTATTGACCTGTTTCGCTTGTAAAACGACCTAATGGAGCTTTGGCATTTATTGCTTTTAACCGCCGCAGTCGAGCAATATTCAACAGAGAGTAATAATCCACTTGGAAACCTAATATCTAAACGTGAATCATTGTCGGATAGATGGATCGTGGCGAGTCAGGAAATATTCGTAATTATTGACGCTAAGAATAACGGAATCAATGCCGACAAACAATGACAGGGTTATCCCAGCATTTGCCAAAACATGCCATATGCGGAGATAAGACAAGATTGGAATATGCAAAACTAAGTTTGCACAGGACATTCAATGCATGTAGTTATGTTCCAAACCAATGGAGCATCATGCCATTGCTGGTGGCTGACCATCCCATCGCACAGGTCGGGAAGTACAGATTGTTAAGTTGTTAGTGAACCTCACATCTATTTTACACAATCTACAACCACACTATTCCATTGCAATTGTGTACCCAATATCTCAATCAACATGCCAATTCAATCAAGATGGACTACTCCAACCCCTTCCATTTCTTTACCAAGCTGGGTCTTTGGAAATGAATCTCCTAGCAAATCCGCCGAAAGGACGACTTTTGTTGACGCCAGCAACCCAAAGAACACCTTGTCTTTCTCCGAATTCCACCAATACTCAAAACGGCTGGCGCTAGGACTTCAGCGTCTGGGCGTCAAGCCAGGAGACCGAGTCTTGATATTCTGTGAGAATGGCATCTTTGTGCCCTGCCTTTTCTTTGGTATTATCATGGCCGGTGCCATATTCACTGGTGCAACTCCATCGTCAACTGTATTGGATCTTACGCACCAGTTGCAAGACAGCGGAGCAAGTGTAATGATCGCCAGCACCAACCTTATGAGCACCGCGGTTGAAACTGCACGCACTTCAGGCTTTCCTCATGATCACCTGTTTCACCTCGATGGCATAGATGCGCACAATAATATGAAGTCCCATCAGGATGTACGTTCCTGGACGGATATTCTCGCCTCCAGCAATGGCGCAAAAACCTTCACTTGGTTCGAACCATCTGACCCAAAAAATACTATCTGTTGCTTGAATTATAGCTCAGGCACAACTGGCAAACCCAAAGGTGTTGAGGTGACACACTTTTCTTACGTTGCCAACGGAGAAGCTCACCTCTTACTTCACCAACTTCAACAAGAAGCTTGGAGCCAATACACTGGCCGCGCCTTGTGCTTTCTCCCAATGAATCACGTCGCAGCACAGACAACCTTTATGGCCAATTGTCCCAAGATGGGCGTGGAAACGTACATCATGTCAGGTTATACTGTTGAGGGCATGATTCGACATGTTGAGGACTTCCAGATTACTGAGCTGATGACTGCTCCACCAGTGTTCTCGTCGCTCGTGGCGAACTCGAAACTGGTCGGGAATCGCCTCTCAAGCGTTAAGAACATCATCTGTGGAACTGCGCCACTACCCCCGGCGTTATCAAAGAGAGCAAGTGAACTCTTCAAAGACGATCGAGTCGTTATTCGTCAAGGCTGGGGAATGACAGAGTTGACTTGTATGGGATCTATGAACGATCCTCGCCATATTGGTCCATTGGCCTCGGTTGGCGAGGCAGCACCCAATTCCACCATCAAACTGATGAATGGAATAGAAGAGGTCACGAAAGCCAATGAGCAGGGTGAGCTCTGGTTTACCGGCCCAACACTCATGGAAGGTTACTGGAGGAACCCTGAAGCAACAAAAGAGACAATAGTGGACCAAGATGGAACACGCTGGCTCAGAACAGGAGACATCGCGTATGTCGACTCTTGGGGACCCGGTGCCAACATCTACATCGTGGATAGGTCAAAGGAGATCTTCAAGGTGAAGGGTTTCCAAGTAGCACCCGCCGAGCTAGAGGCGATTCTCGCTACTCATCCTGATATCATTGACAACGGTGTCGTAGGGGTAAACCTCAAGGGTCGCGAAGCGCCCAGAGCCTATGTCGTGAGACGCCCCGGATCAGGCGTCACACCTCAAGATATCAGGACTTGGATGGAGAGCAAGGTTGCTACCTACAAGCGACTGGATGGTGGCGTGGTCTTTATCGATGCAATTCCCCGAACACAGGTCAGTGCTAATAGAGGGTTATACGAGTCACAGGAGGCTGATTTGCTAACCTTTTACAGTCTGGGAAGATTCTTCGCCGAGTTCTTCGAGACTACACGACAGGTGAAGCGGATGGGGTAATTTCTATCAAGGCAAAATTGGCTTAAGGGTTATTTGGAGTTTTGCATTAGATAGGCAGTGAGAAGGTCTACTTGATCGAAATGAAGATGCCGTCCAATCAAGCAAAATCGTCTCTCATCAGCGTAATTGGTTTAGTGGTAAAATTCTCCGTTGCCATTCGAGCAGCGTCGGGGAGCCCTGGGTTCGATTCCCAGATTACGCATTGAAACCGACGGTTGGCGCGCTTTAATTCTTTTTGAGGCATTGTACATACTATCTAAAGTGTATTGAAGATATACCCGTTGGCTTGAGTTGGGGGGTTAGAGGGGAGGGCCACTAAACAAGCTTGGAGTCTTTTTTCCCTTTCACTTGTGTCACCTTAAGAATGGATAATGATCTAAGATCAGATAAGGTCAACCTGAAAAAAGAATAAAGCAAAGATAAGAATCTGAGTGAGATAATAGCCGCGTTGCCCGGGGACAATTTTGAGCTCTGAGTTGCCGACTTTCTCTCAAGGCATCTATGATTATTGAAGCTAGTCGCTGTATACGAAGCCAGAAATGAATTCATTCATCTATCGAAACTCAAATCTGACCGACACTTCAAAATGACCACATGAAAAGGCCCTGAAGGTAACATCGCCATACTTGTCAAACTCGCTGACACCTGTCTTCTACGCCTCACTCATTCAGAGTTTCGCCCTCCTCTTCATTCCGGCTAACTCTTGCCGAATAACCAAGTCAGAGAGAATCTCTTCACTACCCCCACCAATAACCTAAAACACGAAGGATTAGACTCGGCGCGGATCCGAAAAAACAACGCTTGGACTTACCAGCAGCCGCAGGTCACGACTAATCTGTTCAACCGTCGCACCTTTACCCCCCCTCTGATACCCCGCACCCCCAAAGATCTGCTGGGCCTCCCT
Organism: Fusarium sp. NFCCI 5145; assembly: GCA_033439405.1. Lineage (NCBI taxonomy): Eukaryota > Fungi > Ascomycota > Sordariomycetes > Hypocreales > Nectriaceae > Fusarium > Fusarium sp. NFCCI 5145. Next base: position 122,263 of record JAWDHB010000330.1, read on the forward strand.
AGCAGCTAGCTCAAGCATCTGTCCGCCCTGAACCTTAAGTAGGGCTATGCGAGATGCAAGCTCAGGACTCTGCCATCCCAGGGGGGAAGCTTTGACGTGACAGACTACTTGCTCCAGCCACGCCCAATGCCCCTCGACGCGGTGTGCGATGTCGACCAGTTTCTTTCGTATGACCTGACTGTCCATCAGGGGTTTACCGAAAGTCTCTCGTTGCATTGCGTACTGGAAAGATAGAGATAGACAAGTCCTGCTCTTGCGGTTGCACTGCACAGCAAGTAGAAAACGCTCACGGTTGAAATTCTTCATGAGAACTTCAAACCCTTTGTTTTCCTCGCCGATGAGGTTCTCCAACGGTACTTCAACATTGTCTAGATCAACCATTGCCGACCCTGCAGCACTATGGCCGCTATTGTTGATCTTCTCACAGTAGACACCGGGGGAGTTCATGGGAATAACGAGAACAGAAATGCCGTCCTTTCCAGGGCCTCCTGTACGTACAGCTGTCGTCATATGTGATGCCCACGGCGCACCGCTGATCCACTTCTTCACCCCATTAACGGTGTAGATAGTGCCATCAGAGCTCTTGATGGCCGTTGTCAGTATCCTTGCGACATCAGACCCTGCATTCGGCTCGGTGATGCCTAGGCAAAAGCTTGTTTCTTGTGAGAACAGACCAGGGAGCCACTTCTGTTTCTGCGCCGAAGTTCCGTAGTGGATGATAGGCGGGGCGCCCACAGAAGAAGCCCCAGCCAGTCCAATTGGCACGCCTCCTTCGATCCGAGCCATCTCATCAGCGAGGATGAGTGCGTGAAACGGATCAGCGTTTCCGTTCGGTAGATCAGTTAGGGCCGGTATATGAGATGGCCTGTACTCCCCTGGCACATCGTCAAAGGGAATCCCTGACCGACTGAACTCGGCAGAGTCCTTGGCGGGTACAGCTCCAGATTGTTCCCAATCAAGTGCGAATGGAAGAATCTTTGTATCAATGTATGCTCGTACATTGTCCCTCAGCTTGCGGTGAGATTGATTGTAGTATGGCGATGACTGGCTTTGATACCATGCTGGTTCGCACCAAGGCACATTCGTATCGAGGTCTAGCTTGGAGTCGGGCTTCATGGCGTAATTTCTTTTTGCTTTTCTAGGTCTTTGTGTGATTGTTGGTGGATTGAATTGTTACACTTCAAACTGACCTCTCTGACCCACCACGACTCACTCTTTTATAACTACTTATTCCCAATTTCCATATCGCCAACGGCGCCTGAGACAACTCCAATAAAATAAAGTTCGGCGAGTGGCTGGTCTAACCACCTAGTCTGTAGATCCGACCACTAGCCTCTTTGCATGATTTACTAGTTAGTAGCTTTGTTTGATAAGGCGACATACATGGATGAGCAATCACTGCCTGAGTCGTTATTTCATGCCTCTCTATCATGGTGTATCGTTGGAGAATGGAAACTCTTTCCAACAGCTTCATTTACCTCAAAGGGGAGAATATGTTCTACCATGCATGTTCGTAAATCTTAACCAAATACTTCGTGTTTTAAGTTTGAAACGGGTGGCTTTGCAAACGCTATACGAGACAGTCAAAGCCAAGTCTCTGAAAAGAAGTCCGCTGCACATATTGTTGCCTTAAATATTTTATCATTAGAAAAGGTGATCACATTTTCAAAAATCCCTTGCAGCCAAAAGAAAACGTATCGCACTTCAGATCGCACCATGACACTCTTCCGTCTCCCCAAGCACACCCACACCGCTCGTCTCAATGTTCTCGTTGCCGAGGCTAAGAGCAAATCACCTTTTTACACTCAGCTTTACAACGAAGTATCCCCAACAGGCCAGCTCACGATCCAAGAGCTTCCTCTTATCAATCATGCCGAGTATTGGGCCTCCTACCATGACGCTGAACGCTCAGTCATGACAGCCTACCAGAACGATGGTGTTTTACTCAAGACGGGTGGTAAGCTATAATCTCTTCAACACTTCCGAGAATACGCCATTGACTGAATATGCCTTCCAGGCACCACTGGTATTCCAAAATTTACAAGCTACTCTCAGATAGAGCTGCAGCGTACTGCTTCCTTGTTAGCAGAGGGGCTTCTTCATGCAGGACTGCGTGCAGGAGACAGAGTAGCCAATCTCTTTTATGCCGGCGACCTTTACGGCTCCTTTCTTTTGCATATTCTAAGCGTCATGTCTCTCCCCATCCCCGCCGTTCAGATTCCTATTGGAGGTTTGCTGCCACCCGAGACAACTGCACAGCTGCTACGAACATGCCGTGTAACAGCAGTACTTTCGACTATCACCTCGTTGGTGCGTCTGGCTAGCTATTGCCGCCCTCTCAACGAATCGTTTCCTTGTGTAACGGCTGTTATGTTTGGTGGTGAACCATTCTTTGAGGATCAAGTCACTGCGCTTAAATATCTGTTCCCCAATGCTACTATCCGCAGCTGCATCTATGGATCTATTGATGCCGGCGTCGTAGCTGTTTCCGCTGGAACTTTGGACCCTGCTGAGCATCTCACTCTTTCTGCATCGGCCATTGTCGAGATCCTCGTAGATCAAGATGGGGGTCTGACCCCAACAGACGAGCCGGATACTCCCGGAACCCTTGTTGTCACCAACTTGATCCGCGATCTATCTCCCGTGATCCGTTATCCAACCGGAGACAGAGCTGAGTGGGTTGATAAACCGGCAGGGATCTTCCGGCTTCTGGGACGCAGCAACTACGCTGTTCGCCTTGGCCCAGTCTCTCTAGACATCTCACATCTGCGTCAACTGGCTCGAGCTGTGTTGAAAACACTCTCCATCGACGCCTTCCAGGTCACAATTACGCGTGACGACGGCAGGGATGCCCTTGAGATAGCAATAGACACGGCGGAGCCTCCTCCACCAGGTGCCGAAGATGCCATTGTTGAGCTACTGAATGAGCAACGGCCCATGTTCAAGCAGCATGTGGAGATGGGCTTAGTTGCCCCCGCCACGGTCTGTTTTAAATCGATCCGCGATATGAAAACTAACCCCCGCAGTGGCAAGCTCCCCGAGATTATAGATCTGAGGATTTCTGTAGATTAGAAAGCATGCAATTACCCTCTTTCTTATCTGTTTGTTCGGTGGTTTTCGGCTTGTATGCTAGTGTGCTGTTTCAAGATTTTATTCATTTATATCGGTATACCTAGATAGACAATATCAGAATTCCCTCAATATAGATACTCTGTCTACGATCAGTAACTATTGTGAGCCAATCTACCGATTTGATTTTGAATTCTGTCCTCTCAAATCGGAAACGGCACTTAACCATCTTCACGTCTAGATTTGACAAATCTTGCTATCAATCCATAGTTACTTAGCAGTAAAGTTCTCATTAATCTCTCCATCCTCATGCATTCTATTCAAGACACTGGGTAATAAGATCTCTAACGATTCTAGCCTAAGCATCAATGCATGTCTGCCGATAAACAAGATCTGCGAAATGAAACAACATTCGTCAACGCTAATAAGCTTTGACAGCATTTATAGTCCGAACTCTATTACGCTTCACTTAGACGGGAATTTGGCGGAAATGACTCATGTACACAAATTTGCTGCATGCGATGTTTCAATGGAACATGAAATGTCAAGGTTGCGGTGAGGCTGAGGTAACATCGTCTTGTACAAAACTTACTCATGGACTAGAAAGTTACCCCCCAATATGCCAACTCAGACGCCACTTCTCGAATAAATAATGTCAACTCTCATACCGCCTGTCATGTTCAAGGATCTTCCAGGCTTGTTCTCCTACCTCATTTTTCTGTAAGACGTGTCCTTGAGGCCGACTGCAATCATCCGATAACAGTTCTGCCGATGAATGCGTGCATCCCTTTGCATGCTCGAAGCGAGCATTGCGACTATTGTAAAGTTGGGAATACCAATCTTTCTTCTCAGCAATCCTCTTGCTAAGAGAAAACACCTAAGCACCATGGCCACTGCCACTGACCTTGCCGAGGCAAACAGTCCAAAGCAACTAGAGCTTGATCGAATGCGAAAGGCTGGCGCTCCCGATGCTGCGAAAACTCCCGATATTCGAGATATTCGCCAAGCAGTTCCGATGCACTGTTTCAAGCCCTCATTGAAGCTCACGTTGTTTTATATCGTCAGCGACGTATCTACTGTGATCTCCTTATTCTACCTAGTTTCCCACATTCCCCTTATCGATATTTCTTGGATTCGTTGGTTGCTTTGGCTCATTGCTGGCTTCATACAAGGGCTAGTATTTACCAGCATCTGGATATTGGCACATGAGTGTGGTCACGGAGCCCTCTTCACGTCCAAATTGCTGAATAATTCTGTTGGTTTTATCTTGCATTCTTTCCTCTTATTACCCTTCTTTTCCTGGAAGTCCAGCCACTGTCACCACCACCGTTGTGTCAACCATATGGAAAGGGATAAAGCGTTCGTGCTCGGCGTGGGTAAACAGTCGACCTGGCGTTGGAAGGTATCCTGCCCTGTTGGAGTTGCTGAGGATATCCCTATTCTAGCAGTCATATTTCATATTGGATACCAGTTTCTCGGTCGGCCTTTGGACTTGCTATTTTACAACAGTTCTGGGATGGACAGCTCTCGGGGAGAAGGCAAGGGGCTATTTCAGAGTCATTTTGATGCTCGAAGTGGAATCTTTATACCGAAAGAGCATTTTTATGTTCTCATATCAGACTTGGGCATTGTGGGCTTGTTTTTCACGCTTTGGTATTTTGCGCAGGCTCTCGGTTATTCATTTGTTTTGATGGCATATGGTATTCCCTACCTATGGGTAAATTATTGGATAGGTGAGTTGTCTAATATTCCCCTCTTGCCATCGTTTTCCAATAACAACTAGTTGCGATCACCTTTTTGCAGCACACGCATAAGTCAACACCTGACTTCAAGCTGTCGACATGGACTTTTCCAGACAACACATTATCTATGGTCGATGAAAGCTTTGGGTTCATCAGCCGATTTTTCTTCCATGGAATAATTGAAACTCATGTCATTCACCATCTATTTCCGTAAGTCTCGCCCTGACGCATTTTTCACTACTTTTCATTTCTCTCTAATCACTGTTAACTACTCCAGACGTATTCCGTTCTACCACGCACAAGAAGCAACTGAGGCTATTAAGCATGTTTTGGGCGAGACACGTGAATGATAGTAAAACATGTAACACCACCCTATAGAGACAACCTTTAATAGTAGCGTAGCAGTAGAAAGAACGCACAACGTATATAGAAAGGCAGAATAGAATTATTAAGTTAGTATTAGCTTTTCTTTATGATTAATTGTAGATAATATAACAAAGACAAGGCTTGCGCCATCGTCATAGGAATGAGGGACAGATGCGGCGAAACTCCCAGTTGATAGCGAATCTATCAGCCCCTCGTATGAACTATCTGATGAGATGAAACTACTCATGCCTTCGGCGAACTATATTTTACATCGAAGTCGTCGATTAGATGTCCTTGGCTCTTAGATATTATTTTTCTCGAAGATAGTCAGGTGGCAGAAACTCTCCACTAAACAAAGTTGTGACTCTGCATTGCATTAATTAATTTCATGCACCACATGATCTATGAGACGTTTTTTGTGTTGATTATGATACAGAACAATGCTACAGAACGAACTAAGTTAAGAAACAGATACGCTCTCAGCCACGGGTGTCAGCGGTGTAAAACACACCTAGCTCACATTTTAGACATTATACCACGGTAACTCAATACCTTAATGCTACAGAATAATACCACAGAAGAATGCTACAGAACACTCTTGTAGCTTTATTGTGCTGTGCGTTCCAGGCCTTCGGAGACTTCCCGTGATTGACAGCGCACAACCATCAACCGCCCCAGCCAATGTTCTGCTTGGGTGTACCCTGCATTCGCCATTTCCGGGCCGACTCAAGTTGTACTCACTTGCCTGCGAGTTCCACTTACACCGCGTCGACGGAAATTGGGAGCCGACGGTTTATGGTGCACGACTCGCGTATTTCTATGCGGTGTGGAGTTACAAGCCGGCGATACGTCCTCGAGTGAGGGATGCAATTGAACTCTTGCATGTGGCGGCTAGATTGCCTGGGAAGATTGATACAACGCTTGTTTCTCCTGTTGCCGCGGCATTTACCTATAACACAATGTAAACTCTAAACTCGAACATTGGGTTAGGATCAACTAACCTGAGATGGCGTCTTGTACTTCACAGAAGAGAGTTGAGATAGATAGATAAGTATAAAAAGGTCTGGAACACTACTGGTGATCCGGTATCACTCATCTCACAACAAGATTACCACAACACTCTTCAACAACTTCTGCAACAATGTCTTTCTTAATTATTGGAGGTTTCCTCCTCTGTGCACTGCTTATTTCGCAGCTCTTATCCATTCTGAAAAACATTCGTTCCCCACTTCGTCATGTTCCAGGACCGTGGTACGCCCCATTCACGACTCTTCACTTGCGATACCTTTTCTCCACAGGCGAAATCTGGAAGCTGGTGGAGAGGAGCCACGCCAAGCATGGCCCAATATGTCGTCTAGGCCCAAGACATGTCTGGGTTTCCGATAAAGACTCTCTTAAACAGATCTTGTCGACGATTGACCTGCCCAAAGTAGCCATGTATGCCGAGATTTCTCGTGATAAAACGAGCCCTGGTCTCTTTGGAGAGATGTAAGTGCACGGTAGTAGCATGGAAGTAATGGGGGGATATAGGAATATTTTAGCTGACAATGTATTAGTCGATTCGACCCTCACAAGCGTCTCAAGCGATTCCTGTCCCCAGCCTTCACTGTGGGCTATGTGGACAATCTGGAAATAGTCTTCCGGGGTGTTATGAGAGATCTGCTGGAGCAGTACTCACTACGCCTGGAAGAAAGCCAATCCAGTGAGCTCAAGATTGAGACAGATCTTATGGATGACCTCCATAAAGCAGCCTTAGACATGTAAGTGCAATTTTTGAAAAGGTGGAACATCTTGTGTCTTTGCGATATCTGACTTGGATCTGTTGGTAGCATGGGAGAAAGCTCGTTCAGCAAAGGTTTCGGTCAGGTGAAGCCGAATCCCTCATCTGGTGACGCAAGCATGGATGAAGTCTGGGAATCTATTCCCAGGGCTATCTTTGATGGCCTGGCAGACAGATACAAGGTAGGGAAACTTATTCGGAGTCAATGGCCACCAAGATCTCGCTAACAATCCGTCTTTAGTACGTTTATGTTAAGAGGTTCTTGCGAAAGATCGGTTTAAATGTCGAATTTGACTGGCCCAAGCAAATGACAATGGTAAGATAACCACCAAGGAATTCACTTCATGCAGAGCTGACGTCCGAAGGCTATCGACTCAATTGTGCGACAACGCTCCAGCGAAAAGGGAGATTCCTCAGACCTTCTTCAACACCTGATTGAAAATGGCCAGAGACCAGACACACAAGAAATGATGACCTCGCGTGACATCTTGGATCAAATGTCTGAAATCCTTCTGGCTGGCTCTGAAACCACTTCTGGAACCATCGCATGCTTGTTCCTCGAACTCGCACGCAATCCTCGTGTTCGCGCCAAGCTCCTCGAATCGCTCCCAGCCGTAAGCCACGATGATTTCGAGGACATCCTGGTGAGCAAGACGGTTCGAAACAGTGCAGACTACGCATATCTTGAGGCATGCATCAAGGAGAATCTGCGTTTGCATCCTATTGCGTCTGAGATGGGCCGTCGGACTGGCGACAAGTGGATCAACTTGATGGGATATGATCTGCCTCCCCATACAGTCGTCTCTGCCTCGTACCGAGATCTTCATCGCAACGAAGACTACTGGCCTAATGCCATGTGTTTCATCCCAGAGCGGTGGCTGCCAGACGAGCAAAGAGGCGAATACCCTGCAGCTGAGTATGTTCTTCTCTCCATGACTTGAACGACAGATTTCTGATATTGTATCGTAGTACGACAGCGTATTTTCCCTTTTCAGCTGGAAGACACTCCTGTATTGGAATCAAGTAAGTACTCCCGGTATTTCGTGTTCTTTCTGATACTGATTGTTGTTGTTCAAGCTTCGCTTGGGCTGAGATGAGGATGATTGCGGCAAACATTCTCTCTAGATATGATATTGTTGAGGTACCTGGGCAAGAGATTGACTTCCGTCAGTTTATTACTATGCAGTTTAAGACAGGCCACTGGGATGTGGTTTTGAAGGCAAGGAAGTAGGGACATCGGCAAAGAATCAAGTAGAAGCACTAGACTTTAGACTAAATTTCCATTTCCATCTTACACGCCAACACTGCGTGCAGAATCAGGGTGGCTGTTACCTACTTGTCTGACTTATATCAATTATTATTTCACCAGCTCACATCATCTTGATCGCACCCTAGGTACAGGACTTGAATAAAACTATTTCGGCAAATGAAGGACCGGCCGAGGTCGGGCCTAGGTGCGTTACAAAAGAATCAGGATCAAGGTGAGGATAGGAAAGGGTGTCCTGAAGACTGGGATGATTTGCTTAGAGTTCTAGGGCCTAAATGCTTCAAATATTTGTGTCAAGAGGCTTTGGGTATTCGCATTATTCTTTTACTTACCTGGAGCAGTAAAGTAACCCGAGGTTGATTAACGAATTTGCTGGGCGGGCGGAATAGAATACTGCTAGACGGCATAGGAAAGCGGGTATTATACAGCAACTAGAATGGTCCTATCCTTATTTGATACGGATATTAAATATAAAATATCTTGTATTACCCCTTTCCAACTGACGCCGAGTCCGATATCATAGCTTAAATAATCATAACGCTCACTGCCACAAGTCCACCAACAAAAGTTCCCCACATGGGCACCACTGCAGACCCAGCATTTGGCATCTTATCAATCCCGGTAACCTTGTACTTGTCGCTAGAAACCTCAGGGCCCTTCTTATCTCCGTTCTTAAGGATAGCTTTAAAGGAGAAGGTTTTGTTCGCGACCATAGCGTCGACAAATGGCTTGAGAGTGTTATGGCTGTTTTTGCCGAGTGCAAATGTGTATTTGCCGTCAGACACGTTGAGGCCCTGGGTGATATCCCAGCTGAATGAATGCAGGTCATCGGGCCTTGCATACCACTCGAGATCAAACTCGGGCCAGCTCTTTTGCATTGAGGAGTTGCCCTTGTCCCAGGTGACGGTGATGTTTTTCGACAAGTCGAGGTCTTCTGAGGATTTGGGGCCAGTGAATTCAAAGGCTGAGGCGGCAGATGCCAAGCCGAGGAGGGCAGTAAGGGCAGTCTTTGTGTTCATTGTTACGAGAATGGGTTTGGCGGTATGGTTGTAGTAGTGATGTATGAAGGAAGATGTAGTGATGATGTGTAGATATGCTTGGGAAGTGCATGATATTAAATAATTCCAAGATACGATGTTCAAAACAGCGATATCGTGTACTTCAAACTACACTAAACCAACAGAGCCAGAGCTGCGCCACAACTTACGATTGTCCATAACGAGGCCACGAGGCCATTGCGCTTCGGTTGCTGTAGCACTCGGCGATTGCCTGATAAAAAGTTGTCACATCCCAGTGATAAATTGCTTTTCCTCCTGCTTTGCACCAGTGAAATACGAGATTCAGTGACAAAGAGGGGCTGATGTCGCGTGCCAAGAGGGTTTAGGCTCTGCCTGTAGTGGGTTCCACTGAGCGGTGTACCGTAGGCATCTCTAATATCATCCCAGAGGATTCTGGTTCTTGGGAAACGCGCAATGGCTGGCTTGGCATAGCTGGAAAAAGCTAGAGAGGTATTGCCTTGTAAGTGCAGGTCTGGTTAGTGTTGCGAGCGAGCCAATTAGCTTTGGAGTTTCAGCCGCTAGTTTGGTCGTTTAGTAATCCTCCTGAGCACGGGTCTTAAAAGCCTGTAATTATGCTAAATTGTTTATTTATTTTTTGTCTATCCTCTATTCTAACCTATTGATAACTCCAACGTATATTGTAAAAAAATCGTGTTGCGTCACGCTTGTTGTTGTATCTTAAAAATCTGCTGTGTTATTGTTGCTGCGCATCCTTGTACATGTTCCAGGCAAATAAATTTGAATTTTGATCATCGATTACTCTGCTTAATAGCCCGTCTTGTCTTTTAAGACTGCTTGCTTAATTATGTTTGACAGGTCTTTGTACCGGTCGAATTTTGTTAGTTATCTGCTATCTTAGTCTCTTGCGTATTTTCCCTCTTTTATTTCAATCTTTTCTCGATCCAATATTCCTCTTGCCATCGCAGTTTTGACTGCCGCTCGCATCACGTCTAGGTTAGGCTTGGCGTCCCGCAGTCGGCTTTCTACTCAGAAAGAACGAGAGGCTGCGAACCATGCCTTATCCGACCTTTTATATAACTTTATACTTACTTGGATATGTTATTCAATATTCCTAGTTTTTGATGTTACTACTTGACGTTCGACGGCAAACTTTGACACAGACCACGCTTCAGGAGTTTCCAATTACACGGAATCGGAAAACAATAATCTTAAAAACCATAGAAGAAGCAAATAACTAGGTAAAGAAATCAGTCGATCGAGCGTTTAGCGCTGTTCTCATGGTTCAATTATATTTGTTCTCTCGGACCCCTCCATTATAAAATGATTTATAACCCTATGTCGGAGCGGAAGAGCGCCGGAGTTTACCAAGCCTCCGAATAAAGCATAATTTGTCAAGACCAAGACATGAATTGCTTACCAACGTAAAAATCAATATTCGGAACAGCATCAGTTACGATGAAATTGTGGGAGTGTCAATGTATAAATAAGTCTATAAGAACACCTCAGTACAGTCTACCACTTGCACAGGCTCATTAGCTATCTGAACTCGGCACAATATTATTACTCTCAATATCATTCTTCGCTAATCTATCAGCTATGGCACCCGAAACACTCTCACTCAAGGGCAAAGTCGCCTTGGTCACTGGCTCCAGCAGAGAAAATGGTATTGGCCGTGCGATCGCCGAAGCTCTGGCTCGCAACGGAGCATCTGTGGCAATTCATCACGCATCAGAGCCCTCCAAAGAACGAGCTGAGAAGGTAGCAAGACGCATCAGCGAAGAATTTGGCACCAGCACCACAGTTGTTGGAGGATCAGTAAACGATCCCAACACTGCGAAGCACATTGTTGAGAACACTCTGAAGGCATTCGGAGTTGACCAAATAGACGTTCTCGGTATGTTTAACTTTGGACGACATGTCCTTTTGTTGGTTATGACACTCATGCGTCCCAGTCAACAATCAAGCTGCTGCAGGCCATGCTCCTATGATGGAGGTTACGGCAGAAGAGCTTGAAACTGAATTTGGCGTCAATGTCTTCGGCGTGGTTTACATGACCCAAGCTGTAGTTACTGTCGGTAAAATGCCAAAAGGTGGCCGCATTATCAACATCGGTTCCGCGGCCTCCAAGCTTATGGTCCCAAGTCTCACATACACTGCGGCAAAGGCTGCACAGGACGCTCTGACGACTCTTTTCGCCGGCGAGGTAAGCTTACCTCTATACTTTCCGCCCTTGGTCTGAGTGCGCAATTAACTGATACTATGGGGCAGCTGGGAGCCAGCCATGGAATAACGGTTAATACAGTCGGGCCGGGTCCGACTCCTTCGGATATGTCGAAGCCGTATCTGGTTAATGACGATGGATCTGCCAGCGATCTCCAAGGTTCTCTTGTTATGCAGACACGAGCTGGAGGTCGCTTGGGGACAGTTGAGGATGTGGCCGATGCTGTACTCTTGTTGATCTCGGAGAAGAGCCGATGGATCACTGCCCAATGGATCGGCGTGAACGGTGGACTTACAGGCACTGTGTAGAGTTGGTTACGATGGTCAGAAATCCCTTGAAAAAGACCTGCTTCTGGCCACTTCCATTGTAGTCCCGTCAAGTTGCACCTATTTTACCTATGCTCCCAGAGGCCCAGCCTACCCGCGACTATCTCAATACTATCCTAGTTACCAAACTCATTTCTTAGATACGAGAATTATCGAGTTCTCCTAGACTCAACCGAAGTCTCTATTAGCAAAAAATGTCAGTACTGCCTCCGCGGCTTCGTCCGCGGCATAGCCTTCTGTGTCAGCTCGTGAGCCCACATTCTTCTCCACCGCGTTGTGGAGTCATCTCTGCTTTAGGAAGGAAACAGTAACGAAGCCATATTCACGGATCAGACATAAATAGCTCGACCCGGTTTGGCTTCTTCGAGGTTTTGTTCTATCTGCATTCCTTCACTCGCTATCAAAAGAAGTCATCATGAAGTTCACCGTCCTCGCCACAGCTCTCCTTGCTGCATTCCTCCCACCCGCCCAAGCCGACTTCGATGTCTTTATGGTTGACAGCAAACGTCCAGGAATGGCGACGAAGACCTATCAAATCTGGGATCGAACTCAGCCAAATACTTGTACCTCAGTCTTTGAACGCAGAGAGTTCCTCGCTCGCAGTGATGTCAGCGGTCACAAATCGGGCGTCCGTTGCAAAGGAGCTTGCGGTTATATGGGCCCTACACGAGACATCGAGCAGCTAGAGATGCACTTCCAAAAAGGAAACCCGACATATCATTGGAGTAAGTCATATGTCCTATTAAGAAATCCAGAATAGCAGAAATACTAATGATCCCTCTCATAGCTATCTACAAAGACCGTAACTACGGGATGTATGGACGTAAGTACTAATATTTTCTTAAGAGCGAACTTGAACACGCCTATCTCTGTGCTACTGCGCTACTATGGCCTTGGACCTCCTTAAAATCATTTTCATGATAAAGTATACCAATGCTAATTAACCTGGACAGTTGACGGAAAGAAATATGGAGATTGCTTTGTTACTACAGGGAACGACTATGATTGCAGCCGTCAAGTAGGGCCATCGAACTTTCGGACCTGGGAAGTTATGAAGGGATACCGCAAGTTCCACTGCAAGACCAAGTTCACAGCTGCCCAGATCTTACACCTCTAGAATCCAAAGACAGGCATTGACTTCTTCGATCGCGGGGGCGGGAGGTATTTGATTGGCTGGCTGCAAAGACATGGGGTTTGTTTCGTTCGACGATTTTACCCATTCGGCCTAGGGCATTATGTGTATGGCCAACTAGACTGTGTGTAAGAAAATATAGATAAGATATACGGATAGACAATTCGAAACTTTAAATTAGTGTTGCTTGGCAAATGACTTCATTAACAAGAGCTGCCTCTTGTACTGCGATCGTCTGACTCCTATGTCATACTAATAGGCGTAGACTAATAAGCCTAATATTAGCATTTTCAATCACTTGCTGTGAATAGTTGCCTAGCAGTTGGTTGGGGCAGATGTTGCGCGGTAGCAAGATCCAACTATTGGATAGTTAGACGTGTGATGAGGATAATAAAGTGGACACTCCTCACCCTGTCCTAGGCAACAATGTAAAGAACTCTCCCCCTCTTAAACTTGTCCTCGAACCTCCCTTCATCTGCCACTTTGTTATCAAACCCTCTTTAATTACCGTCCCAATGGACTCTCTTCCTCTCACCAGCATCCACGTCCCCCCAGCCAAAGGCCAAACACACTCGCACACCGTTGTCTTCTTACACGGCCGCGGAGCTACCGCTGCCAACTTCAGCAACTCGCTCCAATACTCGCGCGACTCTCAAGGCCGCACGCTTGCCGACGCTTTTCCTTCTTTTCGATGGGTGTTTCCTGAAGCCCCGAAAAGAAAATGCGCCAGTCTGCCTGACGAGTGGAACCAGTGGTTCGATGTCTGGAACGTGAATAATTTTGCCGACAACGAAAATCTGCAGGCAGAAGGACTTAGAGAAGTCGTGCCCAAGATTCGCGATATTCTGGCCAAGGAGGCAAGTGACTTGAACGGGAGGTGGGATAAAGTCATTCTCATGGGCCTCAGTATGGGCTCTGCCACAAGCGTTCACACGTTATTCAACCTTGACATTCCATCGCCAGAAAAACGACTGGGCGCGTTTATTGGTTTCAGCGGGCGTTGCCCATTTGCCGGCCGAACACTTGATGAGATGCGAATGACCCTTCAAGTCGATTCGTCCCCCGCACACAATGACGTTCTCAAGAATACGCCTATGCTCTTAGAGCACTGCGTTGATGATCCGCTGGTTTTGGTGGAATGGGGTAGGAAGCAGTGTGAGATATTGAGGGGATTTGGAGCGAATGTGGCATGGAGGGAGTATACAACTGGAGGACACTGGTTCAATTCACCCCAGGGAATGGATGACGTGGTAGACTTTTTGAGGGCTGTACTTTAGATGGGTATTATAATGTAGGTAGACTTAGATATTAGGAAGGACAGCATCCACTCTCGCGATTGGTACCCCATCTCGTTGTCCTCTCGGGAATGTCGTTTCTCATCTCCCGATTCTTATCAGAGAATCACCCATCGACAAAAACCTGCCGAACTATGTATCTAGAGTAGCTTTCGCTTTGTTGCAGTGAAACGCGTACACCCATTGTTGCAAATCTTGGCAGCAAAGCTTGTTTTTCTACCGCAACTTCCCAAACAGGCAAGTAAATGGAAGTGATATTGAAGAATAGTTTCGGGTCGGCCCTAGTGCATCTAGATTATATTCATTCTAGTCCTGGCCAAGTATAAAACTTTATTTGAGGTAGAAGTCTGTATTTCTTCAATTTCTATGCTTACTTAGATATTAAATAAAGAATGTATAGGCCTTGTAGATAGTTGCTGATTATTAAAGAAGAAGGATAGATTGAATAGGATACTGTTCTTGCAGAATCTGACCAAAATCTAAACTCGTTTCGCAATCTACTTCGTAGTAGCCGATACGGTGAAAAATGCCGGGTTGATGAGAAGGACTATACAATATGAGGCCAGCCAGTTCCAGTTCCGACCCATATGGCCCTTCAGTTTCCTTGCATAGGCAGGCTATTGGCAAACAGAAGATGGAGCCTTTTGCATCTTCAAAGGCTAATGTCTGCCGAAAGGCCCCCAAGGTCGAACCAACGCGTGAGGATTCCGGATCTAGCCCGTCGAGGTACGATATAAAAGCAACCCCATCTTGCTCTTCTTCATCCTCGTTTACCATGCAAATTCCAGAATCCGCTTCCTCTTCAGTTCTAACATGACACCTGAGGATAGCCTCGTCAAGTGTTTCTAGTGAAGTGTCATCTGGGAGAGGCCCAATGAGGTGCCCACGTATCCCAAGGGCACCGCCGTTTAGCAAGCCAGTATCATTCGACTTGTCCACCAGGGGCAGATATATCTGCTCGATTGAGCAGTATGATTCAGTGGCATGCTCAACCTCTCGCCATAGAGCGTAAGGTCCATCAATGGACATCCAGCTCCATGAAGGGGCTTTGTAACTCTTTGAACGGAACCCAGCCCCACCATTAGGTTGCCGACACCACAACAGTCCCTCAGGCAGGTTGCAACTCCAAATTCCAGCCAGATATTGACTGCCGATATTGTGAAATCTGCGGAATGCTTGCGCAACTCCAGAAAAGGCAAGAACCCTATCTGTCTCATAGGTGAGACTTGTGCATGCGTATTGGTCTACCATAGTCCACCAGCGCCGGTAAAATGAGCCTGGATTTGAACTCTTGTGTTTGTTTGCTTCAAAGTCTGAGGCATGGTTAGAAGCATTTCCTTTCAGTTTTCGCCAACTATTATCCGGCCGTAAGATGTTGACCTACTTCCAAGTTTCATTCCCCTGAGTATGTCTTCAGAGGTTGCGCCAGGCCCAAATATAGCGCCATAATTTGTTCCTTCAGGGAAGGTTTCACAGGCAATCTGCTCATGACAATGCCACCAGACCTGTTTGCAGCCCAATACAAGAGATCGTCGTGATAGGAATGACTCCTGAAAGACCCATCCGCGTTCTCTTAAAGGATTAAAATACAAATCGCGGTCCAATGTTGTGGCGCAAAGCATGCGAGCTCTCCTAGGAGGTTCGCTTTCTCGCTCGAGCATGAGCTCCAAAGGCTTTATCAAGTTTGCCTTTCTAGTAGTGGCTGCACCGGGCATGCATAAGTTTAGTGCTGAGTTTCCGTACATAAGATGCATAGCCGCTGCCTCCTTTTGCCAGTCCTCTTGGGAGTCCTGTATGATACACAGAGAATCGATCCAGATGTACTGAAACTGCAAAAGCGTGCAAATTGTGATGGCCTTTTTATACATCTTTGGCAGACTCTTTACCGCAAAGCTGGTTTGAAGTTGACCCAGATTTTGGTTCAAAAGCTTGATAGGCTGGGAGCTACCCCAGCGATGTGATAATGCAACATACTCAACAGTCCCACGTAGATCGGAAGAACAGATTAGTTGAACATTGCTTCCATCAATGATCTTGATAAGACGAGTGGGCAGAAAGCTATTGTTTTCTGCCATGCCTCTTCTGCAATCTTGATGGTGATTCTGGCATGTCTGCAACCATTTCGTTGCCAGGTTGCGAAAATACACGCTTTCGATGTGAAGAGAGTCCGGAGGACTATAGGGACGAGAAGCCTCAGCACAGTCTAGTATGATAAGCTATCGTCGGACGAGGTTTGGTATGGACTCGAATGGGTTACCTGTATCATCGATAACATTGAAGTATGTATGAGCGGGACCAATTCCCGAATCAAAGATCCTGTTAGCCTTCGAGATGCTTATAGTGAGTAAAGCCTGTGTCTGAGAAGTAGGGATCTTCAGATACAAGCGATGCATCTTCTCGGTACCGCCTAACAGTACAAGCCAGCCACAGATGAAGCATCCCTGTTTGGCCGCCATTTTCATGGCCTTGGGCGATTGTACAAAACACCCATCCTCCTCGGAGGGCTCCCTTTTCATAAATTCATGGCACCAAGGACAAAAACCCGAGGTAGTGGTATTTGGATAGCCTGTGGGTACAACGCGGAGAGACATTGCAGTTATGAAGTTCGTAGAATGTGTTGACTGGAAGTCGAACAGATGAAGGTGGGGTGAGAAGCAAAGTGATGGAAAATAAATGGCCCATAGTAATAAATCACGCATCCTGCTTATGAACATAGCCGAATTTGTTGGATCTTACAGATAATTGGTTGACATACTTTAGCTGCAGTGAGACGCTTTATCCAACAGTGGGCAATAATATGGGATAAACTGTCGTTATTCTTTAAGATTGCATTTTTATCCAGGGGTGAAAGAAAACACTGAACTCGAGATCTGCAATTTTGGTCGACTTTTGCATTCGCAATTTTGTTATATTTTTCTAGACTAGTAGTATCATAATTAACTTCTTTCATCTTCCAAAATAATCTCTTAAAATTCTATCAAGTATAGTTAAATATTTAAAGGAAATGCAAGGCATTAGAGAAAAAAAGGACCATAGTAGTAATTAGGATGCTTTGTCTGTCCTTTCTTTTTTAAGTTAGCCTCGTTTAATCTGAGATTATAAGCTATTCTTCTTCCGGTTAACCTTATTTGATTTGCCTCTAATATTAATTCCCGGAATATTAAAGGTAAGCATAACACTAGTATCCCAGGATATCTCTATTCAACAAATAACTACTTGATGCGTCAATAGTCGGGATTAGAAAAACAAAAGTCGATTGGATGCGTCGGGGATTTTGACCCAGAAAGACCAAGAGTTCAAACGGGCTTGAAAACATTGCTACCAGGGTCCCTGGCGTTCAGCTGCTCGGTTAATTCCAGCTGACCAATTAATTGCTGGTGTCGAACCATACGAGGGGATTACCCGCTGCGGACTTTGGCCCAGAAGCCAATAGCTCGAAAATTGCTACCAGTCAGGTCTAAGCATCATATTGACTATTGAATAACCACGCCACATTTGTCAATAGTCTTATTTTGTTCCCAAATTCAGATCATTTTTTGAATGCATTTGTTCCTGTCCTTACGCCTCAAATTCTAGATATTGCGAGACTAAGGAGTAGATAAGATAGCTCCATAATCATTCGATGTCTTCGCCTGACCTTGATGCTCAATAAGGGTTCCATCTATATCAACCAATCCCCCGCAATTTCCCCATTCAAAGACCTTTCAATATTTCTTACACTAGGGAATACTTTTTAAGATGCTGCCTCTAAAATCATTCGTTCCCCTCCTCGCTCTGGGCGCGGAAGCCTTTGCCCTGACAACTCCTGTCGTCTGCGCCAGCAAACTCGGCACAGTTAGCGTAGTGAATATTCCACGTGTAACGACTACAGTACATGAACAGATCACGATTGTTAGAAGAATTGTCCGCAAGGTCAATGTTGTCGTCATCCCACGGCCCAAGACCACAACAGAAATCGAGACTGTTGAGACGACGGTGAAGACCTTGGCTGATCCCGATATAGAGACTGCTACAGATACCATCACTAGTTAGGTGTTCCCCTTCTCGTCGTTAGTAATACTCTGACTTACTCATGATAGGCGAGCAAACCACGATTATGACACGACGGGCTACCTCAACTGTTGTCACAACATCCTCGAGCACAACTACCATATATACCGTGTCCACGGTCGTCAAACCTCCCGACTTTGTACCAATTCAGCTGGGTGGGGGCTATGTAGCTAAGCTCAAGGTCAGAGATGTGCTTGAAGACCGCAGTGCTCAAGCCATAAATCTCGACCAACCATCATACGTCCAACGAATTGATTGCACCAGGAGAGTACCATATACGACCGTCAAGACTACAACGACTACTGTTCAAGGACCTCGAAAAACACTTCCCGCAAAGACCGTTACCAAAAAGGCCACCACCACTACAACAGTTACCTCTACCGAGTATCCTCCCACGGTGACCGAAAGAACTACAACTACTGTTTACCCAACGACAACCCAATATGAGGATGTCACAGACGTGACCACGTCTACCGAAATTGGCGAGTCTCTGTCAGCATTGGATGATGAGTCAGTACTAACCTATCGTAGTTACTGTGCAGACAATCGTGCCTAGCGCCATTGTGTATGAAGCCTGCGCATCCAACAATCTTATCTCAACCGCCAACCAAGGCCACCGCTTCTACACCTTTGGTTTTCGTGGCCCGCAGTACGATTCTGTAGACGTAGATAGTGCCAAAACTGCCGAGGCATGCTGCAACGAATGCATGAAGAACCCTGCCTGCCTCTACACCCTTTTCAACAACGGGACGTGTAGGATCTATGTCTCTAGAGACAGTTCTGTTTGCGCAAACGGACAGGTCTCTTCAACCAAGTATTTCACGAGAAAAACGTCGGCATTTAATTGGGTTCTCAGCAACGGCCCTTGTGGTATTATGGGCAATGGCGGTGATCAGCAGGGGCCGGTGGCGTAATAGTTAGACGTCACCCAGTATGCCTTTGGTGATGCTGGATCTTGGTTTTGCTGATTTGTGGAAAGGAAGAAGATTGTGGGCCTTCCATCTACTGTTCCCCGAATCCCCCGAGCCCATAGTTCTACCCCCCGAGCGCTAAGCTTTTGGCCCCGCAGGATCGGATACGAAAACCAAGCTTTCAGCAAAAGCCCTGGTTCATTTTTCATTTCTCTTCCAAGTCTGAATCCCCCGGATCCCCCGAATAAGGCGGGGCGATGGAACCGCCATGACGAACATGTCGATGAAAACGTGATTGAGATGATAAAAGATGATATCAGTCAAATGAACAGATACTTATATAAAGACAATCTCCTTGGCTCTTGGGGAAAACATTCTCACCAGAACACACAATCAAAACTTACCAATCACAACTCATTATCCATTACTCAACACTACGACCATCTTCTTAACTACAACTTCATTACTTCTCTGAAAATTATTAAATAACAATCACAATGTTCGGAAAAATCGCTCTCGAGGAGGCATTTGAGATGCCCGACAAGATGGAAAAGTCTCAGCGTGAGGCTGACCTATACATCCACCCCGAATATCGTAAACGTTACTTGGGCCGCATCAGCGATATCACAGACGAGCGTGTCAAGCTTGCCGATAAGGCAGGCATTGGTTACACCATCTGCTCCCTTACTGTCCCTGGCATCCAGGGGATCACCAACAAGGCCGAGGCCGAGGCCCGAGCCACTGAAGTCAACAACTGGATATACAGCCAGGTCAAGCAGCACCCTGACCGTCTGGGCGCCTTTGCCTGTCTTTCCATGGTAAGTGATCTACCTACCTTGATATTTTGTCAACAGTCGAGTTAACTCATATTTAGCATGATCCCGTTCAAGCTGGAAAGGAATTAACCCGCTGCGTCAAGGAGCTTGGTTTCCACGGCGCTCTTTTGTGCGATTTCCAACACGCTGGAGATGACGGCGAGACATATCTCTTCTATGACCAGCCCAAGTACGATCCCTTCTGGCAAGTTCTGCAAGACCTTGATGTCCCTCTGTATCTCCACCCTGCCGCAACTAGTGGAATCGTCTACGACAAGCTTTATGCCCAGCGCAAGTACCTCATCGGTCCTCCTCTGTCTTTCGCCAATGGTGTCAACCTCCATGTCATGGGATTGATCAGCAATGGCGTGTTTGACCGCTTTCCCAAGGCCAAGCTGATTGTCGGTCACCTTGGAGAGCACATTCCCTATGATTTCTGGCGCATCGACCACTGGCTGCGAGATGTCGAGGGTCCTATCGCCGCGAGCCGAAAAGATGTGATCTGCCAGAAGAGCATCTACCACTATTTCAAGAACAACATCTGGTGCACAACCAGTGGCCACTTCAGCACTCACACCCTCAAGTACCTTGTTGACGAAATCGGTGTAGACCGTATTCTCTTCAGTGTCGATTATCCGTATGAGACCATGGAAGATGCCTCGGCTTGGTGGGATGGGCAGGCCAAGGAGGTTATTGAGGCTGTTGGAGGCAAGGAGAACTATCTCAAGATTGGCAGAGAGAATTCCAAGGCTTTGCTCGGAATTTCCAAGTATCATAACGCCGATGCCCCGCTTGACATTTAAGCTAATACAGCCTATAATACATAAAATACATAACATAGTTAGAGCGCACAATAATCAGGGACTATTTTTACACTCAACCTTCGATGACATCACTATTCCCAAGACTTTGTATCTCTGTCCATAGTATCCATTGTCTGGACGTGCCTGGATCATACGTTAATAGGTGGAAAAGTCGGCAATTGGGAGGATCCACTACGGAAAGGCCGGCACAAGAGTCAGTGGAGATGGCAAAGCACCCAATGGCATCGACTATTGGATCTCTGGGAATATGGATCATTACGTGACAATTTCGTGTTCCAAGGAAGCACCTGTTGCTATCAAATTTCATCCCTCCCTATTCTACGCATCATCGTCCAATTGAGCTACTAGCTATCTAGACGTATAGAACTGATCTCTCTGCTGACCCAAAGCGGCTCTCTACTTCTTGGTGGGCTGTTTTTCGTATAAGACAATATGCCGAGCAGACCCATTCGTCGGAAAGCAAGGGTTGCTTGCACATCTTGCCGTAAGTTAACTGACCATTCCTCGACACTCTTTATCTAACCTTTATAGGTGTTAGAAAAACTGGCTGCGATGGTGGCCGACCTTCGTGCTCAACTTGCATTGCCAGAGGGGTAGCTGATGAATGTCACTATCAAGGCAAACAAAATCCTCACGAGATCCGCCAGCCTATCAGAAATAGGTAAGTTGATTAATGATATCCTGCGCTGAAGGCTTATATAAATTCAAAAACAGCATTTCTACAACTCCTACAACAGGATTCACCTCGATCCCTATTCCTCGAGGTGAGCTACTCGCCTGATAGTATTGTCATACCGTTTTAACCATCCATTCCAGAGACCACGTTTCAACCTCTATCATTTGGATTCAATTCACACTCTATCAACCCTCTGCAGCCTAATCTACCTGTACCTCCAGTCCACGGCAGATCCAGATCTGAAGGCAACGAGTCCACCTTTGGGCCATTTTCAAACAGCTCTTTCATCAAGCAAATCGACGTTGCTGCGGGATGCTCGCCAGAGAAATCTACAAATACGCTCGACGGAGGGGTCACAGACGAACAGCAATCCTCTCCGGACTCTTCGACTGGATATGACTTTACCGGTGATGATCTGGCCCAAGGCTTAGATCATATTGCCGTACCTCATAGGAAGCTCGCAGATGCACTTATGCAAGCCTATTGGAACAACGTGCATAGTTTCATGCCAGTCATTCACAAACCAACATTTCTCCAAGCCTATAACGAATTATGGCAGCCTGCAACATGTGGACAAGTCTCCAATGAATGGACACGGAATAACATCGTGTTCCATGCAGTCCTCAATGTTATGTTTGCGCTTGGTTCCCAGCGATGCGATTGCTTGCCCCTCGATCGAAAAATGACACTAGCAGCAAAGTTCTATACACATTCTCTAAGACTCATCTCTGTAGACACGCTTGCGGCGTATACAACTGAGATTGTTCAGCTTTTACTCTTAAGAACTTTGTATCTTCTCGACACGGCTAATTCTGCTGCATGTTGGTCTGTGTGCGGTGCATCTATACGAGCAGCCCAGGCCCTCGGTCTTCACATGGCCAAATCTGGATCCACTCAATTGCGTCGAGAGATGAATCGAAGGATCTGGTATGGCTTGCTTATACTAGACCGGTAGGTTTAGCATACTGTTCATAATATTAAGTCCTGATCCAGTTTAGATTTGCCGCAGCCTCATTTGGATGGCCCGTTCATAGTTTCAACACCGATCGGCTTCCCCTTCCTGAAGAAATTGACGATGAGTTTCTGCTGGAAGAAGGCATTGGCCAGCAACCCGAGAACGTGCCTTCGAGCATATCGTGTTTCTGCCATTACGCTCAACTTTGTGTTTTTATCTGCACCGATATATTGCAGCGACTGTACTCTGACATCGAAGAGAATTCAAATAACAGTTCTGTCGGTTTGTACAGTCGATATCTTCACGAGGTACCAGAGCTATGCTCCAGGATAGACAACTTTCTCGAGAGCCTGCCCTTCCACCTCAAAGCAAGTGAGAGTTCTCTAGGTATGAATGGTTTGTTCCAGGCACAAGCCCAGTTCTTAGAGGAAAGGTATAACCAACTCCCGTGCCTCGTCTAGTTTTATCTCACTCATCATTTTCTAGAACACTCTATGTGAGATTACTCCTTCTTCGACCAAGTCTGGTAAACTCAATCAAGCTGCATGGACAGCAAAACAATGATAATAATCTCATATCTGCTGCATCATTGCTTAGAGGCAATGCCAAGGACATGAACCTCTTGTGTGTATCCACAGCGTATGCCGTAATTGATGCCTTGCATCGAAATATGAGAACGCTGCATTACACAACTGCTTGGCACTCTGTTCGCAGTAAGTTGCCCGGCCTAAAATTATTTACCACTGGTACTAATAGACTCAGTGACTTTCGGGTCTGCCATTGTCATAGTTGCCGCTAGTCTTATCCCCGACCTTACTGTCAGTCTTGAACAGGTACCGTCGAGGTCTTCATGGGATAAGGTGCTGGAAATCTTGAGTTATTACAAACTACAAGATCCTTCCTCACAACAGGCTATTGAGACTCTTTTGAACTACCGGACCAAGTTCAGCACTTTGCAATCTAAAGGTACGTGCTGCATCAACCTTCCATCAGTACTGCAGCTTACATCAAATTCTTTAGCCAGTCTTGATGATTTCATATTGCCAGGGGGTGATGCTCTGGGGCTGTCGCTAGACTTGCCAGCACTTGACGAGAACCTGATGAATGATCTATCTGCATCTTTAGTAAACGATTCCTTTGCTTTAGATGGATTTTACTAAGTATAAATTGATTGAGACGGGGGTTTGTTTCACTAATACACAAGAGATGATTACTCTTGTAGGATAACTTTCCATTCCTTGCCAGTCCTTTGCTTCGAACTAATTGCTGGGCACTGATTGTTTCTGTTTCGCAATATCAAATTGCCGTTTGAACCAGGCAACAGCCTGTTCTTCAGCTTCCTTTGCTTGTTGCGTCTCCTTTGAGTCTGGCTCTGCCCTACTTGCGCGAATTGAGAATCCATGTTTTGCTCCAGGGTAGATGACCACATTCGCATCCACGTCCATGTTTGCTAGGATTGATTCGGCTTGTCGCACTTGTTTTATTCCCATTACGGCATCATCGTCGCCAATAGCAATGGACAGATTTCGTCTGACATTCTCGATATCCTGGGGGACAGCTACACTGCTTGGGTGGGCCGTAAAAAACGCATCTGCCAGTGGACGGCCACTAGCAGCTTTTGTTTCTGCCGTGTCGTGGGCTAGTCTGATAGCGTGCAGTCCACCCCAACAGAATCCAGCGACTCCGACTGGAAGGGCCGCGTCCTTGTGCTGCTGGAGTTCTTTCAAGAAGCTAGTCACCCTTGGCCAACAAATACTCCAACGGTTTCGATAGAGAAATGGCACAAAGTCCCATATTGTAGCCATCAGATAGTAGCTAGCTCACGGTCAGTCAAGTTATGCATATTTGTGGCCTTGGGGGAGCTGACGGTTTGTGCACCCAAGATACAGTCTCATCCCAAAGGTGTGCCATGTTGATCATCGTCCTGAGTGGAGCAGCATTGCCATGCATGAAATCGGGCAAGTAGACCAGATAGTCTGCAGCTGAAGCATAATGATCCGCCAGAATCTGGTTGTTAACAAAGTCAACCCCGAATGCGTCGGGAATAATGACAATGATACCCGCTGGACTTCTGCCGGAGGGGGGTTCTGCAACGTAGGTTCGTAGGCCATGAATGGTATCGAAATGACCAGTGGGAGTGCCTGGATTGACATGTCCAGTAAAACACTGAGGGCACGACATGATATTTTGAAAGCTTTTTTGAGTCACACGTGATGATCTGAAGAAGATGCCAGAATAAGAATTGGGCAATGTATTGAATACCGCGGCGATAGCATACTTATATAGATATGCTGATGAAATATGATGGCCTACGTATGTACAACAAGAAAAGCACAAACATTTGTTTCATCTGCAGTCAGCATGCATGAGACCTCAAATGGTTTAGCTTAAGCGCGGTCGATTTAGCTCCGGGGGTGCGGGGAAATCAAGGCAGCTAATGATAAGGCTGGTCGTTGTTTTACTGGTCAATGCTCTTGGCCCTTGATAGGGTGGCGCCAGTTAGGAAGATACCAAAATATCATGAGTAATTGAGTAAATGGAAATACCTCATAGCCATAACCATCTCAAGCTCTCTACTCTACCCCACCACTCTCGGCAATCGGTCACCATGGCGCACAGAAACCAGCCCCAAACAGGATCGGACGGCACGCGTAGTCGCAAGGGATGTCTCACATGTCGAATCCGCAAGAAAAAGTGTGACGAGGAGCTACCGGCCTGCCGTGCCTGTCGGTCTAGAGACCTTGCATGCTACGGGTTTGACGTGCCGGCGCCACCTTGGATTACCACAAAAAGCTCATGGAAAGACGTACAGGAGTCTGATGAAGCGAGAGCTTTGACAACTGTCGCCGAGCTTCGTTACAAGGTTTATAGAAAAGTTGGGTCTCGGGCCACTACTTCTGCTGCGAGTGGGCCCTTGCCTCTCGGCTCTGGTAGCAGCCATGATCAACAACTACCATGTCACTCCTCGAGTGCTAATATAAATGCTTTGCATCCATTTCCCTACGACAGCTCCCTAACACTATATATTCCTTACTTGACCGGTGTCAATATTTGGCAGCGGCAACCCGACACCATATGGTGGGACAGCAGGATGCAAAGTATGCGACCTGGACCTGAACATTCCTCAC
Source organism: Fusarium sp. NFCCI 5145 (assembly GCA_033439405.1). Classification (NCBI taxonomy): domain Eukaryota; kingdom Fungi; phylum Ascomycota; class Sordariomycetes; order Hypocreales; family Nectriaceae; genus Fusarium; species Fusarium sp. NFCCI 5145. The sequence continues at coordinate 147,839 of JAWDHB010000330.1, forward strand.
GAGAGGAAACGAGACTACTCGTGCTCTTCCTGGACGTCATTCATCCAATCACACATACATTCTACAAGCTCAATACTAACCTGGAACGTAACTGGATGCTCAATCGGATCATCTCCCATGAAGCCCTGTTTAGCTCGGCTCTGAGTGTTAGTGCCTGTTTCGAGCAGTCGTTGACAGAGGGACCTCGCGTCAATGAAATCGGACTCTCACCAAAAGTCAACAGGCTACAGAGTCGGTCTATATCCAGACTTCGGGAAGAGGTCGACCGTTTTTCACTCATGGAACCGTTGCCACTAGATGATTTTGTTTGGGCAGGGGTCCATCTTCTCGATGTCATCGCTCATTTGGAGACGCTCGAGATCTTCAGTATGCTTCAGGGCCAATGGGAATTACATCACCAAGCCGCAAGAAAGGTCCTGAATCATATTGAAACTGTGGTGCCGCATGAGAATCGCAATTCAACATCAGTTATTGCAGTCATCTTATCGAGCTTGCCTGATCATGATGAAAGACGACGGTCGTTGGAGCTTTGTATCTTCAACTTTATTTGGATTGATGTTCTCGCGACATCTACTTTCGGTGCTATGTCGCACTGGCCCTGTGCCTTTGACTATCTACCTCTTCTCGATTCCGGCATAATCAAGCCGCAGGACTTTATGGGCTGCCAAGGCCGAGTCTTCGCTATCGTCTCAAGAATAGCAAGACTCGAACAATCAAAGCTGATGCACCAAAGCCAGATACACCAGGATGCTATCCAAACCGACTTGCAGCAAGAACACAGCGAGATTGAACAACAACTCGATTCCGTGATCCACATTCTCCAAAAGGATATTGAGGGTCTCTCTTCTGCAACTTCAGACCTAGATCTCGACACTGGAGTGATCAGTCTTATCTGGGCTTATGGCGCCAAAATCTTGTCTCAAGTCGTACTTGCGCCAATTGCGTCTGGACAAGTTGGGATCGACCAAACCTTTGTCAATATTTGCCTCCAGAAGATTGAGGCTCTTCCTACACGCCTTGTGATGCGGATAGCATGGCCGTATACTATTGCGGGAAGTATGGCCATGGGCGAGTCAGAGCATCACCGGTTTCGTCGGATCCTTGATAAGGTATTACAAGAAGCTCAGGCCCCAGGAATAACATGGAAAGGTCTTATTGTCATGGAAGAGTGTTGGAGGCTTCGAACATTGCGCCAGGATGAGTTCTTCGGATGGAGGGAAGCGATGGAAAGTCTTGGAGCAAGAATAATTTTAACTTAGTTACTGAAGAGGTAGGGTATGCTTTAAAGAATGTACTCGTGGGATCTGGCATGCCTAGCGGATGACCACTGCACTAAAGGACCTTGTTGCTGTATATACCGTTGTGACTCGAGACGGACAAGTACCTTGTAACTAGCAAGGCTCGGCATTTCCATGGGCTTGTGTAGTCAAGTCAGGTGCATAGATTGGCTTATGCATCTAGATTTAAATATTTATGAAAAACTGCCTTGTGGCTGTGGCTGCTTATGCTTAACCCATTATTGCGGCTGAGTTGCACTGTATTTCTATTGGTTCAACACCGTAACACAAGCTTGTAGGGCTTACCATGTCTCATCCCGGGCGACAAACCTACTTGGTCTGCTACCAACCGACAGTTTGCCGTCCCTTTACGGCAGTAGGGGTAATAACAAGCGTTTTCTCCATGTGTTATGAGACTTTTTCAGCTTCCTAGAGTTCAAAGCGCAAGAATAAGAGATGAAAAGCCTTGTTTTATCAGCAAAGGTTTATCCCTGGAAATATTCATCTCCGCGGTATGTATCATCATCAGCGTTCAACCATTGCGGCAATAACCAGCTTATTACGGCTGGAAAGGGACAGAAGAACTGCAGGTCCTACTGCGAACACGCGCCTCATAAGCCATGGCCTAGATTCCAATTGGAAGCGCTGTGGCTTGCTATAATACATGTCTAAAGATAGTCAAGATTGTTGAGGTAGCGCAGAATTTTCAGCTCTCACCCTTGAGTGACGAATCACAAGCATAGATGCAAAGCCTGATTTTTACCTGCCAGCATAAAACACGACTATATCTCTGTCTTGGGGGCACATAAACTTGCCGTCTTCCTATATTATCTTATCTGTTTCAATTTGTAATACCTTAAAATCTAAATACCATGTCTGACGAGACGGATCCTTGCAAACCGGAGCAATTTTCTGATCCAGACGTTACAGGTATAGGGGTGAGTGAAACTATTTTTTCGCCTGGTCATCATGTCTACTTTTAGCTGATTAGCTAGGTCCTTATTGCCTTTGGCGTTTCCATCATCATGACAATCCTCTCAATCCTGATGGCGTATTTTCTGGGAGCGCTCCAACCAGACAGATACAACTCCGCGGACAGGTTTCTCGTGGACTTCGCACATAGCATCTTCGGCGCCCAACGCAAATGGGGAGCCGCCACGCGCACTTGTAACCTCAAAAGAATCGCTGCTTTTGAAACATTTATACAAGCACAGGCAGACCAGAACCTATTCACAGGAATGGCTCTTATAGTGACAGTTTATGCGATTCGATACGGATCACATGATCTTGATACTAAAATATCGACCTATACCTTCTGCATCGCCGTCAACCTCGCACTTTTATCTTGCATAACTCATCTATCAGCCATGACAGTATTGCGCGAGTGTTACTCGAGCTTCAAGCTGTTGCGTCATATCAGGGTTGCAATTATGGTGGTCACTGTTGTATTGGTGATGCCGCAACTGGTGGCCACTCAAGCACTCAACACCACGGTTACTTTACGGTGTGCTCTTGACTATGCTGCACCTGGTCCATGGTTGGTATGGTCAGTCGATGAAAGCCTCGATAGTGGCCTGGATGGGACATTATTTTTCGCCACTCTCGGGATCCTCGGTGCTCTAGTTTGTGGCTATCTTCGGAGGCTATTGGACCTTTATTCGTCGACATTTCGATCATCTCCCCAAGCTTGGGTTGCCGGCTGTTTCAATTGTGTCTTTAACTGGCCAACCAGAGATGCAATGGAAATGTTTATTCGTAAGGCAGAGATCTCTAAGGCTGCATCGGCCTCAAGACTTAGGTATCGAGAGGATACCAGTCTCATAATTATTATTTTCCAAGTATCTGTAGCTCTGAGGAACTCCTTCTTTACTGAAATTCTCTGGCTTCTCTTCTATTTTATATTCGCAGTCTTCAACATCCTTTTCTTTTTCATATGGAGTGGGGACACCGGATCAAGCACGGAGAGCACAGTTAGTCTTTCCATGGGGTTTGGTCAAATTCTACCTCTTGTTCTTCTCGGTCTCCCTCTCCTTTCAGCCTCCGAACTCTACGCTGGTAAACAATCATTAATCTTTCAATGAACCATTATTTACTAACCTTAATAGTGATGAATGAGAGTGCTGCAGAAGCATTGCACCGGAATAATTCAAACCGAAACGTCGAACAACATGTAGGCGTCCAAGATGCTGCTTCACGGACAGCACTGACGACGTCCGCGACCACCAATCCGCACACGTTGCAAACTTCAGAAGATATTGATTTGTTTGAAATATTAATGGAGCATGACCGAAGAAAGACCAGAACCACTACCTTAGTCCTCACCGCGCTGTATGGACTACTGGTATATGGTGCTGCTGTTATCCTGACTGGAATTGCCTGGAGCGGATCCGGGGGCTTGAATTACGAAGTAGGACTGGCTTTTAGATCAATCACATTCGGCTCCTTTGCAGCCGCCCTTATCTGTGCTATTTTTCACTCTATGGCTTGGCTTTATACAGGTGAATATTCTCACCCGCTGGGGCGTCACCCTTAGATACGTCAAATTCTTCATAGAAATTAAATGAATCACTCCCACTCCTTCTAGTAGTCTTCATGAGTCCGATGAGGCTTGTCATTCAACCTGTGAAGAGAGAATATATTCAAATCGCCGACGATTCGAAGCGCCGTAACGAGTTCATCTGCGAGTCGATCTCTTCTCATAATTCGAGCTCAGAGACGTAATTATGGGCTCCAGAAGAACTCCAAGAATTAGGAACAGCTCTTTATATTGGTGTTTCTTCTGATTGGTATTGTATTCTCTTCCTTATCCCAAGATCAATCATACTCCAAAACGGCGACAGGCAAAGTCAGCCTGGCTGGACTTTATGAGCGGAGAGTGTCAATATTCTTGCCATCCCATAAGACACTCCCATTGTCCAAATGAACCAAAAAGGCATCGGAGGATTAAAGACAGTCTTTTAAAGCTATGTCTGTAAGCTCTCAAGCACCTGGGTTCTGATGAAGGAGATCAAGAGGTGCTATCTAGTTTCTCAACGACAAGTGTATTCATACCAGCCATTGAGCTATCCCGGGTAGTGCGACGACAGTGATTATTCTGGCACATGGCCTTGTCGGTGCCAAAACATATCAAGGGCATGGAGGATGATGAATCAAAAGTTGGATATTCTACGTTTATAAACCCAATGACCATTTGGCAAACCAAGAGACATCTAATCAGTCGTTCGATTCGTTAAGAAGATTGGGGAGGTCAAGCTTAAGTAATGTATCAATGTAATAAAGTATCTGTACTAGCCACCAGCTACCCCATAATAGCGAGCCCTTTCAAGATCAATATCCTGACTTGTTTTCCGTTCCACGCTCACTGAAACATGTCTCATAATTCCGATCCCCCTCTGCCTCTCTTGTTGATCTAGTATCAACTCCTGGCTGTCACTATCCTTGGCGAAATTCTTGGCTTTCGGATTATGTACAGCCTCGGTATAGGTGCCCCCTCCGAAAGTAATCAGCTTTACATCGTTGCCGCTGCCGCTCTTCTTGTATTTGTGGCTCGCATCGTCGCTCTGATGTTGACTAAGGAAGGGGATATATCGTAGAAGACGTCGTAGAGCTGGTAGAGAGCCAGCAAAGATGCCGATACCAAGTTCGATTACTGTCCAGACTGCGATTTTGCCGGATCCGAGAAGAAAGTTTTGACTGTCAAGAAGGGCGAGGAGGTATCGAAGGCGGACGATGGTAGCGGAGGAAGCACTGGTCAGAGGTTAGGCATACGAACTCTGAAACAGGAATTGGGAAAGCTAACAATGCAGCAAATCCGAGGATGATAGCCACTGAAACTTTGACGGAACGCCGAAGCTGGACTTTCCACAGCATAAACGCTGGGAGAATGGCTAAAGCAAAGTCGGTGAGGATACTGCAAGCTGAGATGAAATAGGCGGCGAATGTATTGACGAAGGCGTTACAGACGCCAGTGGAAGGATCCCAAAACGCAGAGGGCGGAGAGCAAGATGCCACTATGCCAATCATACTTCCAATGCCTGATATAGTAGCGATTACCATGATTGCGATCAAAGACCAGCGGTACACGGGGACGGTGCCGCCGATGCGGAGAAGAGCTGCACAAATGCTGACTTTGATGGGGACGGTCGTTGGACAATAGACGCTTTGGCAGATGAAGTAGAACTATGGAACTGTTAGATTATGTCAAATGAGACAGAGGCTGATGTTGATGATACCTTCAGCGCTTGCGAGATGATCCCCTTGGGTAATCTGGGATCCGTCGGATCGTAACCACCACCTGAAAAGCAGTAGGAAATGAGAACACCAGACCAGGCAGTCGTCATAACCATCCCGAGTCCCATAAGCCAATCATCAATGCCCAATGTTTTTGCCTTTGATCGTATCACGAAACGAGCAGCTACTGTTGGCAAGCAGACTACCAGCATGATAATTGTGAGGACGAAAGTGGCCATGCCATCGCCTCTAGGATGAACGGTCTGCATCATGGTTTCGGTTTCGGGACGTCTAATAAAGATGCTCAAGTGGTGGATAGCCTGCGTCGAGGAGCAAACAATTCAGTGCATCGTGGTGTAAATTTGAAGAAAGAAGAGGGAAGGCCGTTCTAAGCTGATTTCCAGCTAGGATTTCGAAGATTATTCAAGCGCAAAGAGCAACTACCGTGTCAGCGGCAGATGATGGTGACGATCTCTGTTTTATCGATCGTTCACGTTACATACAATGCAGGGGATATGCTTCCAGTAACCAATTAAAAACAGGGGAACATCGAGCGGCACATTGGTGAAAAGCATAAATGTCATTCTACTATACGGGGTAAATCCCTCGCAAAAATACTCACTGGACAGCCCTAGAAATCGCAGTTCAGGCATTCGTAAACAGGCCAAGAACTTGGTTCAGGTCTCAATATCTTTGGCATGCCGCTTAGTGGGGGCTTCTATGAGTTCGTTACTGTAATAAGCAAGGATACTCGGAATAGACTCTGAGCTAAGGCCAAAACAAACCGCTAAAGATTCAGCCGCTAGGGGGGAAGGAAACACGAGACTGCATTTGGTGTTAGCCCACGAGGAGCCGTTAACTGTTACATAACAAGCTTCATTGCCAACAGTCATTCCATACAGAGCGAGGGACTATGGCCTTGGCAGACGCAACTACCCCTGGTGTGATTTTCTCTGACTAAACAAGCGTGTCAAACATCTTGGCAGAGGCAACGAAACAGGTCTATTATTTATGGATACCGTATTTCTCGTTACCCGCGAGTACCAGCGGCTATGTCTTGAGCGGTTTAGAATAAGAGCACTCTGAACAACGATCTTCATCTAGGATAGAGAGCATCAATGGGATTATTTCTCTTACATCCCAGAAAGTTGACCAGCAGGTGTCTGCCGAGATCCGAGGCAACAATGTTACGCAGTAATACTACCATCGTCTCCAGCGGAATGCAAAGAACAACCCGGTTAGGTACCCATATACAGGCAGATTCCTCTCATTTAGTTTAATGAAAGACTGTAATCACGCCGCTATCACCCTGCAACGCATTAATCGACGGACCGTCTCAAGTTAACAACAGGGTCTTGGCCTTTGCCGATCATAGTCACATTAGTCGAACGCGGGACATAAATTAAACGAACCATCACCTTCAGCCCCGCGTTGTCCGCAGAATGCGTTATATATCAGAATGAAATTCTGAACATTAACTCAACCATCTTGACACAACGTTACTGCGCTTTGACTATCATGGATCTCTCAAACCTTACGAAAAAGAACCTGGCCGTCTCCCGGGGCTTCACCTACACTTACCATGTTTCCCCCGCCGAGGCCTCCAAGCCTACCTTGATCCTTTTCCATGGTTGGCCTGACACAGCTAATCTTTGGGCTGGATTGATCAACAACCATCTTGTACCGAACGGCTATGGAGTTGTAGCTCTGGATTGTCTTGGCTATGGCGGCACATCCAAGCCTACCGACCTCGAATCATATGCATGGCAGCACATGGCGGCTGATGCCGTCGAGATCTTAGACGCTGAGAAGTTGGACACTGTCATTTCAGTTGGTCACGACTGGGGCAGTGCCATGTGCCAGCGCTTTTATAACTTTTACCCTTCGCGTGTCTCTGGCCTTGTCATGGTCAACGTCGCATACATCCCGCCTGCAGGGAAATTTGATCTCGACGCAGTCAATAAGGCGACCAAAGAGGCATACGGTTATGGTATCTACGAGTACTGGCACTTTTTCACCGCCGAAGACTCTACGTCTATCATGACCAAGAACATAGATTCTGTGTATACGGTAGCATTCGGTGATCCTTATACCTGGCTTGATAACTGGGTTACCCCCGGTGGCATGCGAAAATACGTCAGTGAGGGTCGTACGCAGCCGACTCTACCGTTTGCCACTCCCGCGCACAGGGCGGATTTTATAGAGAGATTTGATAAAGAGGGCGGATTTGATGCTCCAAGCTGCTGGTATAAGGCGTTTACGTTCAATGTGCAAAGCATGGCTGACAAATTCGTGTCTGAGGACGCCAAAATTGTCAAGGTTCCTGCGTTTTTCTGGGGTGGAGAGCAGGACTTTGTATGCCGCCCTGCTGCACTACAGGGGTCAATTGATGCTGGATATCTGCATGATGTCAAGAGTGTTACTAGGCAAGGAGGCCATTGGGCTCTTCTTGAGAAGCCTGAAGTGTTTGGTCAGGATGTTTTGCAGTGGTTGGAGTTAACTACATTTACCAGTTGAATAGCAAGCTTGAGAATTTATTTCAGAAACAGACCAAAACATGTTGCTCCTTGTTTGTAGTTTTGTGCTACTGGTAGCTCCACTGCTGTCTCCAATCTTGGCTATATACCTTTCGGGACGCCGGCCCATGTGAAGGACGGAATGAAACTTTACTTTGACATTTTCAAGGTGATCTACAACGCAGAAACTTTAAAATAATGGGTCCTTGGTAAGCAGCAGCAGTGCTATTGACGAGATTACCAGCCTCCCTATGGCACCAATGACCAGCATTATGGCTTCATCTAGGGTAGTCAAAAATTAGTGGCCGAAAGGAAGGCAGGCATCAGTAACATGTGGCATGAATTATATAGATCAATAGAGTAACAATCCTACTGACTCATCTTCAAATAGGTGTAAAACATACACCGAAATCCCTTATGAAACTGGACTTCAGCAGAAAATCTTAATCCGAAGGAGGCTTGACTCGTTATTTCACCTTACTAATACTCTCTCTGAAATGAAAGAGTCAAGACACCATCGCAGCAGGCGCCGTGGCTGGACATTATCTTCATGTAAGATCTTAGCACAACCCATAGTTCGGAAACCCTAAAGAATGTACTTCTTGAAAACTAGGCCTAGTAACAAGATTGCCACTACCAACGCGTGAGATCCAGCATTCCAGCTAATTGAGCCTCATCCTTTCTCGTTGGCTTTGGCAAGCCATCTTTTTCAGCTGAACGCCATGTGGCATTCTGGACCAGCCACACCCAACCAACAGTCTTGACAAACTAACCATCAGAGATTCGGAAATAGGAGTATATGTCTCAGAAGATTCTTGAAAAAGGGAGCTGCCTCGCACATAGAGATAAAACCGGCTCTTCTTTCAATATTTTACCCAAAACCAAGCCACAATGGGAGGACAGAATCCACACCAAATCGAGACAATCCATCATTCTGATAATAACTTGGAAGTACAAAACCCCCACGATAGCTCGGGCACTTCCAAGACAGATGCTTGGAAAGTCAGCCTTATCGGTGGTGCATGTGCCTGCATCGCTGTTTTCGTTATCAATCTTGGCGTCACCGTTTGGTCCAGTGTAGGCCTCAAAGACAGCCAAAACGGCATGACTACAAGCCGGAGAATCATCTATGAGGGATCGTGCTCGACTTCGCGGACACTGAGTGTCGTCATTCACCTCATCATCAATATATTCGGCTCAATCCTTCTTGCTGCAAGTAACTATGGCATGCAATGTCTTTCCGCACCAACAAGGAAGGACGTTGATAAAGCACATGCAAGCCAGAAATGGGTAGACATTGGTATTCCAAGTATTCACAACTTGGGAAAGGTATCTAAATGGAGAGTTCTACTTTGGTCGCTTCTGCTCTTATCTTCAGTGCCTCTGCATCTCTTGTAAGATTCCTAACCCAATGCCTAAAGTGCATGGAGCTAATAGTATCAAGGTTCAACTCAGTGGTGTATTCATCCCTGACAACATGGGAATACAACATATTTGCCGTTGACCCAGAACTGCGACTGCTCAAACCCCAGGTTAACCAAAATTGGGGTGCGAATCCCACACCGATACTCAAGGAGGCGACAGCCGGAACACTTGATAATCTTACCGCTTTGGAGTGTATTAATGAGTACGCCGTGGCCTTTCAAACAAAGAGGAGTGGCTTATTACTGGTTGTCGACCCATCAACGCCTGAATCGGAATTGAAGTTCACCAGAGATTTCCATCCATCTTTATCTCACAACGTCCGGCGTGAGTTCTGCGCTAGTTCATATTATGACTGGATTTGCCCTAAGTTTGATTGCTCAAATCCCTGTCGGAGCCAGCTCCCTCAAGTCAGGAGCCAGTCCGATGATTGGAGACCATTTGGCAAGCGTGTCAAATATTGCCTCAGCCAGCGAGCGCCGCAAAGATGCAAGTTGAACTTTAACTTTCAAATTGCGGTGACCATACTTGGGGCGAATATAATAAAAGCAGCCATACTAGTTCTCATAGTTCTACGACCACCAAAAGAGCCGTTGTTCGTTCTTGGAGATGCTATTCAATCATTCTTGACGTCTCCAGATGAGAGGTCCAGAGGAAGCTGCTTAGCATCCGCCATCATAGTTCGGGTCCATCAATTCGATCGACCTCGCACCATGAATACAAAGCATAGACATCGGGGGGCTGCAGTTACGAAGAGGAGGTGGATTCTCAGTCTTATACTGTGAGATATTCACGCCCTGAGGAATAATTTAGTGCTAATACTTTCGCTTTAGGTACGCAACTGCACTCGGCATCACCTGCTTTCTCCTGGCATGGGGTATTAAGCAGCTCTCAGGTCCACATGACATCAGAAGTCTCTGGAATTTAGGGTTCGGCACCGCAACTGAGCTTACATTGATAATGGGAGATGGTTGGAATAGTTCGGGCGAGAAAGCTCTTGTTTGGAATGTTCTCATCTCTAACTCTCCTCAGCTGATCTTCTCATTCCTCTATTTTCAATACAATGGTATTTATACCGGTATGGCCGCGGCAAAGGAATGGAGCGACCTTGGTCACAGGAGAAGGTCGCTCCGCGTCTCCTCAAATCCAAGAGGTGAGCAACGATCGCGATACTTTCTTCAACTCCCATACCGCTACAGTATCCCACTTTTAGTAGTTTCGATCTTGATGCACTGGATATTGTCACAAAGTATCTTCGTCGTCGCTGTTGAAGAATACGGGCGTTTCGGCAATTTGTATTGGAAAGACTCGAATTGTGGATACTCGCCCGTTGCCATCATTTTCGCCGTCATCACGGCCGTACTTATGGCTGCTGCGGTTATCATATCAGCACTCAGGCGCTTACCAACCGCCATTCCCGTGGCTGGAAGTTGCAGTTTGGCAATTGCTGCTGCTTGCCATCACCCAGATGGGGTGCAGCAGCCGGATGCATCCCTGCTCCCTCTCCAATGGGGTGTCATGTGGCGACAGAGACAAGAGTCCGGTTGGGAACTGACAGACCATTGTGGATTTTCCGAGCATCCGGTTGAGAAGCCACAAGATGGAGTTGTGTATCGTTAATAAATAGCTCTCCAACTTCAAGATATTTAACTTGAAATTCGACAGGGCCTCGGGACAATGATACAAAGGGTCAATTAGGCAGGACTGATCTGCTTGGAGTTGATGGGGCAATGCTGCTATTTTGAACCTCTGGATATAGTTCAACTAATTCGTATTTGTCTCGCTAATGAAAAAGGAATGTCACAGTTTTCGAAATCAAGGGTTATTCATGTACGGTAGGAGATAGCACCGTAGTGCTTTAGTTTGCTTAATAAAGGTCTCCTCTACTATTTGAAAATGGTGGATGTTACTTCAAGTCTGCTCCAGTTGTTGATATGTTGATATGTTTTTAGTGGCACCGTCTTCTGTGCTATCCAACAGCAGAATTCGCGACTGATAATTCTCCCATTGTGCCTTTCTCAGTGGATATTGCAAGCATTGAGGAGTGTCATTCTGCTCCATCCAATGTTTCAGCACCTCCCAATTCCTCATTCCTGTTATATCTTACCCACCGCTTATAATCGGACGGGAATCCATGGCGCTCACTCCAAACAACCCTTAGTTTGAAACCGTTGGAGATTATTCTGGGTCTCTTGATGCCGCATCTTTCAATCTTAGTTGTTCCTGGCGCTTGGTCTCCCACCGTTGCATCACCTCATTTAACTTGTCCGCATCTAGACCCTCCAAAATAGCACGTTGCTCTTCAGGAAGGCTAGCCAACATTTTCTGGAACGCCTCGTGCTGAGGTAGCTGAGCACCTTCAACGGATTGTTGATCATCCCCTCTTGCGTCATCCTGAATTTCTCCTTGCTTCGACTCCCCCATTCCGATGCTTGCGGGTTCCTGATGTTGGTTCATTACAATTCTCTTTATTTTCGACCCCAAGGATGAATGACTGCCTTTCTGGGACTGTTTGCCCTACCTTTACTGATAGGCGCTAACAAATCGGGTATTAGTAGGAGGAATTAATACTTGGTAGTTTTTCTTACTTATGGAAAAGGTATGAAAATGGGTTCAGAAGCTTTTGATGCCACAATGGGAAAATAAAAAAGGTTATTTGTAATTCTGAGGGGTAGCAGATTGGTAGGTCTTATTATGGTACTGTCTGATGGGAGGCCAATAATTAAATACTGGGAACTGGGTAGGATGGATAAATACCGGAGTAAAGCTTTCGCAGAGAATACTGTTCCTGGATGAATGACGCAACATACAAGTAAGCAGATCAGGCTTGGCATGTTGGATTAATAAAACTGCACTTATGAGGCGACAACTCAAGTTGTGGCAGTGTGACGTGGCTTTAATACCCTTTGTGCCTACACACCTTAAGTACCTTCAACATGGAGATCAATCTATTCTGCACACAATGTTTAAAAGAATCATGTTTAGTAGTGAAATGATAGTCCAAAAAACATCCGATGTAACCTTGAGATATGCTCTATCTATTATCCTGCAAGATGAAATCCCCAGATCAAAATCACCCAATATTTCGCAGCCTCTACCAATCTCTTCCAAATTAATGAAGCCACTGCTAGTAAACAACTAATCTGCTACGAATCTTCTCAAGTTGCAAAAAATGCAAAAAGGATGAGGGGCAGAAGCCGATCTAAAGGTTCTCGTTAGCTACATCATCTTTTTTGCCGACACCATAACACTTACGGCATGTGTACCTCACTGTTGATGTTGAGTCCCTCCCTTGGAGTCATGAAAATGTGCTCAATTGTCCTCATCTTGCTGAGTGTTGCGAGTATTATGAGTGTTGCGAAAGGTCAGGTAAGACACCCAAAGCGCTATAATGGCGACCAGTAGAGACGGAATGCTGGTAGCCAAGGCTATAATGGCGTTTGGGGGGAGAGAAAACATTGATAGAAAGTGCTTCTTTGTCGAGATCTGTAGAATGTTTGTTGATCCGATGAGTATGAGTTGATTGAGACTGCGAGAAGGCGGACCAGTGCTCTTCTTTTAAGGACCATCTACAACTCTACCGCCTCCTTCTGTCAAATAGTAGGAGACCCTGTCAGGACCAAACCCCAAAGACATCTCGAGGCTCTTCGTCTTCCGTCATAGTCGTCGGAGTCTCGTTGGTAGTGCGAACGTTGCGCCATTGGTTTTGACATTCAATAGCCCTGCCTGGATGGAACTAGAGCCAGGGGCACCTCCGGTTGCGTAGTCGCGCCATTGGCTGCATGTTTATTATGCTTGAGTGTCATCTCACTTCGACACGAGATTCATATCACATTATACCTGTCTGGGAACTTGTTGTGGAGTACCAGGGAATATCTGGAGGTTGCGCCATTGGCTGCACATTGAAGGTGGCTTTGCTTCAACCGACGTTGCGTTGTTACACTCAAACCTCACCCCCATATTTTCTGCAATGCGAACGTTGCGCTATTGGTCTCTGATACTTTGCCGCCCTGATTTTCCATTGCGCCGTTGCGCCATTGGCTGGACGGCTGTTACCCTCGACTGTGAGGCTCATTATCCCTGTACTGCGTCGTTGCGTTATTGGTCAACTTTGATTCAGCTGAGGAGGGGATCTTCTTCTGGCCTCAGGCATAAAGCGGCTTTCTGAATGATAATAAGGCTCTGGGATCATCAGCATTCTCTCCTCCTGTCCTCTTCATCATTCTTCTCTGACCCCATCAAAGATCGTAAGGGTCTATTCACCATGCCCCAATCCAAGCTCAAATGCGAGCCGTGCCGCAAAGCCAAGAAAAAGGTAAGACTTATTGCGTACTCGTTGCTGCGAGCCCACTCTGATATCCTTTTCCATGAAGTGCGAGCCGGGAAGCTCTGGAAAAGACTCGCCTTGTCAAAGATGCGAATTAGAAAAGCTTCAGTGCTCAGGAACTCAGCTTACCTCGAGAGCCCAAGTCCGACAAAGGCAAAGCGCACCAGTCGGCATGAGCGGCCATGAGATGGATGAAAGTTTGTGAGTTGTTGAGATTCTCTTGGCCTTTTCGAGACTTTCAGTTAACATGTCAAGGCCACTGGAAATATTCTGGTTGGAGAGGCTGTCACGATACGTAAAATCTGCAGTCGACACTTATCACAACAGACTAAATCTTTTCGGCCTAGACTACGATCCTGACCATGAAGTTATCCGTTTAATGGAACGGGTTGAAAACAGCAGAGAGAGGCTTCTCTTGAAGGTCGACAACTGTTCAAACCCCTCTTCCTTGGCAGTCGCTCTTTCCTTCTCGCTACAATCCTCCAGGCTCACTGGCCGAATGGAAGGCATCTTGCCCCATTCTCAAACTCTTCATCATGTCCCCTTCGATCTTCTGACACAAGAACGTCGACTTTTCGAGGATGCACGGGTTGAAGAGTATTCATCAGAGTTGCGAACATACACTCAAGGTTACGATGACATGATGCATAGTTTAGCATCTATCGAACATTGCATAGTGCCGCTAGTACCACCGCTGCATAATCTGCTATTAATTAGTAACCAAGAAAAGCAAAAGGAATGGATGCAATGGCTTCATCTAGTCAGAGAAGACGAAGATATGTTGGGCCGATCTCTGCTACATTTGGCACTTGATCTTGGCAATAGTAATGCAGTTTCCTATTTCTTCTTAGGTGGCTCTGGTATCGTTACTAATGACATTGACATTTGGAAGCGAAACCCTCTTCACATCGCTTCCTCGCTTGGAATTGTGGACATAGTTAAGTTCTGGATCAGTACAAGGAACGAGGAGATTATTGATATTGACGGACTGCAAGCCCTACACTATGCCAGCGCTGCTGGACAAGAGGACATTGTTTATATCATGATTGACCACGACGTTGAAATCGATCCAAGAGACAACACTTTGAGGACACCTCTCTTCTATAGTGCCAAGAATGGGCACGCAGGAGTAGCGGACATGCTCATTGAGAACGGAGCCAGCATCGAGTCCGAGGATAACTGGGGGTGGACGCCACTGCTGCATGCTGTTGAGAATGACAATGTGAGCATTGTTAAACTGCTTCTAAGATACGGCGCCAGCACCGAGCCAATGTCCAAGACCAGCACATTCAAGTCTCTTCCGTTGAGGGAAATACAATGTCAAATCATCGAGCTTCTTGTCAGAAATGGGGCGGCAAGAAGTGATATCTGTCGTTTCTATCGGGTTGATCCTCTACTTTGGGCTGCTAAGGGGGATCATGGAAGTTTAATTCAACAACTCATTCTGCACAAGGAGTTTCGAATGGATACTTCTATCCACGGCCCAATTGCATTATCATACGCTTCGGAAGCAGGGATGCTAGAAGTTGTGGCGGAACTACTCGAAGAAGGAGTAGATCCTAACCAGGAATGCCCGTGGCGTGGAACGCCTTTGTCGTATGCCGTGGGAGAAGTACATGAAGCTATTGTTAAAGAACTCCTTAGGCGCAAGGCTGCCCCTAACCAAGTGCAAGTACGTTACAATGACCGGCCCTACCTTAGTACTGCATCTCGAAAGGGAGCTTCGGGTATCGTTCAAGCTCTTCTTAGCGCAGGTGCTTATGTGAACGCAAAGGATAGTGATGGCCAGACACCAATCCTTTACGCTGCCATGAAAGAGCATTCCGAATGTGTCAGAATTATTATAGAAGCAGGAGCGGACCCTTTTGTTTCAAATGCTGCCGGGGATACACCCTTATCTGTTGCCCAACGGGATGAGAATCTAGAGGTGGTGGGGTTAATTCATGCTGCGATGGCGTCAAGCATGAGTGATAACTTATGAATTTCTCTTTATTTCAAAGCAGCTTCATTTTGACAGTCTTGGATTACCTTTGAACAATGTCACTTTGGAAAAGGATAATATTCTATGACATATTCCATCACAGGCGAGGCGGTTCAAACCTTGGATTTATATGTTCCTTCGAACCCTTCTTACTTACTTACGTTTGGTGACTGGGTACACAGGTGACAAGGTTGTAGAGGTGGCTGTGGCGGTGTTTCTTGGCTCTGCAGCCGGTCTAGGCAGTCTACCCAACCATCTCGACATGATGACTATCTTGTGCAAATGCTTTCAAGCCATGAAATGCGATGTGGTGTACACGGCCTGCCCTATTTAAAACGGGCTTTCTCCCATTCTCCAGCAATCTACTTTGCCTATAGCCAATATTGTCTTGCTTTGACATTTCCTTCAAATGGCTGAAGTCGTCGGTGCTGTTGCAAGTGTTGTTGCTTTAATCCAAGCCACCAAGGCTGTAGCAGAGGGTGTCAGCAAAGTCGTCGCGCTGTACAGAGCTACCGAAAATATCAGGTCATTACAAGTATGTGACTTTTTTTCTTCCTCCATGTTGATCGCTGACGCCTTTCAAAGGAGCAGATCCAACATTTTCACGATGTTCTCCAGATTGCCGCGTTGGCTGCACAAGGCCAATCAGACGAAGTTCTGCGACGCACAATACTTAGAGCAAGCTCCGTCATACATGAATTAGACGATGTAATCAATACCAAGCTAGCGAAGAAAGGCGATAGTTCTAATCGGGCCCGCCGGCGTGCATGGTTTCGATACAGAGCCAAAGTTTCCAGCCTGAAAGAAAGGCTGGTAGAGGCTCGTCAGAGCCTTGTCATGGCTCTAAACGCTAGCACACTGTGAGCCGTACCACAAGGCTCTGGCGAATCGAGCTAAAACATCACAGATTAGCTACGCGACGGATTGATGCAACCACTATCAACATCAGTCATATGCTCACCAGCATCTCTCGCTGCGATACGAGCCCACTATACACCGCAGCGCCTATCCCTGGACAAGTCCAAGAAGGCCGCCCCCAGTTAGGAGCGCCCCTGACGGACGAAGTTCTTTCTTTCCAACGCGATAAGAAATCGGAACGAACCGAACTTGTCTACCACTCACCGAGTCCGGCTCCCTCTGGCTTCTTCGAAGTATTACCAACATTCCGGCCAGCTACTTATACCGATCACAGACCAGCGTCATCATTCGTTTCTTGCGTTGTATATCAAGAACATTCATCTAGCTTTCAGCGTGTTAACTGCTGCACCGTCTTCTACTCCCCGAAACCGAGCCACTGGATAAGACTCACCATGGAGGTCACTGTGACGGTCGAATCGCAGTACTGGAAATTGTGGAAAGCATACAGTTCTATGGCTCGCGGACATCGAAATAATGGCGATATCCTTCCTGCACCTCTGGTTAAAAGCCTAACTACGAGGCTAGATGCCTGCAACAACCTCCGTCAGGATTCGGAGATATCGGTGTATCTTGGCAGTAATTCTTCAGTCATGGGATTCAATGTCAATCACCAAATATCCGAAGACACCGCATATCTTCGACGGATAACTAGAAAATGTATCACACGGGCTGTCCGCGATATCTAGAGAAGGAACTCAACAGAGAGCACATGGTATCTGGCTTCTTTATCACGTTCATGATACCTCGATGGCTGCTGGAACTTCGTATCAGGCCTGGGATGATTGAGCGAGATCTGTACGACCTGGAAGTGCTCTATCATTGTCGTAACTGTCCTGGTATAGCACCTTTTGTAAGTACTCTGCAACCTCCCTCACTTACTACTTTCCTCACTCATGAATACGCAGGGAGGTATTGTTTTGGATGACGATGGCCCCAATGGGCTTATCGTAGGTTTCTTGGCTGAACTACCAACGAAAGGTAGGCTGTCTTCAATTTTATACAACGGTACACAGAGGGGCCAAGATATTAGCCTGCAGCGACGTTTGAAATGGTGTCGTCAACTTGTCGATGCGGTTGCTAGCGTTCACAAGAATGGCAAAGTCATCGGATCATTGGGCGAAGGCACAAGTAATCCCATCGGCGTCGACAAAAATGACAACATCTCACTATTCCGATATTTCCAGACGAAACACCGCGGCAGGCCGGCAAAAACAGCGTCTCTCCCACCTGAGTACCACGATACCTTTGATGGCTCGCCAATTACAGCACTCCCAGAAACGGACCTCTATCAGCTGGGATTGCGACTCTGGTGCATTGTCGCACAGGATTATGGTACTGGAACCCAGAAACTTTGCGAACTATCAGGTTGTCCTACCAAGGCTCCGAAGATTTGCACCGAGGCACATACTTACCCGGTTGAGCTCCCGGTTCTAGGTGACGAAATACCACAGTATCTCATTGGTGTGATCAATGTTTGTCGATCAAGGGACCCTATGTTGAGGAAGGCGGCCCACGAGCTTCTCGATATGTTCCCCATGGATCCAGACGGAGATTTGCCTTTATCGCAAGAGCTCCTGGGAGGTGTCTCAGGGGACTTGACACGCCCTCAGATATGCCGGAACATGTTTCCTCATATTGTGATCTGTGAAAGGTGTTGGAAGAGGACGGAAAGTCACTACTATGAGTGTTATGTTTGTCTATTGGGCGACTTTCAGATTTGCTTTGAATGTTTCCAAGAAGGTACCCATTGTCTTGATGCTAACCATTACTTGCGCGAGATGAGGTTTCAACATTATGAGAATGTACGAGAGGAGCATTATTATGGGAGGGCGGATAACAACGGTGCAAGGGAACTTATCAAGTTGTAGTGTTGGGCGATGTGATTGAACTAAGCAGTGGCTGTTGTAGTGGTGCTAGTTGAAGATGCTGGCTTCTTCGGATCAACGTCATCATGGTGTGATCGGTTAGGTATCAGTAGCACACAGGTTAAACAGTACAGTATTTTTGTGATCTGCCACATGTCGTACCAGAGTTTGCGCTACTGGAAACCTCGGCACGTTGCTTTGACGTTTGATCGACAGGGAAGATCGGCTAAGCGAAAGTGACACATTGACAAGTGGAGAGACAAGTAAGTGATTCCGAAAAATAGAGGAATTCCTTCGTCTTATATATTATCAGGCGTTTCAAATTAGGAATAACGTTGTGAAAATGGTGGAATCGAATTTTATTTCTCTGCATAGTGGACATCCCGAGCCGAGGGCCACGGAAAGTATCATCTCATCAGCTCTAGTTTTAATCTAGAAGGTGCCAAACTTCAGAATTTAATGACAGCCGATAGTGGCTGAACTCAATTACCTTCTGGGACATCAAATAATTATGTTGCGGGCGCGCTATGATAAGGTGAAAAGACAAGCCTTCAACCATAACATTCAGCAACAAACAGCATTTTGCCGGGAAACGGGGTTGCATCCAGATCTGAACCGCATCGCCGGGAAGTGGCTGAATAATTGTGAGCAGGGGGTATCACATGCATGAGATAGTTGAGATAAATCTATCTATTCACAAATTGAGAACGGCGACAGGCTCAGTTTGGCACAAGTTGCGAAAATAGTATCAGCCACGGTCTGAGCGCAGTCAGCCCCTATCCAACTATGTTCTTTGTTTTGACATGAGCCGATGGGTGATAACGATAAGAAAGAATTTGCTAGTTGATGTCACCGTCAGCGTACTACAACCAATTGTCAGATGTTCTGATGACGATGTAAAATTCTGTGGACCAGACCCCAATTTATTTTCAGCCTTCTGGATCCATCTCTTCCGACTTCGCTGCATCAGTCCCCTCCTCAATATGACGATCAGCTACAAGAGCCGATTAATCATGCATTTCACAGGGGCTGACTCCACCGAAAACTTCTAAAACGGCACTTCAGCTGCAAGCTCGGAATAAGGTGGCTTTTGCTAACGGCGGATTCAACATCTTCTCTCGTAATAGCGCTTCGCCAAGCTCGGTTTGACATCGGGTAGAGGCTGACTCGCAGCCACGCCGTTGGCAATAGCTTCAACGTCGGACGACGCTAGCAAACTCTATTGCACATCTTTAGGCCTCCGAAAATGACCCGGGAAGACCGTGATGGGCTGATCTGATCCCAAGATCCGTTTTCCACGTGTCGACCCTGACAACTGGGTCTGGTTTACTGATTTTGTGGCTTTTAATCAGCCATTATGTGGTCCTTGTTGAATGATTTGTGGTTCTTGAGTTGCGGCTTTTAACAGCAGCATGTCTGCACCCCTGGCTGGCGCTGCAGATCCTTTTCGTTCCTTACTTTCTTTCTTCCTTGCAAATGCCCCGGATTTAACTGTTTTGCTTTTTGGAACTGGGTGAAGACCCTTTTCAGTACCGACAGCTTGGTATCTGAATTGCAGCAGCAGAAGCAGCCATGGCTTCTCTCGATGCAGAAATGTGGGCGTGGTATGCCTTGACTTTGATTGTCGTGGTGGCACGAATGGCATCTCGTCGTATGCTGTTGGGATCTTTCAAGCGCATGTTGGCTGATGACTACCTCATGGCTCTGACAACGGTTCGTACACTTCCTTCTCCAACCGTGAATCAGTGAAATTGACATCAGTAGGTCACTTACACAATCCTCTTGGCAATCGTCAGCGTCCTCTCGCGAACACCAACAAACCTTATCAACCCTGCCGATCACATCAAGCTCACACCCGAAGACATCAAACTACGAGAATACGGATCAAAGTTGGTACTCGTCACCGAGCACATGCAAATGATTACCATCTGGGGCGTCAAGGGTTGTTTGCTGTTCATGTACAGCCGACTCACGTGAGGAACCTCCATCGCCGTTTTCTTCCCAGCGACTAACTATTTGGTAGCCTGAGTTTAAAACAACACTTTTTGGTCAAGATCGTGACAGGATATGTCGTTGTTGGGTTCATCGTTATGCAGATCCTATGGTTTGCTGCGTGGTGTCGACCGTTTAACCACTACTGGCAGGTCCCTCCAGATAACTGTAAGATTCCAGATCTGTTGGCGATGAAACTAGAACTAACAGGATTGTAGTGAACTGCTCAGCCGAAACCAATCACATGATCACAAATGCTGTGATCAATATCTCTTCGGACATTATGATCATCATCCTTCCCATGCCTGTCTTTTTGCAATCCCAGCTGCCACTCAAGCGAAAGGTTATTCTCTGTGGCGTCTTTGCACTTGGTATCTTTACTGTAAGCTATACCTACCCTATGTCGCGTCTCTCAGGAAAACGGAGCTAACTGAACCCCTCTAGATCCTAGCAGCGACCATGAGTAAAGTATACAGTCTTGGCGATCCCTACGGCACAGAATGGTCCTACTGGTACATCCGCGAAGTCTCAACCGCCGTCATCGCCGCCAACCTCCCTCTAACATGGACCCTCCTCCAACGCATCTTCAGACTCGGCTCATTCAGCGCTAGGTACGGAAAGTCCTCTAATCAACGCACTGGTGAGGGAACATCCCGATTCCGCTCTACCTACGGAAATCTCAGCAGTATGGATCGACGAGCTAGAAATCCGACCTTTGTTGAGCCGGGGATGAGTTTCTCCGAGAGTCAGGAGGAGATCAACGGGAAGGACATTCCGTTGAAGATTTATCAGAAGAACGAAGTCACTGTTAATATCACGACCGAAGAGGCCAAGCCAGATAGCGCACCAGGATCACCGCCACGCCAGACTGGCCTTGAGAGGATTAACATGGAGGGGGTTAGATCAGACGGGGCTAGCGTTAATGGCGATAAATCTGCAAGTGAGATGGAGCTTGGCGTTGTTACCAAGGTCTATCATGGAGTATAATTAGATGGTACCACGATGAATAAGACATAGACAAACCTTGCCAGGTTAATACAGGTTTAATAGATTTACCAAGTGACCCGCAAATAACGTAAATGGAGCACTAATCTAAGGTCTCTGATTGGATGAGCCGCAGCCCACCAATTAAAACCTAACGCTTCAAGGCGCGTCTCAAAAAACAGGCAAAGAAAAAACAGCTCATCACAATCATCATGATATCCACGAGGCTCCCAAAGCCACTTCCCATCTACAAAACACGCTCACTAGCCTGTCTTTATTCTCACCAGTTTAAGTTGATTCGTTATTGTCACTCTAAAACGCTATGGCAAATATACAAATGCGATATCGATGCGGAGCCGTTGCATCGATATAAACCAGGTGGCTACCATCCCCTTGCATTGGGCGATTGCCTAAAGGATGAGCGATATAGAATTCTGCATAAGCTGGGCTGGGGTAGCTATTCCACCGTCTGGGCCGCAAAAGACAAAAAGTTCGTTCCTCCCTTCACTAAACCCTAGGGTATGTGTCCTAATTTTATCCAAGGGATGATCGTTATGTTGCAATCAAGATAGCTGTTTCAGAGACCGAGAGAAACACTGAGCTTAAGATCTTACAAGCAATATCCGCTCTACCAACCTCTCATCTAGGACATTCTCATGTGAGACAATTATTGGACCATTTCACTGTAATTGGACCCAATGGTTCCCACGATTGTCAGGTACTAGAGCTTCTAGGACCCAGCGTCTCAGACATCGTTGAGACACACTGCAAGGATTGGAGACTGCCTTCCAAGCTTGCAAGGGTATTCGCTAAGCAAGTATTACAGGGAGTTGATTTCCTGTCAGCAAACAATATTGGGCATTGTGGTGAGGCTCACGCACTAGGTACCTCTAAAATCAACTGACTTGAGTTATAGACTTACACTGTCGTAACATTGCTCTTGAAATACCTGAGTTAGACTCTCTAAGCGAAGGAGACTTTCTACTCAGGCTAGGGGAGCCCGAGATAAGCCCAGTGACAAGATTGGATGGTAAACCTTTGACGAACAACGTACCAACTCATTTAGTTCGGCCGGCAGATTTCTCATTGGAATTCATCCCCTTCTCTCCCTCGGTCAAAATTATTGATTTCGGGGAAGCATTCTTCAATAATGATCCGCCAAGCACACTTCATACGCCGCTGTCTATGCGCGCACCAGAAATAGTGTTTGAGGATCGACTAGATCTTCGAGTTGATTTATGGAGTGCTGGCTGTCTGGTAAGAAGAGCCCCTGCGATCTTGATTGGTTATCCTAACGGTTGTAGATTTTTGAACTTGTAACTGGGCAACCTCCGTTCGACGCTATTATGATGACTGCCCCACTTCTCGTCGAAGAAATGATTGGCACTGCCACTGACCAGCTTCCATCGAAGTGGCGAGCCAAATGGCAAGAAATGAAAGATGAAAACGAGATACAATCAGAAAGGCACCCTACGCTGCAACAATGGATGGAGGAGGTTTATTTCGACGACGACAAGAACCCTGAGTTTACCATGGAAGACATTGCGAGCGTAGCCAAGCTTGTTGGGCGTATGCTTAAGATGGAACCATCCCTTAGAGCTTTGCCAAGCGAGCTACTCTCTGATCCTTGGTTTCACCAAGAGTATCAATAACAACATGAGTTCTATGTAAACTAAGATAGGTCCACAGAGGAATACCAGGCATGGTTACAGCACATGATCGAGAATTGCAGACAGGGAGGTACAAACCAAAACAGTAGATACTGGTGGCGGTATGTTTGCCTTGAAAGATATACTCTGTGCAAAAGGCAAGGCTAACTCGATCTTTAGCGTTGACCCCAACAAAGGACGGTGCACCTGAAGGCTTTAATGGCAGCAACCTTCCCTCATCGGACATTCACCTCGCACATTGAGGAAGATGCAAGACCCTCCTAATATCAGGTAGTTATGTAGGGTGTCTTTGAAGGCATATAAGACTTTCAGCCCTGAATATTGATGAAGAATACATTCCCTGATATCAGCGAGCAAGTGTGTAGATATTATACAGAGTCTTTGCGGGAAGTCAGATAGGTTATTTGCGGATCAGACCTGTGACAAAAACAAATAGTTTTAACTTGAGGAGCTACTACTCGTGAAAACACGACAATACAACTGCCAAGACAAAGAAGAGTTGCTGAAGCTATTCGATATAGCAGGTTTGGTGGAAGTCTATGTGGTAGTCACTCCATCCTAAAGCGCCCAAATCCATTAAGTCCTTCTCAAAGAGATCTAGAGTAAGCGTTCGGACAATCTCCCCACCTTCCGTAACCGGGTACCATTCAGTGGTTTTAAATTTCTCTTCCGCTGCTTGGGTCTTCCACTTATGAAGCCACGCGCATGCCACAACATCCTGGCCTTCCCAGGTCGAATTCCCCTCTATCCAGCCCATGTTAGGCTGTGACGCATAAGGGCATAAATGCTGTATGCTTGGAGCGTAGGCGGCAGTAGTCTTGAGCGGATGAATTCTTTCACGCATAGTCTCCCGGGCTTCTGATGAAATTGAGGCAGGAAAATAAACTGTCCGGACTTCGTTGTGATGTGATAAGCCTAGCGAGATATCGCCCCTAGGGAACTTGATGACTTGTGTCTCCACCGGAATGCCCGATTGAGCCCCGAGATTAGCCAGTAACTCCTGGTACCAATGCGACTTAGAGAAGTCGATCCAGGCTTGAGTGAACTTCCAGCTGATCAATAGGATATACTGTCCTGGTGCCTCTTCGATTTCACCGTAGGACAACTAATCAAGGTCAATACTTATTTCCAACAGTTTCTACCTGTCGGCACGAACCCAAGTCCAGTACTCGTCACTTGTTTTCAGCGGACCGAAGAGTGACTTGTCGATTGGAGTCTGTTCTGGATACCCAAATCTGATCCATGTCGTAATTGGAGTGTGGCGCGGTCCGTAGTTTGCCATGGCTGCTAGATGGTGCGATGAAACGATGTATTGGGTAGAGATAAATACGAGTGCAATTAGGTCTCGCCTAGGCTGGCTGAGACTGAGAGGGGGAATGGCCGTTTAAGTACCTGCCCAGTCAAGGATACTGTAGGAGCTGAATAAGCGCGCGCCAACGATCCCCTTCGTTTTGGGCGGGGTACCCTGACTTCCAACGCGGGCTGGAAAGGTAATATGACTTGTGGACTAAACTTTGGGAGCAGTAGTTAATACTGTTATATACAACAGCACCGAGGTTCATGTAAAAATAAATTCTTGCAACGGTACTATCTAGATATGCTTTCTTGTAACACTATCAGGACTTTCGGACCTCGGACTGTATACTAGGTACTAAAAGGATGATATCATAAACTAACTTCGTCAACTTTCTCAGGCAACTGTTTGCTATCAAAATGGGAAACCACATTGGGTGTTTCTTGGGTTTTCTGACTTTAAGAGTCTTCTTTTCCACTCCACAGCTAGAATCAAAGGCAATAAGGTTTTAACTGCAATCAGGTTCAGCAACCTTCCTACACACATTAAAATGGCTGCTCGGCAGCTGGCTTCCTCCACTTTCTTCCTTCCTTCTACATAGAAAACCACATAAACTTGGGCTAATCCCACAACCCCCATTGTTCTTCTAAGATCTTTCAAGATCAGGTGCTCGCAATTTCCTTCAGTTTGGATGCTGTGCTGGCAAAACTATACTTAGGATTCTTCTGACCAAGAAGACAAGCTAGCGCGTACATCGCGTATGATTCCGGGTTCCATAAGGCATCATCAGTGTCGGCTTCTTTGATCCAGTCTAGGCTATCTAAAGAAAACAATTAGCAGGCCAGCTAGGATAAGAGTACGGGTCAACTCACACCAACTGGGCTGTTCATACGTCTTAGCCTTTCCTAGGACCACATGAAATAGCTCGTGGAACAGAGTCATGGACTGCGCATCGTACTTTTTAATGCTCTTCCCCTCAGTTCTGATCAGGCCGATGTTCAGATGATCCCTATCGTAATTGTACTTCATGTTCTGTACACATATCGTCAATGTGGGAATCGAAAAGTCTTCACTAGTGGCGCCAAGATTACCCTGCCTGGAGCAGAAATCATCAGGTGACTCATCAAGAATATAGTTCTTGAAGTGAGGGGACCAAAGTGGAAAGTCTGGACTGAGATATTAGCCACGAGAAACACGGAAAACAACGGTCGTCATGGATAGAAGATCATACAATTCTCAAAATTATCATCTGGCGGTTTGACCAAGTCACGGACCTTGGTGACTTTTGTTTTGTCTTCATCGTCTGGATATTTCTCACCCGTGGCTGGGTCGTATGCCAACTCATCCCAATCCAACCCTACCCACAAGATGCTCCTGTCAGCAAAACATGCAGTTAAAACGAACAAAGACTGCTTACCTTTGAGCCATTTGCTGGAGCAGAATAGCCACGGCTCCCCTAGTTCAGGCTCCTTATTGCCATGGATAAAGTCTTTGACAGCCTGAAGGTTTCCTATCGGAACATGTCAGAGATTAATCAAGCCATGACAAATGTGTCAGCAGGCGACCTACGCCGAGCTGTCTTTCTTTGTTCCTCGTCATTGGGCGGTGGATCAAGACCAAAGAATGTGGACATATATGGTGCTCCGTCTTCCGAATCATCCGCTGCGTACTCAAGGCCAGCATCAACGAGTTTCATGGCATCTGTCCACCATCTGCGAAGTAAGGCTCTGTGGCTGTCACACCCACCGACCCCAATTGGGCCCTGTTTGATATTAAAGACGTTCTCAATCGCTCCAAAGACAGTTTGCGATAAGAGGACAAATACAAGGAAAAGCCTGATCAGGAGTGAGGAACATTGCAGGGACGGCATGGAGACGTCTTAGATAGATGAAAGTATATGGCAGATATAGTAATAATAAGTGAAATGCCTAAGAGGAAGTGACTGAGAAGAGGAAGAAAGATTACAATAGTAACTCTGGGATATTGAAGCAAATAAACGACGGGAGAGGTTGAGATATGGGACTGGAGTTGCGGGTAGGGCTTGATTATCAGGCAGTCATATCTTCTGCTGGTAATTAACATATCTTCAATACTTAGCATGGCTGAGGAACTCAAAGATACAAGGAACAATTAATTTTGACCTATTCCTCCAACATCCGCTCTCATCATCTCTAATAGTGGCAACACCATCGGAGCCGCTGAAGATTTGGCTTTGGCGTTCAACCAACAGCATAAGCAGGGATGACCACACCACAAGGCTATCGTCGTCGAGTCCTAAGCCTTGCAACCACTGTAAGCGCCGCGCTCAGACTGTCGTATTGCGCCGCCCCCAATATTGTTGGGGCAAGGCTTTGGGGTCCGCCGCTTCACGTAATTGGCCAAATCGAACCAACATGTTTTAAATGCAACTATCAATGCAGTAACAATAAATAAGACGGATACTACAGTATGTTGGTTATTATACCTGTTGACTCAAAAGCTACCTGAAACAATCCTTTATGCAATTTGGTCACAATTTTAGAACCAACAGGTTACATTGCGCATTGTTGATAAGAAAAGATTTTCAATCCTCCAAGGCAGCAATGGGCTGATTAGGTTACATATTTTCTAAACCAACAACACCAGATATTGTTGGATCAGTATATTAATACTAAACTCAAAACCCTCGGCGGCTACAAGTCAGCCTTCACGTCTTGCGTTATGCGTGTTGGTATTAATTTTAGGATCTGCTCCTTGTCAAAACCTTCATTCCGTGCTCACAGCCTGTTTCAGAATTAGTGACGCTTCGTCCTAGATTGCCACTTCGGCGATTTCCTCTTTATGGTGCCTCATGTCATGAGAGTGTTGGTTATATCGGCAGTTATTCTGTAGGCGCCTGGTTCAGGTCCACGACGTCTCCAAGTTGAACGCTTGGATTTGCAACAGTTAATAGGGTATCGACATCCGTTGTAGACTCGAAAGGAAAGCTGGGCCTGTATATTACTACCGTGTCTTACTCTTTAGAGGGACCGGTTGCTATTGATTACTATTTTCATTATTTTCATTCCTTTTGGTTATAATTCCGTTACAAGATGAAACTCCAAACCGCTTCATGGTTGCTACTGGCTCTCAGCCAGCTGGTAACAGCGATACCTTCTCCATACAAACCTATATGCCCCAAAGACTCTTGCATGTGCAATGGTCAATGCCGTCTTTTGGAGTCCAATGAGACCTGTTGTCATCAAAAAGATGGGTCCCCAGAACATATCTGCGGTCCAAGTATGTTATTATGTCCAATAACTCTGATAGCCCACTACTCACCATGTCACAGACCAAGCATGTTGCCGAGACGGCTGCTGCAGAGAGGGCTGGAGATGCGGTAGTAATGGCATGTGCGGACCACCTCTTCCAGCCATCACCAATCCGACTACTATTGTCACAATGACCAATTCCAATTCCCTTTTACCTACCACTTATGAGGATATCTCGGGCACTTTGCCTCCCGGGTCTCAAGTTCCTTCTCCCAGCACAGATAAAGAAGGGTCGGTGCCTGGAGATATGCCCCATACAACCGTTGCTGGCACAACAGGTCCACCATCCAATATTCCCTCTCTTGGTGGAACTCCAACTGAATCTGGTGTTATCATTACCTACTCAGATGGTCGAGTCTCAACTATCCCCTTCAAAGATCCGAGCACCCATACCCCAGGGGAACATATCACTCCGTCAAACATTGAACTCACCATCATACCACCCGCACATACCAGTCCCAGCGGTGATATGGCTACTGGCTCCGCAAAAGAGTCTTCTGACCTCATCACAACCGTCACTGGTACGGACGGCCCGATTTTCACTGCCACAGTTCCAGGTGGCTCTACAACTGGCTCAGATACGCCTGTAGTTGTTACCAAACCTGACACCGATGCTTCAAGAGCTCCAACTGGAGGCGCAACTACTGCAACGACGGAACCGAGTATTGCAAGCTCACAGGACCAAGCTACGACTGCTATCCCTACAGATGAAACTAGCGCCGATAGTGACATTAGCACTAATACCGCTACGTCAAACCTCAATAGTCAGGAGTCGAACAGCATCCCAGCAGATGCTGCTGTGAGCACCAATTCAGATGACAGCATTACCTCTGGCTTCCTATCCCAGCCTTCTATGGCTGAGACTGTCACGACCGGACCTGGCAGCCAAGTGACAGACACTGAACCACCCAACACGTCGGCTATCTCTGAGACATTGTCAGGAACTGGGCCAGCGTCCACTGACCTGACAAGCGCTGAGCAAACAATCCATAGTGACCCCATGGCCATCACCTCAGATATGTCTCCCACTGCCTCTTCGGATAAAAGTGACCAAGTCACCACTGCGACTGAGTTTCCCGTTGGCCAAATTACCACCTTGTCAAATGGACACCTCACAACCTTGCCTAGCAAAGTCACGGCCGCTCCAGAGACCACTGTTGGCAAGTTGACTACGTTACCAGATGGTAAGATCACGACTTTACCCAAGCCCACAAATAGCCACATCACAAAGGCACCCAAAACCACTGAGACTCCTGCTGTCGTGATTTCACCAATTACAACACCAGTACCTAAGCCTGAACACAACCAGGATGGCATCAGGATTCCTTGCGACATGTGGTTCTTTGATCTCTGTCTTGCTCCCATCGGTGGATGGGGTATCATCGCACCTCCCGGTATTCATCCACCTGGGCCACCTCCGATTATGAAGATCGATCCCACAGCTCCCATCAAAGTTGACATCACTGGCACCATTCGTTGGCCTGGCTTCACTGTTGATCCAGCCGGTAACCCTACATTCTCAGACAAGCCCAAGGATTGTACAACCCAAACAGCTGAGATGTGCATCACCAGCACTTCCTACGGTGTCTCTATAGACGGTACGGTTACGTCTACAACCGCAACACAGATAGTGTCTGAATGTGGGAAGATTTATGGTTGCGAGGTTAAAGACGAAGAGGCATCAAAAACAATAACAAGCGCTACTACAGGCACATCTCAGATTTCGACGGTGACTGCTGTAGTAATGACATGGGAAAAGTGGAACATCGAAGAATACACGGACGAGCAGCTGTCCTCTATTGCAAAGGCAGCCCAGTCAAGACTCGATAAAAGGTATGGCAAAGTAACAGCGACGACAACAGGAGCGACAAGTTCATTGGAGGCAATAACATCTGGAGATTCAACTACAGGAGAGGCCATGCCAACTCTTACGCGGTCTCCTGACGCTATCCCAACATCATCCGGCTTCTCGTGTGCTTCTACATCGACCTACACAGAATGCGGAGGATCGGGTGCTCGGAAGGCTTGCGTCACAAAGTCGGAGTGCGCCTCGTGGGTCAACACAGGGAAGATCACAATGACGACTCCAGAAGCCACGCCCATTTGCAATCAAGGCTGGGAGACGTATACAGCAGAGGTACATCAAGCGATTCCCACTGCCGGGGGTTCCTTGCGGTTCTATATCCCAACGGCAGACAAGATGGGATCAGACTGGAATTTGACAATTGGTAACAACGACGTTAAAGAAGCTGTAGACGCTTGGAAGGTTGGCAACGATGATGAGGATTCGATTGAGAGTGGTAAGGGTGGGAAAAACCTCGAGATCAAATGGAAGGTTCCGGATGATTCAGGTGAGTTCTTGATAGACTGCCGTGGTGAATCAATGCTGATGTTGAATGCAGCTGGTACATACGTGGATTTACAATTCAAAAAGTCTGACACGAAGGGGAAAATATCCTTCAAGGCCTTTGGGGGTATCGTAAGTATATACAATCCTTATCTAGGGATATTATCTAACGTCAAGACCAGAATGCTTGCATGTCCAACTGCAAAGCCGAACCAACTACAACCACAGACATCGACGGCATGGTCTGCACCCACTATCCCTGCACTCATCCGAGCTGCGAACAAGGTCCTGCACCTAAGCCTCAAGCTGCCTGCGAGACAGTTGAGGACGGGATAGGTGTCCCCCTCTTCTACACAGTAACCATCGTAGCAAATGGGTACAGCTGGATAGATGATGACGGGGCGAAATTGAAGAAGGAAGAAAAGGGCTGTGGAGCAATGACGGACTGGGGTCATTCTGAGATTGAAGTTGAAACTGGCGATGGTTGGACTGCGAGACATAGGTTTTCTTTCACACTGCCGATCACTATTAAGGCGGGTTGTGTGGAGAGGGCTATTGAAAGTGCGGGCGGTCCATCGGGGATTCAGTGTGCTAATAAGGAAGGCGATTTGTGGCTATGATGTATTTGTTTTAAATAGACTTGTGAGACTATACGGCCCGAGTAGCAACCGAAGCTACTTGAATCGGCTTAACCCGACAGGCAGTTCAGCAGTTTGATAGAATATCCAGGAGAGGGACAGACAGAGAGGACCTGACAGTAAGCACACCGGTGAACTGTTTGAACTCTATGTTGAAGTCGAAAGGGCTCCCATTACAATTGTTGAGCAAGGAGCGTCATAGACTGAGGGTTTGGCAAAGCTGACCTGAGGTCTATTACCCTTACCTAGCTCAATCAACGTTTTGCGGTTTGGATCGAACTCAGGCCATCCTAGCTGAGTTAAGCCAGATGTAGGGTTATCGCTGAAAGAGAACCATGCGTGCTGCATGACTTTGGCGAGTTTCTTCTGGTCCGCCGAAGGCGCGATCCCACTGACATCGCCAGATGCACCAAAGATCATATGAAGGTCCACTCCATGATACGCACCGCTGGAAGGGAACAACCTTGTATTACCCCAATCTGCCATATATCGGTACGCCCATGCCGGTACCCCGTGGTCTTTTCGTGCCTTGGCCTGGTATGATACAGGGCAAGTGAAAGACTCGAGAAGGAATGATTTGACTTGGGCGTCGGTAGGCGTAACTCCATTTCCGTAGGCGGGGATGCGGTAGTAGCCGTCTTCGTTGTTATTATGGCCAAATAAGATGGGAACTTTGGCAAAGCTACCAGCCTTGGTTAGACTGACATAGTCAGAGAAGACAATCTCGCCATCAGGTTTGGGATAAAATGGAGGAATAGATCGAAGAACGCTAGAGCTTGAAGCAGGCTTGATCGCAGCAGCCGCTGCCTTGATATCCTTCCAATCAACCATACGCATGCAGACCATTTCGTCGCTGACATTGCCACAACCAACAGCGGAAACGACCGAATTCCAGTTCTTCTCCTGGACGCTAGCAGAGTTGACGGGAAAACTAAACGCATTTCCAGATGGAGCAATGATGCCGTTGACAATTGGGTCCTTTTTGTAGGCATATGTCCAGTAGTCGACAGCTACGCCGCCAGATGACTGACCAGCAATTGTGATCTTTGAAGGGTTGCCACCAAAGCTCCCGATGTTATCGCGGATCCATTCGACAGCAGCTCGCTGGTCACGTAGACCCAGGTTTTGAATCCCGTCGGCGGCACCAGGGAAACCAAAGATGTTGATGCGGTAGTTGACAGTAATGACAACAATGTCCTCAGCATCAGCAAAGTACTTTCCATTATAAAAAGGACTATTGGTGTTTCCAATAGCAAACCCTACATGATCAGATTAGCCAACCTTGCTTTGTATGGAAGATAGCTCAGAAACTTACGTCCACCGTAGAAAAAGACCAGCACAGGCTTATTTGCCTTTGCAGACTTGAACGTAGCCTTAGACCAAATATTGAGCGTCAGACAATCTTCACTCTGAGGAGTCCCCGCGTTACTGGCAAAGTAAGAAATTATCTGCTGGGCCTGAGGTGTCATATCAGGATAGTCGACCTTCTTACTCGGCGACAGCGGGCAGTCGTAACCAAAATTTGAGGCATTGAAAGGCTTCTTCGAGTATGAGGTGATGCGACTGGGAGGAGCAAACCTCAACTCGTTGACGGGGGGCTTCGCATAGGGAATGCCCAGGTACTCGACGACGCATGGCGAGTTGTCTGCTAAGTGTCCAGTGATGGGCCCATTGGAAGTATCGACAGTCATGTACCGAGACGGGTTGCACTTTGGTGTCGCAGCAGCAAGACTTGCCCAAAGGGCGAATAGTAACCAATTGGCCAGATACATATTGACTCGTCTCTCTGGTCACTGAGGGAAGCGACTGTGTATGTCTCAAGTCTACGATATTCAACTTTTTCTTCAGTCTGGTGACCGAGCAACGGCAGCGCCGCACCCCTGCATAAATTAACACTAACGCGAAAAGACACGGTGTATTGACTGCAGTTCCAAGATGTTAAGCTGTAGCCTTTGTTAGGGATAGTAGCTGGAATCAGAGCTCGAAGCACCTATCACACTGCTACCAATAGCGCCTGTAGCAGGTTGATAGCACGGCTCCTAGTTTCTTGGTTCTGGCGCAGGAAGGTTTGGCCATAATTCCCCACATCCAGTGTCTGCTGAGCCAACGGCGTTGTCTTGCATGTGGTCGACTTGGGCTACCCTATGCTTTACTCATGGTCGAATACTTACCACCGACAGTACAATACATTGAGCTATCCATTGGGCTGAGGGTTGTATCTTACGTGCACTGTGGAATCTCCATCTTCTCCCATTAAACATTTTGCGTCATTGTCTGAGTCCTATCCAATCATAACAGATGGAAAGTTATCTCCGGGCTTCACGCATTTTCATCTGTGTTGTCAGTTAGATGCGCAACTTTTCCGCTGATGGAACCTTGCCGCTCAAACTAAACTGCTAAGCTTTACGCCATCCCGTTTTAAGACATCACTGCGAGTTAGTGGCGTCTCAGCTTTATCCATTTTTGATCCGACTAGCGAATCAAATGCTTCAATCTTGCCACAGGGCTTAGGGACTCCTTCGAATATCATGTCAAAGTGGCAATTCCGCCCATCGTTTTGTGATTATCAGACCGTCGATCAAAGTCGTCTGTCGCAATGCATACCAAAACATGTCTTAGTTTACTTTTAACCAATTGCGGAAGGTTCCTCGGGATCTACTTGTAACTCTGATAGGGCCTCGGAAGACACTAGCTTATCAGTTCATGATTATGAGACAGGACTTCGTACTTTTACAAGGCATTGCTTGGCCTATAGATAGGCTGCCTAACTGTACGTAGTAACGCAATCGACAAAGGCTTTCGAGGCGTTTGAGGGTTACAGCTTGACAGTTTCACAACCGTACACGAATTGAGATACTACCTCACCTCATCAACATACAGGGGTGTATACCATATATACCAAAATGGATAAGTATACGCAAAAATGGGCCGTTGGAACCTGTAAGGCGTTTATCCACTTGATATCCGCAGATCAGGCTCCCTAAAACCACTTTCTTAGCCTAGTCTTCTGAAACAGCCAGCCAAAGCACGTTCGTACAATTACGAACGGAAGCTCGGCAAAGACGGTGGTCCTCGCTGTAAGTAACTAGGAAAAAACGGGTATGGTGTGCTAAGCTAGTGATGAGTGGCTGAGGACTAGTTGATATTGTGCATGTATTGTATTCTCAGCTGGACGTGTTGATCCCGTAAATCTATTACTCTACTAGTGATTCTTACCTTTGCCTGAAGACCGTACTGCCTCAATGAACTATCTCGTACTAGTTACCAGAGTTTAGTGTTGGCATTTCAACTTGATTTTAGAAACAGACTCTACGCATTGGTCACAATTGAATGACCGTAGCCTACTGCTGGAGCAATTGTTGAGGGATTCTGGTATAATCACTAAAATGGGAGCTAGAGTGTTTATTTGCAGCTGGGACTTGTAGCCGCAGTAGTATCGTGAACTTGTCCCCATAGAAGTTTTCGATCAGTGTTATGTCTCCCCCTTTACATTTCTCTCGACCCTTTTCGCTAGGCAAGTAACCAATATATCTGGAGCGGGTGGATCTTGCAACGATGGCTACGAGATACCTACCACTCTATGGTTCAATTGAAGCAAGGAACAACATAAAGGCTAGTGATGCAGTGTGGAAGGTTAGTCTATCCTGATAGCAGGGCCTATCACTGTACTAAACTCGAGTTATCCACATCTTGTTAACTCGGCATTGTCGTCCCGGTGTCCTTTCATTTCCTTCTCAGCTGATATGCAATGAACCAGTAAAGAACACAAATAGCAACATGAAGCGTTATCTTGCTTACGGCGATTGCTATTTCGAGCTATGATCTACTTTTCCCCTCTCCCCTCGTCGATCTGTATGCGCCCAGCTCCTGCTTGGAATCATAACGAATACACATCCAACGAGCTATAAAGGCCAGTCCTAGACCACCTGCTTTCGCAACAATGCACTCTTCATTTACAACATCAGCCCTTTCTAATGGATAGTTTTCGAAACATTGTATCAAACATCAGTGATCTTGCCGACAAGATGGCCCTTCCTCGTGCTGATAAGCTTTCTCTCATGGTTCGAAAGAACGGTATTTATTCACCATGTCCGGAGGTTGCTTACCCTTGCACTGACGCAAAGAAGTACGAGATAAGTTTGAGGAGGACAAGCCAAATCTTGAGGCCAATCTATCGAAAGCGCTCCTTGGCGTTGCCTGGAAGATTGAGGTCGATCCTTTGTCAATTTATCCATATGCACAATCCCCATATGCCAAGGACAATTTCGGCAAGATGCTTAACGAGTAAGCCTACCAATTATCGATTAGCCTTTTCAAGTTACAGGTCCTGAAGATCTCTAGATACATCTCCCGCGCGACTACCTCCCTCGACTGGTCTCAGGAATCCACCAAATCCAACGTCAACACCCTGGCCTCCGCCCACGTCCTGACGATCGAAGTCGACCCTTCCGCGACCTTTAAATACTGCTCTTGTGATATCAAAGATGGCAAGCTCCGAATCTTGGTGGCTCCCACTGGCCTCGGCACAAACATTTCTGAAGCTGTCGCTGACGACAACCTCAAGAAGGCCCTTAACGAGGCTTCTATCAGTGGAGGAAACAAGCTGAGCTTTGTTGCTGAGGAAGGGCTGGGCAAGTATTGGTATCCCAAGAAGGGTGACATCGAGGCCAAACTCGCCAAAATCCTTGGCCAACCTGCCAAGCTCGACCCTCGACTGGAAGAGAACTACGCGACCCTCAAGGCTGAGAGCGAAAAGCCTGGCACTCAGCTCATCAAGCACTGGGAATCCAGCTTTGGCAACATCGTTTATGGCTACTTCAATGGTCTCATCATACAACTGGAGGACCAAAAGTTTCCAGGCGACGAAATGCTCCAAGAAGGGTTCTTCGAATCCGTTAGCAAGGCCGAAATCGCCCTTCGGATTGTTAACCAATTGACCAAGGGGAACTATAACGAAGCTGTCATTGAAGATGGCGTGCTCTATCTTCAGGTCAGTTTCTTAAGATCGCTTTCTATTATGACATTTACTAACATGTCAGAAAGACTACACCCGGTAAATGGGCTAATAACATCAACGACGCCGGGTCCAAGATTGTGGATCTCCTGTAGAATAGGATTGAGGCTAGATCGAGATAGGTGTGCAGCTGCTGGAACTTCTATTTCTATCTGGGTATTGGAGAAATGTCCCTCTAAGTGTAAATAGTGACGCGAGAGTAGTGAAAGTCAATAGAAACTATGACTGAAATTAATACTTCAAGTAGGTATTATAGTGCTACTAATACTGCCTATTTTTCTTAAGTAATATAAAGCATTAAGTAAGTTACTTATTTTAATTTTCTAATAAACTTTATAAGTACTTATAAAGTATAAGAAATTCCTAATATTATTATAAAGTATATAATATAGTAATTTATAATAATACTAGCTATAAGTACTTTTATTATATGCTAATTAAAGTATAATTAAAAATACAAAGAATTATAATTATCTTAATTAGTATCTGTATTTTATTAGTATATATAAGGCTTTATGCTACTTAAAGAAATAGCAGAAAAGCAAAATTTATTAATTAAATATAATTATAATAAAGTAAATAAAAACGTTTAAATAAGTTAAATAAATAAGTAAATATTGCTTTATTTATAAGGTATTAATAAGTACAAGCTATAGCTTATACCTTGTAATTTAATTAAATATATAGTTTTAATTTACTACTATAGAGAGAAAATATCCCTCTGTTTATTATAATATCTCTGTAACTATATTGCTCTTTCAATAAATTACTACCTAGGGCCGCTGCGCCAGACACTAGTATCTAACTCTGGTATTGAAAGCAACAAGTCAACCACAGCTTCTTGTCCCCTCCGACGTGCAAAATAATAGGGTGAAAACCCATCCTCATTCTTGGAGTTGAGGTCCACTCCTTTAGCAAGGAGCATCTTTACTATAGTCATAAACCCTCGTTCTGCTGCATAGGATAATGGTGTCCGTCCAACATCGAACTGTTTATCAAAAGAAGGAATGTCTTCGTTTTGGCCATCGGGATCGCATTCCTGAGAATCAGGATCCACCCCTTCTGTCTGGAGAAGCAGTTCGACTACCCTTGCAGCACCACTCTCGGCTGCGTAGGACAAAGGCGTGCGTCCGTGGCTGAGCGAATCTGGGTTGACTTGGCCAGTTGCCAGAAGACGTCTGACAACTGCGATATGATCACCTATCGCTGCATACACCAGAGCCGTCAGTCCAATGTCATCCCTCGCGTTTACATCCACTTCGTCTAATACGAGCAATTGTTCCATGACTGTCATATGTCCTTGGTCGGCGGCATACATTAGTGGTGTGCGCTCCCATTCATCCAAAACGTCTGGGTTTGTCCCCATCTCTAAGAAGTTGTCCACCTCTGTGTTCAATCCATAGTATGCCGCCCAGTGAAGACCTGTTCCGGCAGGTGGACCAAAACGCGAGGTCATTTTGCCCAGATGCCCGTTCCCGGGACCCAGGAAAGCCGCTTGCTGTTTCCAAGCAGCTATGTAGGCCTGGCTTCTGAGGAACGACAAAGCTGGACAGTAAGGTCCTGCTTCAAAGGCGTATGATCCCCAATAGTGGGCGGCATGTTGATAAAACGGGTGTAAGTCTAGTCGCTTTTGATAATCCATGAAACCAACATCCCCACAACCAAAGGGTGCGAGTGTAAGGTATGCGTCGCAAGTTGCGACCATCTGTGCATATACTCGCTTCATAGAAGTCTCATAGATATTGGTTCCTGTCAATGTCGAGTCGTCCGAAAACAAGAGACTGCCTGGATTTGCTTCGAAATATTCCATGGTCGTATAATGGAGCAAACTCATATAGCTAGAACCTTCCTGAACCTTAACGAGACCCATGCATGCATGGATGATCATACTAGTGCTCTGGATATCTCCCTCGTCAAGTGTTAAGTTTTTCTCTCGTACACTAAGTGCGTGCCGAAGCTCAAACACTGTTAGGGACCACCGCCCTTTTGCAAATACGAGCCAGGTCAGTGCTCGTTTCGCCAACTCCCGGTGTCCTGGTCCTTGACTCCTGATTCGCACCATCGTCTTTTCATATGCATCAGCATAAGCCTCTGGTCCGCTTCGAAGCTCCTTCAGAGCAGTCAAGATTTGGTTGGTTGTTGTCTTGTCTTTCAGACTTTGTAGGTAGAATGGTGCTAAGAGAAATCTGGTGACTGTGAGTTAATTGTCCCTATCAGAATTCTTGGCCAGTAGAAACTCACACCCCCTTAACTACTTGTGTAATTCTTTCCAGAATCGCACATTTGAGACTACTTTTCACTTCTGCCGACAAGTCCAGGTTGTCGTCGCCGAGGATCAACATGTCTTTCATCCGCTGATCGATATACAACCTAACATCTTCGTCTTGGGCGTAAATCTCCTGTGTCATGCATGGTTGAAGTTTGGATTCTGAGGTTTTGCTTGGCCGTGAAGTGATGAAAATACTTGCTGAAGTATGATGCCGGAGGTCGCTGACTTCAGAGATAAATGCCGATAGGCAACTCTCTGTTGCTTCAAGTTCGTCGAGTGCGTCGATAATGATGAAGGCTCTGGTACATAGATTGGCCACAGATTGAAGAGCTTGGACAATATCGTCTTTCTCATGTCTTCTTTCCATGTAAAGAGATCTGACAGCAGCTGGTAGGGGGGAAATGTATTCCGACAGCTGTCTGAGTATACTCGCAAGTAGGATGTTGGTACTTTGCTCTTTCTTCTTCTGGTAGTCGCAATATACATATGCAATGCCAACTTCACCACTGCTCCTGAAATTCAAATTAAGGTACTCAATGGTGGTTGCAGTCATGATGGTCTTCCCTGCGCCAGGCATACCGGGACAGAACAGGATTTCGCCTTTGCCAAGTTTGGAACCTTTCGCATTCTAGAAACCACTTTCCCGTCCCTGGTTGGCGTTTCTGGATAAAGTCGCTTTGCTGAAAGGTATAGTCAGACTTGCTGATCCAATCGAGGATCTTGAGATCTTCTTCTCTTCTCGACTTGAGCTCTAGAGCTCCGACCTTTGTATTCATCTCGAGTATGGGCTTACGGACTATTCAACGATAATTAGGAGCGTATCGGCAATGTTTAGATCTCATTGATTACTAACCATCAGCTAGAAGCTCCTCCACTTTCTTCTCAGCCTCAACCCTCTGAGGGGAGATATGTAGTAACAATTCCTTTGAATACGCAGCTGCCATCATTGCAGCATAGCCTTGCCAAGCATCGTTCTTATGAGAGTCAGAGTAATCACATATCCCTCGGATGACAACACAAGGAAAATGATTATTCAATCCGGCAGCTTCCATCTCAAAGCATAGAACATCCTCGTCTGCTGAAAGCCAGTCTCGAATAACGGCATCTTTCATCACTTGATTGCCAGAAGCAATGAGGCCGTAATGGATTTTATGATTGTCCTCGTTTAATGATCTCGCACTTCTCTGTACCATATTAGACTTATCACATGCCACAGCACAGCTCTTCTCAGACGAAGCATGAATATACTCTGTCCTGTAAAGCTCATCGGCCTCTGGAGACGGGCGCTGGTATTCGTTCACTAGTCGTTTGTTCTTGTCCAACACTGCTTGAATAGTTTGCTCCAACTTGTGTCCCTTCCTGGTATGCATTGCTCGTAGCTTGGTCATCGCTGTCAAGATTGAAGTTGGTGGTTGGTTCAGAGATCCCTTGATTAGCAGGCCCTGGCCTTGCATCGCTTTGCCATAGTCATACTGAATCACACCTCCGTCCCGCCTATGAGGTGAGCTGACCACAACATCACCAAGACGAATGTCATGCTTTGTCGGAACACCACCACCAATGCCTACCATCAGACCAATTCTAATGTTAGGAAAGGTTCGCACCATATCCCTTGCAACATTCGCTGCACTAGTTGTTCCGTATTGTCCCGAAGGCAGTGCTGCGATTACAACATTGTGCTTCCCGATTCGTCCAAGGGTGTAGGTGTTGTTATCGTTTAATGGAGCATCGACAGGATCAGTTTCTTCATCGTCAAGAAGCTCCAACGCAGCGACTAGCTCTGCCTCGATAGCACAGATCCAGCCGACGGTGTACAATTTATAGTCTGGCATAGCTGCTGGGCAACAGTCAGTATTAATACTGCACAGAGTGTAATTGGCATGTCATATGAGCTTACAGTTCCGTTGGTGAGATTTGTTTTGAAGATAGATCCTTGGATACCTATCGAAAACGATAAGATGAGTTGCGGGGAGGCCTTGTCTAGGTTAACCGCCAGCCTGATTGCCAAGCCTAGTCAGATCAGGACCAAAAGCAAATCATATAGCTTGAAAACACCACTGAACAGGGATTTTATACCAGTAGGCTAGAAGAGATGTAACGTGGCCTTGTATTACTGGCCAAGAAATATGCAATATCTGTGAACTGCATGGGCTTAGGCAGCTTAGCTATGCTATTCTATGTATATCTACGGCTTGCTGATAATTGAGAAGAAAAGAATACTCAAGGAGTAATAATGTCCCTGTTAAAACTAATTAAAATTGATCCTTTTATAAAAGATGAACTTTTCCACTCATCTAGATGTATTGCAACCCAACTAGATACTACTTGAATTGCATTAATCGAAGATGCATATCCAACTGCATGGCTGTTTCACGTGACAAAAGGTCACAGCCTCACTTTTGGAACCCAAGAAAGCCTTACCTTCCCCTCACTCCATCATGAATCGACTCTCAGTCAGATCGCCATGGAGGTCCAGGGCAACAGTTTATGTAGTAACCGGGTTTCACCGCATTCAATACCTCCAACCGGACTAAGTGTAGTTTATGAGCCCGATACCGATGCTCCCATAGTTGAGTAAGTCGCACATACCAAGAGCGAGACATCAAGCCGATTAATGTATGACAGCATTGTTATGGTCCATGGCCTCAAGGGCCACCCGTATAAAACATGGAGATACAACCAGGCCTCTGGAAATGAGAGCAAACAACAAACACAACAAGACTCGTCTAAACGCGATGCTTCAAGAGGACATGGGCTCAGGACAAGCATCAAAGCTTTCATCAAAGGGCCCTCAAACAAGGGCCATCAGGAAAGCGATCTAACCGAAGCCTCGAATGTCACCGATTCGAGCGTTATGAGCAGTGAATCATCTGTCTTCTGGCCTGCCGACTTACTCCCAACAATCTGTGACAAGGCCCGTATTCTGACATTTGGATATGACACAAAGATAACAAAGTACACCTCTGGTCCAACGAACACAAATAGCATTCTATCTCATGGAAAGGACTTCTTTTTCTCGCTGGGGCGCGAGCATGTACGCGGACGTCCACTGATATTCGTAGCTCATAGTCTTGGCGGCATACTTGTGAAAGAGGTGAGTGGCTCTGGCTGTGGCGTTTTCCAACGACTTACGGATTCTTCAGTTACTTGCACTATCTTCTACTGCCGAAACCGAGGCCCACAAAGGAATTATCGAGTCAACTGCAGCCGTCATCTTTCTGGGGACGCCCCATCGAGGAAGCCCCAAGTTCTCAGCAATAGCTGAGTGGGCTCGGTCTTTGTTAAGCACTTTGCGCTTCCAGACAACGTCAGCAATTTTGGATACTCTAGGTCTAAAGACCACCGACCTTGAACGTGCTCACGAATCGTTCTGTAGACTTTGGCATCAATATGACTTCCAAGTGAAGACTTTCCAAGAAGGTTTTGGTCTTACTGGAATCGACTTGGGCGTCTTGGGCAATAAAGTCGTCCCCCATGAGTCATCATTGATCGGGGACCCCCGAGAACATGCCGAAACTTTACAGGCCAACCACAGGGAGATGTGTCGTTTTAGGAATGCCCAGGATCCCAACTATAAAAAGGTTGCTGGAGAGATTCGGGGCTTCTACGCTGCAATCGAATCGACAAAGATCCCGACGCCACGAAAAGGCACAATAGCAAAAAGAGCTGAGATCACAGAATCGTTTGACGGTCAAGCAGACTCATCTGATCTGAGTGATCTCGAGGTCTGGGAATCCTTCTTTAAAGTACTTCCCTTCGATGGGATGAATAGTCGACGGGAAACTATTTCAACTCCCTCCCCCGGTACCGGAGGCTGGCTGTTCCAAGACCAAACGTATATGACATGGTACACAAGCCCTGAACCCGGCAACCGTTTCTTAATGATCAAAGGGAAACCGGGGGCCGGCAAATCAACCTTGATGAAACAGGCAGTACAACATGTACAGGAGGGCATCTGCGCTAGCTTTTTCATTGATGGCGGGGGTCTACCTCTCCAACGGTCTTCGAATGGAATGTACAGGTCTTTGCTCAGCCAACTATTGCCACATCTCAAAACACGACAGTCTCCTTACGAATCTTTGGCCATGACAGAATTGAGGGAATGTATGCGTCAGGCTGCCACAACACCGTCAGATCTTTTCAGCAAGGACAAGTTGGAGACTCTTCTTCTGCTGGCCCTTGCTCTTCTATCAGCTGCTAATAAGCCGGTATATATCTTTCTGGATGCCCTTGACGAACTAGAGGAACGAACGCAGCGACAACAGACCGAATTCTGGAGGGAACTCGTCGATTGTCCAGAGTTTGGATCCGTAGGAATATGCATATCTTCCAGATATTACCCCAATATCGAAATCGTCGGTTGCCAGGAGCTGTTCCTGGATGCTTGCAACAGTAGCGATATTTCCAACTATGTCAAACGCAGGCTTAAGGCTCGCATATCTGACCGCGAAGCACACTGGAGAGAGTTGCTCGAGGAAAGGATAGTTTCTCTATCAGCAGGAGTCTTTCTGTGGGTTGTGCTGACGCTAGATGATATTCTTCCCCAGTATGATCGGGGAATCAGTTTAAAGGTTCTTCTGCGGCTTGTGGAGACCATGCCAACAGAACTGAATGAGCTTTACAGAAGGATACTGTGTCCCCTACCATTAGACACAGCATTGCTGTCAAGGAAAGTTTTCCAATGGGTATTTGCGCAAACCAGGCCTCTGAGGCTAGATGAATGGCATCATATATTAGCGTTTCTCAAGCCATCACCTCCCAAATCAATCCGTCAATGGCGAGAATCAGACGCTTTCACGGAAACAGACGAGCAGCTCGAAAGAGAAATCAAAACAGTATCAGTTGGTTTATTGGAAGTCAGCGGCAAACAACAAGGTATATTGCCCTGTCAAACATCTGAAGCTTCTTCGGTCGATGTCGGTGCGGGCTCACTTGATTACCATCAAGGATCGGCTCGTGTTGTGAGAGTGATTCATCGCTCTGTGTACACTTTCTTCATTCACGACAACGGATTTGCCCTTTTCCCCGTCCAATATTCAAACCCTCTGGCAGATTGTCATAATACCATCGCCAATACATGCCTCAATTACATACTTGTTCCGGAACTGGAAGCGTTCGCTACTGCTCGACAGCAGCACGTCAACATTGCCAGTACAGCAACATCGTCAGTTTGTTCAATTGCATCCTCAAACTCTCAACACGCAAATGCCTTCTATAAGGGGAATAGAAGCAGAGAGGCTTTTGAAAGGCTTCGAACAATATCGACCCCAGATCCTCTCCAGATTGTTGAAGGGTGGCTTGACTGGAACTTTCCTTGTTCGACAATGGAAGGAACTCAGCTTAGTGAAGGAAATGCTTCTTCATCCACAGATTCTGAGACAGAGGTTACCGAAGATAGATCTTTTCCTGTCCCCCTTAGCAATGCATCAAAAGTTCTCGAAGAATATCCAGCATTGCTTATATATTCGCTTACTGAACTACAATATCACATCCAGGAAGCCATGTCAGATGGTTCCAGCACGGACTGTTACGCGCTTCTCCAGCGGCTCAAATCTCCAGTTATTATAGATCGTCTTATAGCCCTCCATGAAGGCAAGCGCGCAAGACGCAGGATAGTCGCCTTCCTCGCATTGGCATCAAAGGCCGATTATCCAATCGTCTCATGGTTAGTCCAGTATTTGAAAACCCAGTTGATGGAGTAGAAAGAGCTAACAAAAACCCTTTATTATAGGGAATATGATCAACATCGAGTAGAAGGCCCTAGAAGACCAAGACGCATCGCAAGCTTTAGCTCCGCAAGCAGCTATAGTAGTCATAGTGGAAATTCCAACTCATAGAACAAAGAGCTTCTGTATTGACAGGGATGGTTAAAAGAACTAGTCGTGTTATTAGAAAGCCTTCTAAAATCCATTATACAGAGTGCTCAAAACGCCAAAGGGTAAATAATTAACATCGTAGAGGTATTGGTAGACTATCTGACACATGATCCAGAGGAGCAATTTTCCATTGAAGCTTGTGGCTGGAAGCTTTTCTTCTTTTCACGATCCCCGATGGCCTTGTCCAATGAGCTCTTATACCGAACTTCCTTAGCCGTCTAACCGGATCTCGTCCTCCGGAAGTCGTATGTGGATCAGCGGGGCCCGGATCTCGTCCGTGGGGAAGATGCCGCAGCATTTCCTGGGGTAAATCAAGCGACAAGGATATTCTGGGGAAATAGCTCCAATTTGTCAACAATCCCAACCATCACGACATTTGTAGTCTCGCTCATAAAACTCCTTGATCATCCCCAATCAAGGTCATGACGAGACGATAACATCCACAGCGATTCATCATGGGCGTCTTCACCAAGTTCCGGTACTTCAATCGTCGGCTCGCGCTTTCATGCGTGCTAATTGCCGTGTCGACCTTTAATTATGGTTTCGACAATCAGGCTTTCGCCACCACGCAGGCGATGGACGCGTTTGACAAGCAATTTGGTGTTTGGGATCCGAAAAAGAAACAATACGTTCTTGAGCCATCTTGGCTTTCGTTGTTCAACAGTTTGAACTACATTGGCTTTGCTGCTGGTAAGCACATCGAGTCCTTGGTGATGTTTTGCTAATGACTTGTTTAGGCGTTCTTATCGGCACTTGGATTTCTTCACGATGGGGGCGACGATGGTGTATGTTTGTCATGAGTGTGTATGCTCTCGGTACAGCGACTATCGCTGTTACGTCTTTTCATCGTGAACAGATCATGGCAGCTCGAATTCTCAATTATGTCTACGTCGGTATGGAACTTGGTGTTGTTCCAACCTTCCAGTCCGAAATTGGTACGTGACATCTCAAATGACATCCATTCAATCACTAACAAAGTCAGTCCC
Source organism: Fusarium sp. NFCCI 5145 (assembly GCA_033439405.1). NCBI lineage: Eukaryota > Fungi > Ascomycota > Sordariomycetes > Hypocreales > Nectriaceae > Fusarium > Fusarium sp. NFCCI 5145. The sequence goes on from JAWDHB010000330.1 coordinate 192,735, forward strand.
GGCCCAGGCTCGTGGCTTCATGGTCGGATCATACCAACTCAGTCTCGCAATCGGCGGTCTAGTCATCAACAGCATCTGCTTCGGAACGAGTTCCCTCCCCGATAACCGCGCCTGGCGAATTCCCCTCGGAATGTTCTACATCGTCCCTTCGATCGTCGTCGCAGGTATCTGGTTTGTCCCCGAGTCGCCTCGCTGGCTTCTTCGAAAGAATAGAGTAGAAGAAGCTCGAAAAAGTCTCGAAGATATTCGAAAGGGAGCTTTCACGGACGAACAAATCGAAGCTGAGTTCCAGGAATTGCGCGTTTCTTTGGAGCAGGAGACTGAGCAGGGTCGATTTGTTGAGCTTCTTCGGGGTCTTAACTTTAAACGAACTCTTATCGTCATGGTGGTCAACTTCTACCAGCAGGCTAGTGGTCAGGCGTTTGTGTCACAGTATGGCACTATTTACGTCAAATCACTAGGTACCATCAACCCATTTGGGTTCAGCTTGATCACTTCGGCTATCAACATCGTCACCATCACATGTATTCTGCTCTGGACAGATATTATTGGAAGACGGTATGAACATGGACCTAGAGTTGCAAGATTAAAGCTAATGGAAGATAGTGTCCTCATGATTGTGTCTTCATGTACCATGTTCGCCGCTATGATCACAATGGGAAGCCTCGGTATCGAGAGTCCCGTTGATGATATGAGAAAGAAGGGCGTGGTGGCCATGATGGCCGTGTTCGCCTGTGGCTTCTCGATGGGCTGGGCGCCTCTGGTATACGTTGTCACTACTGAGATCTCAGCCCTTCGACTTCGTGATCTTACCTCGCGAGTTGGTTTCACCACTAACGTCATCATGAAGTAAGTCTCCATTCCAGACAGTCCCTGACCAATGCTAACAAGCTTTCAGCTTCACCGTCAACTTCAGCATTCCATACCTCACCTTCGACAAGTACGCCGGGTTGAACAGCAAGGTCGGCTTCATCTTTGGAGGTCTCATGGCTACCGCTATTGTATTCGTCTACTTCTGCGTACCCGAATGCAAGGGCAAGACTTTGGAGCAGGTTGACTTCCTGTTCAACCAGGGCGTACCTATCAGGGACTTTGGAAAGGTCGATGCTGCTGAGCTGATGCGTTCTGTGCAGGGGGAGGATAATCTGTCCAAGGTGCAATCTGACTATGACAAGGTTACTGCTGTGACAGCGGAGAACCGCGTCTAGTCACCATCAACTGGAACGGGATAACTCATGATTGGAGTGCAGATGCTCTATTCAGATTGTATCTAACTGATATTAATATTGAGAGCTATTGGCATCGGTATAAGCATTCATTTGAAGATCAAACGGGTCCAAAGGGAGGTCAAGATCTTGGTCTCGAAATACCATATCAGTTGAGTTGATCGAGTCGTAGTTGATAAGTGGGTATCCAAATGAGGAGAATGAGGTCAAAGACTCATCCCCAGTCGATCCAGTAAGGCCTTGATCGTTATCCGGAATGGGAAATGACCAGTCATCCTGCCCCGAGGAAATCTGACCAGCCGGGGATCCCATAGTAACCTCAGGCAACTCTTCGTCTGGGTTTGAGTCTGGGGGTCTGATGGCCGGATCTTCTTCTTCCTCGTCATCGGGAGCAAAGGCATGTTTAGAGCGACGATGGAGTTTCTCTTGCAGCCGGAGCGCTCCAGGCGACGCGCTTCTAGTACGACTGTTAGCTTAGAACTTGATCGTGGTTGTGCTGGCTTACGGGGAACCGGGCGAGATGTGTTTCGTCCCCAATCTCGGTATAAGGTTCTCGATATCAGTAATCTGCAAGGTTATTAGCTTTGCCAGTGCGTGAGACACTATAGCTACTCACGCATGATGCGACCCATCCAACCTGAGCTCGGCCTTGTGATGCAATGAGCAAAATGTGCATCAACTTTTGCTTGATCACAGGCAAAGAAGATTCTCCGTGCAATGGCAGCAGAGCAGCCAAGTTATCAATTATCTTGACGAACTGATATGTCACCACAGCAAACGTATTCGTGCCAACACGACTACTTGTCTCCATCTGCCGAACCTTGGACCACATGTCGATAAACCTCAACGCATTTTGGAGGCATTGCTGCTGACAATAGTCGATGTATCCTCTTGGCGTTTGGTTGACTGCTTCTGGTGATACGGCTTCTCGTATACCAGGAATTAGAAAGCGATGAAGATCGCAGTGAGAACTGAATAGGATTGTGTGAATGGTGGTATATGTTCGTGCTTCATCAGAATGGCACATGATCATGAGTCTGTTGTCGTTGAGTTGCAATTCGTCTGGTAGTGACTCTTCAAAAGAGCTCAATTCAAGGTCGAGTGACCGCAGCTGTCCGCGGCTTACGTATGGACTGGCTCCGCTAAGAATGACCTGTCTCGTGTATCTTGGCTTTTGTCAGCAGGGCCTGGCATTCCCGATCTGTTGTCTCACCTTAGCACTCTATCACGAATGTCGTACAGCCGCATAAGAAACGCCAGAACATTCAGATCGGTATCATTCTCATTTTTGCTTCGGAGAAAAGGTGCTTTCGACCTTGACCCAAGTTGAAAATTATGATGACTACTTGGGAGGCGGATATGCATACGTTGCGTTGGGCAAACAGTTACATCCTCGATGCCACCAGAGAAGATCTTGTCGATCGAGTATATAGACCACATCAACCGCCGAAGGCACTCTTGCCTGACGGGGTCTATCGCAGGGCGTTCATAATTCAGTCGTTTTGTGAAGGCTACCCTGGACGCGATTGAGAGGAGGACCCAGACATCTCCGGTGAAACGCATCGAGAAGAGGAACTTGATGACGAGCATCAAAGCTTGAAGTTTGGGTACCGACATGTCACCCATTTGACTCACCAACTCATTTTGAACTTGTTTCATCCACGTTTGCGCTGTTGAGCTATCGACATGGTGTGGAGGACTAAAGCGCAACGCTGAAGCACAAATGGCCTTGAGTAAGGTTTTGTCAAACTTTCCCGGACTCCACTCGGCAATTGTAGTAGCCCGATGAAGGAACACACACTCTGCGATATCGGTTTTGTCGAAGTATATATCAAGATATTGTCGGATAGTATCTCTATCCTCAAGCTCAAACGGCCGTTGCGCATCACCAGTGGTAGATATGTCCATTGGCGAAATCTGGCTGGGGACTGACCCATAGCGTGTTTGGGTAGTACTGGCTGGTGAAGCTTGAGGCTCCATGCTGACATCTGCATTTGAGATACCCTGAAGCTGATCATCTCCAAATTGACATTCTTGCCTTTGAGCTTGGCACCGGTTACACGGATTTGTCCCGGAACACTTTGCCTTGGCCAACCGACAAGAACCACAAGCACGGAGAATCCTCCGCCTCTTGATTCCCGCCTGAGTCAATTCCGGATCATAATTATTGGCTGATGGTTCGGGAGTATTTGCGACATAGCTACACCCCAAGTCGAGCCGCTCACAACGAACACAGCCCGTGCTTCGGCGATCGCATTTTACCTGGTGATTCTAATGAGTGGAGAACCCCGCAAAAGTCAAAAACGCTCGAGCCTACCTTTCTGGCGCGGCATTGTTTGCAAGCGAGTTGCTTCGTTTGCGGGGGAGATTCAGCTGCTTGGCTCTGGTTCGGCGAACTGAAATTGTCCATAGCGAGATCCGGACGAGTTCCAGGTTTTTAGAAGAGTGGATATTGCCAGGCTTTTACATAGAGGATATCAATCACGTCAACCAAGGTCTGGATGGCGAGAGGCGAGCGAGATCCGGAATGCGGAGAACGACATCCGGGGCTAGTGAGGAGAAGTGAGGAGCCAGTCAGTCGAGAGTTTTGGCCCATAACTAGATAATTGCGACAAGAGCAACTTTTCAACTTAACTTGATATTATTTTCTTGCACAAATACAATCTGCAATGTCGCAATCCCATTCCCTTCCACCGAAACCCCTACCTCTAAAAGTCAACTCCAAAAATGGAGGAGACAAGCCAAATTACATCATCTTCATGCCTGATCAGTTGAGATACGACTCTCTTGGCTGCACAACAGGTCCCGACTCTGGCATCAAAACTCCAAACATCGATGCATTTGCTGCGAAAGGAAGTCTTTTCACCAATTGCTTCACCCAAGCTTCTGTGTGCTCTCAATCGCGATGTAGTATGTTCACGGGAACATACCCTCACGTCAGTGGGCACAGAAGTCTTGAGAATCTCATCAAGCCATGGGAGCCAAATATCTTTCGCAGTTTGAAAGAGTCGGGTTACCATGTTGCCTGCCTCGCACCAAGAGGTGACACTTTTGCGCCGACTGTCACAGAGCTGAGTCTCAGCGAGTACGGGTTTCTTGAAACACCCGAGTTTGTGCCCAAGTTTGCTGGTGGTGGACGGGAGGTCGATGAGAGTATCTGGGGCCGTTTGTTCTATCGCGGATTGAGAGACGCGGAAAAATACTTGGATTATGATGAAGCTGTTGTGAGATCAGCTTTGACGTGGTTGGATTGTCCTCCGCAGGATAAGCCATGGGTGCTCTTCATGCCTCTTATCTTTCCTCACTGTCCCTTTCAGGTTGAGGAACCGTACTTTTCTATGTACGATCGTTCAAACATCTCAGGTATTGAGGCTACAGTCGATAAGAAGACTGGTTATGAACCTCGGTATATGAAGTCAATCCGAGAAAAATATGGAACGCATCGGGCTACGGATGAGATTTGGAAAGAGATCAAGGCAACCTATTATGGCATGATCTCACGACTTGATGACCAATTCGGTCGAGTTTTAAAGAAAGTGGACGAGCTTGGAATGTGGAAGGACACAGTTACTATGTTCTTCACCGACCATGGAGAGTATCTCGGCGACCATGGGCTTATTGAAAAGTGGCCTTCTGGTCTTTCTGAGACATTGGTCCATGAACCCCTCATCATTGGCGGGGCAGGACTACCAGAGGGGAAGAGAATTGATGCCATGACGGAAATGGTCGATCTGGTGCCGACACTACTCGAGACATCAGGAATTGGGGAATCGTTTGCTCATAACGGCCTATCGTGGGTTCCTTTGCTCTGTGGCTATGCCAAAAAGCACAAGGAGTATTCTTTCTCTGAAGGTGGATTCCTCACATCCGAAGAGCCTATTCTCGAGCAAGCACCATATCCCTACGATCTAAAGGCAGGACTACAACATGAAGATACAACCTTAGTCGGAAAGGCCATTTCATTACGCGATGAGAATTGGACTTATGTGTACCGACTTTACGAACCACCGGAGCTGTACCATCGACATGAGGATCCTCATGAGCTACACAATCTAGCTGATGACCCTGATCATAAGGAGTTGGCGGATAGGTATGAGAAGGCAACGTTGAAGTGGTTGTTGGAGGGGGCTGATGTTATGCCTTGGACCAGGGATCCGAGATTTCCCGAGGTGAAGTTGAAGAGTCCAAGGGAGCAGATGGAGGAGAGGTTGAAGCAGGTCAAAAGTGATTGAGTATTTTTCTTTAGAAGAGTCTTTCCAAGACGGAGGTGTTAACTTCACGAAGTCACTTGTCGAGTGGATAACAGTGAAATGGTATATTCCTCATAGAACTATTTAAAAATGCATATACAAAGGAAAAGCCAAAGATCGTCTGAAACACATGTGCGAAAAGAAACCCCGAATCCGATCCAATAAAACTCCAGTCATTAAACCCGATAGCGCCTCCCGAACACGCAGCTTGTCAAACTTGAAGCATGTCTGCCAATCTTGTTTACTCCTTCAATAAAGCACTGTAGGCTCACGAACAGGTAGACTCCAGTTCTCAGGATGCTTCCACTTGGTCTCCATCTTCTCTCCATCCAGAGTCATGGCGTCTCTGAACACGCTCGACTCAATTCTGTGGTGTCCATGGACAGAGTTCTGCGCATTTCGGAGGATAGATGTGTAGAACGACTCATCCTTGTCATCGTTCCCGCCCTTGCTCCTGTGGTGATGGTGGGCGAACTTGAGCCTCTTGGCCTGATCCATGACAATTTCGACCAGGTCTTCACGGTCGGCCATGGCGTCACTATCCATGCAGCCGACCTGCTCAAGAAGATGGACGTGGATATCTCGTGCTGCTCTGTGATTTCCGCACGTGTTGTGGAAGCTTGCTCGAAGCGTCTCGCAGTCGATAGTGAGTTTATGAAGAGGGCCGTACACGTCTCGTAGGTTATAGCAAATACTCTCAATAAGAGTGAGTGCAGCCTCTCTGTGTCCGGCAGCGAACTTGACCTCGCAGAGTCGTCGCCCAGTAGCCACAGTCGCGTCGCCGGACCAGTTGCGGCTCATACGGGTATCCCAGAGATATTGGAGGATACGCTCTAGCATGGAGAAGTTCTTTTGCTCGCCCAGAATTCTAATGATGACGTTAAGTTGGGCGAAAGGAATGGTACCAAAGTCGATGTCTAGACGGCCAACCTGAAGGACTTCGACGAGGATCTCTGAAGAGATCTTTTGAAGCTCAATGAGAATAAGATCTTCGGAGCTGTGTCTGTGACGACAGAAAGACTCGGAGATCTTGAACGCAAGCTCCACTGCACGGGAATGCTTGGTCTTGGTGAGTTGTCGGAAGTAGACCTGAGACCACTTCAACAACTGAAGGGAAATCTTGAAGTCCCTCGCCCTGAAGACCTCAAGACCGACATCCACCAAACACTCAAGAATGTTGACAGATACAACCTTCTTGTTGACGTTGGAAAGAGTCAACTCGAAGAGCTGCCACAGAGACTCAGAGGACACGGAAGTAGAGCAAAAGCCCTTGAACATCTCCCACATCTCAGTGCGAAGTCGTCGCATCTCCACATGTCTTCCCTTTTGTTCCAAGAATACAACGAGTCGGGCACCAGCTGCAAGACGCATGTGAATAGGTCGATTGCAGCTTCTCAGAGAAACAGACCAAGCTTCGTGGAGACATGTTTCGGTGTAAACATCTCGAATGATGATATCGAGCATGTTCTCCCGCTCATAGCCGCAAAGCATCTGTTCAAAAGCGTGCATGAAGACTATACAGCGGCGATCAACATGAGCGAGACGATCTTCGTGACCGAAGCCACAGAATCCCTCAGCCGAGCAGATTTCACCCATGAGAACCTCTTCTTTGAGCCTTTGGATAAACTTGATGCCGAACTCGACAGAGGATAGCTCACGATACATCTTGACAAGTTTGCGTGCAATGTCAAAGAGAATGACCTCGTTGCGCTCTTCAATAAGAAGGCCGACGATGTACTCCTCGATGGTCTTGATGGCGATGGTGATACTCTCGCGACGCTTCTGCTTGCGATGATATTCGATGATGCGAGTGAGTGACACGAGCACCTTCTCGTGGGAGTGGCAGTGCTCCCACTTGAGTGAGACAAAGGCATCGATGAGCAGCGTCTCGGCGCGATGTCCAAGATCGTGGTGGCACTCAAAGAGCCCAGAGAGACGAAACTTGGCAATGTCGATGAGAGCTGTGATAGACTCATGATCGTGACAGCCATGGATGTCAACATGGCACAGCTCCTCATAGATAGACACAGCTTCATGGTATCGCGCTGTGTCGACCTCAAGACATTTGGCGAACTCAATACTTGCACGAATGTAAAAAGCATGAGTAGCTCCAAACTCAGAGAGAATAACAGCGCGGAAGCTTTCCGCTAGATGAAGACGCTCAGTGTGATGCTCGTGGACACCAAGAATGACGATGTACTCTTGGTATACCTCGAACCACTGCTCAGAGCTGATGATATCATGCTCATGACGGTGTTTCTCGATCGAGTTCCAGAGGAAGCGGAACCACATAAGAGACTCGGCGTGTTCGCTGTGTGACTTGTGAAGGGAGAGACAGACTTTGATGAGGATGGGGATGTAGGCTGGGGGACAGGTGTCAAGACCAAAGTGCTCGCAGCCACCGAAGCCACGGAGGATAATGAGAAGTTGGTCAACTGAGCTATTATGGTCACACCAGTGGCTAAGGGTGCATAGATGAAACTCTGCCTTTAGCTGCTGGAGTCTCTGGACAATGATCTGGAAGCGAGACTCGAATTGGGTGATGATGGTTGTTTCGCGTCCGCCGGAGCGGGTGGTGCTAAAACATGCAGTAATGTCGACGACGATGTCAACAATCATAGCCAAAGAGGATTGGAAGATTGTAATAACTCTGCTTGAAGCATGGTGAGACTCCAGCTTCTCCGACATCTTGACAAAAACCGCCATGGTATCATCAAGGTTACCGAAGAACTTCTCAATAGCAGAAGAATGCTTTCCAACGAGACTGATGAGACTCTTGCAGGAGTAGAGAATGAGTGCAGAGCTATCATAAGTCGATGCACCAATCAACTTGAGAGCTGAAAGAATCTTGTCGAACTTCTTTGCGAAAGCTTCAGCTCTCTTGAGAGTCTTGTCAAGACGACCGTTCTTCTCAGGCATGTATCGAAGTCGTTCATTGTGGACCATGGAGAGAAACTCCTTGGAGGAAAAGGAACGTCCAAAGTCAAGTGACTTTCCACAGGCACGGCCATATCTGTCGATAGCCTTCTGCATGTGTGTATCAAGCTCAAAGGAGCATCCCTCAGTAACGTAATCCTTGCCATGCTTCCAAATAGCTTGTGTATCATAGAGCGAGTTGGCAGAAGATGTAGCAAAAGAGAAGTCCCTCTGCGAGATTACGGACATAGCACCAGAAGCATGTCTTGTCGTGCCGGAGCCGAATCGGGTGGAGCTGGAGAAGTCTCTGTCGCGGTGAGAAAGAACAGTTGTACCGAGGCCATGTTCGAAGATGGATGCTCTGGGGGGGTTAATGGCAGGGTTGATGACTCGTTCTTCGCTGTTGTGATTGTGGATGATGCTTTCGGCACCGTCGTTATCATCGGAGGATACGGAGCCGGAGCGGACGGGGCGGCTTTGGACGGTGGTGAGCCAGTTGGATTTGATGTCGGAGGGAGCTGTCTCCAGCTGGTGGACTGAATGAAGTAAGTAAGATGGGTGGTATGGTAGAGCTAGGTAAGGACTTACGGTGTGCTTGGCTGAGCATCTCGGCGATTGAAGGGAAGTGTGAATACAGGTTTGGTTATCTGAAAGAGCTTGCTTTCGAATCGACAAAAGAGCGAGGGATTGCAGAATATATATCACAGAAAACTCAATGCTTCACCATGTCTTTCCTCTCCAAAGAAATCCAGACCTTGGAGGCGCTATGGGGGCGATGTCGCCGTCTCCCTGGCGTTCAGCTCGCTGAGACTCTCCGAAGCCCAGCCAGCCTAGTTCACAACGCCCTGAACTTCATTTCCACATCTCAACTCCATCACAACCAATATTATCACATCCGTTTCCAATGCTTCGCTCTGCGATTGATTGACTATGCTGACTATCCCTAGTATGGCGCTACGCCGAGACCCGTTCAGCTACCGTTCACGTCAGCCACAACGCCGCTCAGCACAGACTATTTGGCTCTAGATGCCAGCCTTGTCTCAACGTGTGATTTAATCTTTGGTTTATAGGGATGTCAGCTCGCCACCGTTAGAATGAGGAATGGTGGCTGAAGTGATTAGGAGTCGTGCCGTGCCGTGCCATGCGATGCTCAATTGACCCGAAAGCTTAGCTATGCACGCTTTGACATGAATTGCTTCTGGGCCTCAGCTTTCGGATCTGCAACATGTTGTGTTACCCAGGCACGATTGAGTTTCAACTACACATGCAAATCCACGGACCCAAACGGAATAGTCAAGATGTTGTGGATGAAGCTTTTAAGCCAGCATTGCCTTTCCGAATCACATTCTCGCTCCTCGCGTTTCAGCCGTCCTCATGACCAGGGCTGGAACGCGTTCAGCAAGCCGGGGTAGCAGTTCAGCTCCAGCCATATAAGCCACAGTCGACGAATCGGGACGACCATGTTCGATGTTTCTCAGACATGCAGCTTTAGCTTCAACGATGGTCCGATGGCGAAACCTACACAATTTGGCAGATTCACATGAAAGTCTGGGGTCCAGACCCATATCATCGCTTGAGGGATTGGGATAAACGGCGCTGATAGCGAAGTGGCAGAGAGGGTGGGGTAGGATACCATGTCTCCCTCGACAGAAAATGCACCTCATAGTTACATGTTTATCCACAAAATTCAAAAGGTAGCCACGAGAAATGTGCTATGGCTTTTTTCATCTAAGGGTCACTCACTGCCCTTCGCTAAACCATGTTGTTGAATGAATGTTGATTGGGTTTGAGGTCGGTGTAGGGTAAGCCAGATGCGTCTAAATATGTTCGCCCCTGGCTTCCATTCAAAAGATTTTGTAAAAATATTTGTGGCCCAAATTGTTATTGTAGAGTATATCAAACAAATAAATTTATTATCATTAATGCTTGAGTCCTTCCTATTGTATCATATCATCGAGTGTTTTATAGTTTCAGGAGATATCCAAGTCTCTACTAAAGCTTCTCCAGCTTAGTACAGTACCTATGCTAAACAAGTAAGTGACAGGTCCTAAACGACAACCTCTTCCTCCAGCACACTCAGGCAGTACGCCGAGAAAACTTTGTTAATACGTCCTGAGGGAAATCGGATTCTTCTTGAGACTTGGTTAATGGATTTTCATAAGCTAACGTCGAAGTTTGAGCCCCAAGCTTCAACTATATACAGGACAACGCAGTCTCGATGGGTAAGCTTATCCACTGGTATATTTTGCGTAACAGGGCCTACAGCAAATCATAACTGTGCCGGATAACTGAATATATAATAGCGGCTTCCTTTGACTCCAACTGGACTGTTAATCGATCGCGAATCCTTCTAATAAAGGCACTTCGTCCCCTGATGCATCAGCAAATGGCTCAGTACTATTGCTCCCTTCAGTAGAGTTCGAGTGTACAATAATAGTAGCCTTTGTCCATGCGTCTTCAGGGTTCAATAATCCAAAAGAACATCTCAAAAATAAGCCATCTACCCTTCTGTAGAACTGTTCCATTGATAAGGTTTCGGGTTGGGGAATCCGTTGTCCAAGATAGTCAATCAAATCGCTCCTGTATAGAAAGAATAAAGAATTCTCAAGAGGTTCGGGAGAGAAAGGAAACAGATATTTGTTCTTTTGGAGCATAGTGGTAGCATGAAGACCCAATACAAAGAAGAGTAGCAATAAATAAGCAAAGCTTGCAAGAATGAACGATCGATGAAACTTGATGTCCTCAATCCATGTCTTTTGTATGACGCTGACCTTGAGACCTGCCGTGGGGGTCTCAAATAGGCCAAGGTGTGGAACTGCCGTCGCAAAGATTGTAGAGAAGACTTTGTTAGCTACAGAAGCGAGAACCCCATCATCTGAAAGATTCTTATCAGCTTGTGTGGCCCATATGTATGCCATAAATGATAAGATGTCGCCTCTGAATTTGGCGGTTGATATTCTAGGAGACGCTAGTTGGACGCCGACTTGACGAAGAGAGGCGGACGTGGGCTCGAACACAGATTCATTGATAAGCCTGTTGAAGTGCCAACCCAGTTCTCCAGAGATCATTGTCTCTTCTGTAGACGATGAAAAGTTGTGAATGTGAGCGTTGCGAAGTTGCCCATCAAGAGAAACTAGCTGAACAGTTCCGCTATTTGTATAGAATCTTGGATGGCATAGGAGTGCCTCAGGTAAGGATATAGTGCCCTTGATTACCTTGGCGGCTGATATCACCCAAGCAAGACTTTCCTTAACTTCTGAGTTTGTACCACTGAGCTTTATAGGCTGCCAGTGGCTGCAGGTTGTACTCGTTTTGGAGTGATTTTCGTCTAAACCATTGAAGCATGGATCAACAACAACCATCCCATTCGAAGTATTTGCGAATGGCAAGGCCGAGGCATCTCTGTGGAACCATAGGGGCAGCCTTTCGCATTCTAGCTCAGCTCGAACAGCCTCTGACTCAACCTCCCAGTACCCGACTTCATTGTAGGCTAAGTCGTGTGGCAACTCAGTCTCATCCACCGATAATAGATCTATCGGAAGTATGGCTTCTCTGTATGATGACCATTTTGGGAGTGCCGTTGAATTTGGAATACTCTGCAAAACCTGCTGTAGAACATGAGTTACAGAGTTGTCCTCGTTACGCCCCAAGTCTTGAAAGTTCCATACATAATGTCTTGGAACCAACGTGGTTTCAATGTCTTGTACGAACCCCTCGTAATGATAAAGGTTCATCACCACTATCGGCAAGGGTATCAGTACTGATGCTGATATAATCATAAAGAAAAGTACCCAGTGTTGATTCTTAATTGCCTTGGCCAAAGGAAGCCAGGAATTTGTGTAATCAAGAGTCAGGCTCTTTTGAGAAGGCAGATACTCTGCAAGTCCGACCCATGGTAGTCGAGTCTTGTAGAAGTGAACAAGGCTGGTTACCCAAAAATGCGCCAATAGCATGGTCGAAATAGCCGGAAGTAGACGAAGACTCACAGCCTCGGTGAAGGAAGTCGGGCGACCAGTTTGAAGCCCAAGAAAGAGGGGAGAGATCTTGAAATACTTGGACACGGGTTGATGCCGTATAGATCCCCGGATGTTGTTCAACATCGCCCAAATCATCCCCGGGATTGCAAGAAGAAGTAGAGTGACAACTGAAATTGTACTGAAACATGCAGAGCCAGGGAGGGACCGTGTATTATGCCTACGGTAGTTGACATTGGGTTTCCCTGGCATGCTAAGCACACACTGATTCAATAAACTGTCCATCTTCCAATTCTGAGTAGCGTGGTCCCCATCGACCCCAAAATAACCTATTCGCAAAGGACGTAATTGATTTATGCCCTCTGGTCCATATTCGTTATCTCGAAAGGCCCGAGGGAGATTGCTTCGATACAGCAATGCTGCCCGAGCTGCTATCGATGATACATCCCACGGTAAACCACTTGGACCATCATCGGCAAAGCAATGGCTCAGGAGGATTAATAGTAGGGACACGGTGATGGAACCATGGAATATCGTCCGGAACCACCATTCAGCCTGCAGTGTGCGATTTTGAAGGAAGCTCCCGTCATCTCGAGGGTAGAGCCACCAACCACCGGATGATGGATTTTCCAGAAGAGTTACCGAAGCAGCATCTGCGATGATTTGGTGCATAGTCGATATTAAGAGCTTACCACCGAGTGCAATTGAGTGATAAGACCCAGTCTCAAATCTGGATAGCGTGAGGAATCTGTATTCAAAATCCAGAAGGGCAGGGTGTTTCTTTGAATTAGTTGTGCTCTCTAGTCCCTCAAGCATAAATTCGTCAAATCTGGTGTGAAAAGTACCATTGCGTGGTATTCTTCTCGGATCAGCCCGGGGTTGATTGGCGACCAATCCGCCTTTTGACTCTTCATCCCTTGATGCGTCTGGGTCCGTTAGATGAGGTTGAATGTGCAAATAGGATAGTTCTGCATTATTCGGAGGTAGATCCGTATGCCGAAAGGGTGCCATATAAGGAGAAGCGGCATCAACATCGACTTTGATTTCCTGAAAGTGAGTTACACAAGATGCACCCTGGAGATGGCTCACTCTTCCACTAGAGTCCACAATGGCCATTGGGTCTGAAAAACCAGCGAACATGTATCTCCGCTGACAAGCGGCCGGGTTTTTTGCACGACTCTTAGGCGTGGCTTGTTTCCAGATTTGTTGGAAGGCGATGGCATACTGGGCCGCTTCAAGAGCTACTCTGTATTTTTCGAGTCGCTTCTGACATTCCTTGGCCCTTTGAACCACACTGAACATTGTATCGGCTTCCTCACTGAGGCGTTTCAGGTCTGCGATAAAACCCTGAACAAGCCCCGACAGAAGAAGGCGTTCGTCTCGATTTGATGCCGCAGAATTAAATGTGAACTCGGCAACGCAGTCGTTAGAGTCGGTAAGTGGAACAGTGACAGAGAACATAGTTCCATTCTTTTCTATACCCACCTCGATGGGCACTTCCAGCATCTCACACTCGAGATAACCTGACAGGACCCGCTGCTCTGGGATAAGCCGTCTCCATATCAATGTGTTGCTCGATATCTCTCCAACTGACTGAAGTGGTCTGAGGATTCCGAGTCCTTCAGCGGCTGGTCCTATAGGCGAGAAGTCGCTGGGCTTGTTTGGAGCAGTGAACAAAACGGTACCGGGTAATATGTTGCTTACGCCGTTACGACGAAGCTCCCATCTGGGATCGAATGACTTAGACCATGAAAAGTCGCTGAAATTCCGCCCTTCATCGCTTTTCTTTGGTTCCATGAAAGGGCCTCTTTGCAGGTTACCAACAACGTCATCCCATTCGACATAATCGGGCCCCTTAGCGAGGTGGGCTGTACGTGCCAAATCCGCTTCTCGTAGAATGGGCAAAGCCATCATAGGCGCGACTAACACGACGACAGTCATTTGAGTCAGATGCAAGACTAACTTCTGCTTTCCGCTGGTGATAGAGGTGTTCAGAATCTGGATACCGACGCGATGTAATTCTTGACCGCACAAGTATCTGGTGGACATTGCAAGCACTGTGCCTAGGACACCGGGTCCATACTGAGACATGTGCGTGTTTTCATTTTCCCATGTGTACTGAGTCAGTTTATGATGCAATATGAGCGCAACCACCATTACGATGGCTTGCAAAGCACGACCTCGAGGCCCAGAAAGCCAGGGCTTCCATTTTAGCTTTGATTGAACTTCGTTGAATAACCTATGCTGGGTTTTGTCATATTCGCCTCTATCAAAGTCTTCTGGGAGCCTTGCATCGATGTTTTGGGTTACTGCATACGCTCCTGTCGAGTGGAGTGTAAGCTGAAGATCTCGGTGAGTGTCTGGTGGTTGCCCCAGCGCTGCCACCGGCCGTCGACGGACAGCACTCGTCTGACCATTATCATGCTGGAAGACTCCTGTAGTGGGTCGGAGACTAGTCAACTCTATTTCATCTGACGAGGACATGATTAAGCTCCTCTGCTTTTAATCGAGTTCAAATGCTTCTCGCAGATCGATTCGTCGCGTAGAGAGGCTGGTAGCGATGGGTTGCAAATCTTGAGAAGGTTGGGAGGGCCTTTTGGTTGTTGGCTCACCCAATGTCTCAGACAAGTTAGGTATTATTGTAAGGGGGCGAAGAGAGGGATAGGTCAGGCCGTAAGTGGCAGCGACGAGACAATCATGCCCATTCCAAAGGGCCCTGTTCAGGGGCGCTGTGCTAAAGTGATAACGCTGCTGTGCTTTATGCCGGATTAGGTAGAGTAGTCAAGGCATATGAAAGGTACTTAACTTTATAAAAGAACCATATATGCGTAAAAGTACCTGCACACCGCCCCCAAATGGGGCCATGCCCTAGCATTGTCCTACGGCGCCTGTGTGGTGACACAAGGCACACTAGCTGCCAGCCTGCAGATGACTTTGCAAGACGACTGGCCGGTTGTATTTCAGCTCCTGCGCAACGACGTAATGACTTTGGAAGTATTGAAATCTACGGCAACGCCATGTCTAAGAAAAGCTCTGTGTTCTTTGTTACTGCAGCAGTCCTACGCAAAGTCTTTACATAGCCACTTCTACGGAAGAATGTCCTAGGAACCTCTGTTACCTTCGGTTTAGTCTAACGTTCTCACATCGGCTGGTTTCAATATTCACAACTTCTGCTTCAAACGATATGGACAGCCTCACTGAATTGGTCATTCCAGAGGACAATTTCGAATCCTTTGAGGACTCGTTTCTTAACTCACGGCTATTCAGTTCCTCATCCCAAAGACGCGTTTTCCCACGATGTGAAGACCAGGCTTCACGATACAGTACCCCCCTACTGGACAATGGGCACGATCCAGCAAATCAAAAATGGGACTTCATGCATCTGATGACGGCTATTTCGGACATATACTCAAGTGGCGAATACCTCCCGATGCGCCCATTGAACGACAATCACTGGAAACCAGTCGCCGGCGGCAAAGATTTTGAAGTATCTCGCACGTCGCTGAAACTGACGTCCGTATCTCTGCGAGACCAGCAACGAACACACCATACAAAAACCCGCATTATAGTCAAGAAGATGAGAAATGCCTATCGGGGTAAGCATATGCTCCCACAAGACATCAGCGTTTTTGTGCATGAACTGCGCATTCTTTCCCATCTACGAAACCACGACAACATCGTCAAGCTACGTGGCGTGGGATGGATCTTAGATCACGATCTTGATGATCCCGCCTTGGCTCCATGCCCTAAGCCGGCAATCTTCTTAGAAGAAGCTGTTGGTACGCTTCAGTTCCTGATTGAAGATGCTTCTGCGCTGTCGTTTCAGACAGAAATGAGGATATGCAAAGACGTGGCGACCGGTTTGCAAGCTCTTCATGAATGCGGCATAATCCATGGGGATGTCAAGCCAGCCAATGTTCTGATCTTTCCTATATCAGTTTTCGAAGGTGGCGCTGGTGTAGAACAATACCAGTGCAAAATATCCGACTTCAGCCTTTCAAGACTCGCAGGAACTGAACAATGTTGGTTCAATTGGGGTACCAAGGCCTATATTGCGCCGGAGAGGGAGCAAAAATTGACATCCGAGGAACTCATGCTTACAGATGTCTGGTCACTCGGGATTCTCTTTGGTGTAGTTACTAATAGGGACCTTAATCTCACCGCTGTCGGTGATAATCCAGAATCCCTTGGTGCTTTGATACAAAAGACTGCGAAGGCATCTATTCAATCGTCGACTTGGGATCCGGTCATGGTTGAATTGAGGCAAATCATTTTCGAAAATACGCTTCAAACTGATCCCCAACAACGACGGCTTGATTTGGTTGTTGAATCCCTGCAGTCTTACTTCAAGCAAGCGACACAACAAGTCGGGACAGCTACGCAATGGTACATTCACACTCGACGGACCCTTTCACATTGACTAATTTTAACTAGCAACGACTTTAGCCGCCTTTCGTACCCAAACAAGTCACACTTACACATTAGCTACGAGAGTCTCAAAGCTGTCAGTGGTCAGGTCAAGGACGCCGTTGTCACAGCACTCAAGAGGATTTCTAGGGACCAAAATGATCCAAGAAGGGCAAATGCCTTTTTCGAACTAGCTACTATCACGATTTCCGGATTCGCTTGCCCTTTTGAGCCCTATAGTACTGGAATCGCCTTTCTGAAAGAGTCGGCTGCTCTTGGAGACATCAGGGGTCGGGGACTTCTGTATCGTGTTCGTCGAGCTATCGGCAATACAAATCCAAATGACAAAGAAGAACTGTCCTGGCTTGAAGAAGCAGCAACATTGGGCCATATTATCGCCATGTCAGATCTCCAGGCTCTTGATCCTGAGAGGGCCAGAAAATCCCGCATGAAGCATGTCGCTGAACTTTTCGGATCAAGCAACGAGAGGGTATCCAGGAAGGGAAAAGAGCGGGAAGTCATACCGCCATTCATATCGCCTGCTACTATTTCTGGGGGCGCTGCCAACAATTTGGATGTTCAGCTAGCTGTAGCACTGATCCATAAAATGGCCGCTAAAGGAGAGCTCACTGAACTTCGTACTTTCTTGTCTCTATTCCGTGAAGAGGCCAATTCCAAAGACTCTGATGGAAACACGCCTCTTATTCTCGCATCGAGGTACGGCCATTACGAGGTTGTACTGGAGTTGTTGAGCCAGGGAGGTGATCCAAGCGCTCAAAATGACGCGGGGGAAGGATTTCTACATTACGGCTGGGAGTTTTCGGATTCTGAGCTCTCTGATATTGCTGCTAGACTACGACATCTCCCTGGAGCCTATCCAAGCATACTTATGCAGGAAGCCAGAGGGAGAAGAATGATCCCAAACCTCGAGATGTTCTCAACGCCGCCTGGCACGCCGCTTGAAAGAGCCATCTCGATGGGCAAAACAGAGGCCGTCCGGGTCCTCCTTGGAGAGATGCGACCCTACATCTGCCCTAATGGAATCGTCTTGCGGAGAGCCCTGCTGCTCGCCTTACGTCTACACGTAACTGACATTCAACTCCTTCTCCTACATTTCATGACTGAGGACAAGTCATCAATGAGCAACCCAGGCTTACCCCCTCTTGATCGTACTAAGTGGGAGTACAAGGGTACAAAGCGTAGTTACATGGATGCTGTAGCTATTGGATACGTGTCCAGTATGTGTGGTATCTCGCCTTGTGTCTCGTCTAGTTCAGACGTGCCCCTCAAGTGGTGGCGGATATGCTATCTGGGCGAGAATCATTACAGAGCCGTTCAGCAGTCTATTGAGTGTGTTAAGGCCATATCTATGATATCTGAAACTGGAACAGCTAGATCTGCAGAAAGGTTGATGGACCTAGCCTTGGTTGTCGCTATGCGTGAGCGCTTTCATGATTCTCTACAGGCATTACTCGAAGCCAAGGCTATGTGCACGAGTGGCAAGGGGAATAGACTCAGAAGCTTGAAATCGCTCGCATGGCATTCTATCCCCATTCCCCTCTCATTCACTCCGTGGCTCCACGAAAGGATCACGGACAAAATGCCGTTCCTTCAAACAATGCTTCCATCCAGGTGGACAAAAGAGCTTCCACAATTCAAATTCAACAAGTCTACTGTTTATGCTATTACGAACGAGCTCGATAGTAACAAGAGTAGGACAAGGACCCAGGCTGAAATCGGGCAAGACTATAACCCCATCGTTCAGTCCACGTCTCCTACACAGACATTACTTGAGATGGACCCAATAAAGATTAATTTTGTTGATCAAGTGTACTACAAAAAGGACAAGGGAACGCTGTTGCACCAGGCTATCGAATCAGGCGACCGTGCAGTATTTGCAGTGCTCCTCCATGTCCTGGGAGCCAATCCCAGCTTGCCAGCACAGGGCCGGGATTTGGGCGAGCACAGCATTGAGCAATTAAACGTCTATGCACTCCTAGCTCACACTGCCCATGCTGATCTTTGGTTCGCTCGACAGTTTCACGAGATTGGCTTGCAGTTCTCCCTTCCTCTTGGAACTACGCCGTGGATGCGGGATTTTTACTTCCCTCCCCTCTCTCACGCCCTGCACCGAGGGAGATGGGCCTATTCTCTATGGTTACTGCGGCATGGGGCTAGCCTAGAAGAGCCCGTCCGGTTAAGCGGCATGAACGTCCTATCATGGGCGCTTTCATTCCAAGAGATCAGCGTTCAAACTCTCGAATTTCTTTTCCCTACAGACGGGAGAGGAGGCGCATTTGACTTCCTACCTGGGTATCTGCAAGGCAATGATGGGTTTCCCGTGTTCAGCTTCATCCATGACTCCAGTCAGCATACCACTCCAGTCGGTATCTACGCGGACCTTGACCAAGAGTACGAGGGAGAGAGTTCCTCAGATGAGTCAGATGAGTCAGATGAGGACGATTCAGCCAGCTTTCCTACCTTAATATATGGAGGACCTTCAAGATGGGAAAGAATCACGAGATGGACACCTTGGCCACTAAGATATAAGGCAAAACGAGTGAAAAATCTAGTGGCTTGTTGGGAATATCTCTTTAATGCCTATGCCCAAGTGGCGAACTCGTCGATAAGGTGGCGGGCGCCGAGCCTGCATGCGGATACCCCAATACCCAGAGCACTTCGAAAACTAGTCGGCGAATGGCGGTGCATACCATACCACACCAAATGCGTTCTTGAGCAATCATTATCACTGGGTATAGGATCATCCCTCCTATTTGATGTGGCAATGAAACACTTCGAAGAAAGGGCTGAACTCCGCCCTAGTTTCAACCCTTTCCCGCTACAACCGTGGACTCAGCTTTTGTTTGGTTCTCCACTCGACAGACTAACTGTCAGGTCTTGGAAGCATACGTCACTCTTCCAGAAGCACAAATACTGGCCAAGTCTCCATAATCGAGTGATTTTTGGCCCTTTCATTTTCCCGCTCATGTGTTACATTGTTATTAGATTCCTCTGGTCTACCCTTACTACAGGCTTTCTTATACTTATTAAGTACGATTATTCTCATGATCCTGTATTATTTATTATAGGGGCTATTTTATTCTCTTTTATATTTCTTTTTGTCTTATTTTCATTTCTGATTTTCTTAATAATTGCTTGGGCTTTAATATGGGCCTGGTTTCGACGAATATCTCCAGCAGATTGGCGAGATTTCTATAATTCTATAGCTTTAAATTGGTTGCCTGATACTATATATTGCTGTTTATTTGATGATTAGCTATTTTATAGTAAGTTAATTAAAAAAGAAATATTCAAAGAGTTTATTTTAGGGCATAATTAGAAAGCTTATATTGTTAAACTGAATTGTGCTTGTTGATTAAGTATCTAGCTGGCTGCTGCAGTAACTATGGGAACTGCGCTGTACTAGGCCTAATCCGAGTACCTTTAGTCAGGTGACTGTGCCACTTTGGTATTTGCACCTTGAATACTGCATTTGCAGTGCCAACCAGGCTGTTGTGGGTTTAGCACTATGCAAATGCATAGCCTGCTCAGCCACCCACTCAGCCCTCTCCTTTCTCAATCTTAAATTTCCGCCAGCCCATGCCCCCGTTCTTTACTCAACATCTATTTTTTATCACAAGTCAACTTATCAACTGTACCCCAAACATGGCAGAAGCAGCCGGACTTGTTATCGGTAGCATTGCTTTAATCTCTCTCTTCCAGTCGTGCTTAGATACTTACGAAACGATTACAAGCCTGAAGCACAAGCGCCGCGACCTCCGCTTCTTTTTCACAAAGCTTAGTTTTGAACAGCACAGGCTTTCTCTGATTAAATGTCAGCTTGGTAGAGTGAACCATCATGGTCAACAGCTTCTTATTAGGGACACTCTCAGAACTACACAAGAAGTACTGCAAGAGGTTTTGGGCATCATGCAACGACACACAGGCTCCAAAGCAAATCCTGGAGAAGTGATCAAGGTGGGAAACAAGCTCACACGCGCTATCAGCTGGGCAGCCGGAAATTCTGCTCGTATAGAACTTCAGATAGGGCGTCTGAAAGATCTGAACGAACAATTGACAGCTTTGTTATCCCCATCCCAGCTCTTTGGGCTGGAATTCGGTATCGTAGCTCAAGCTGTCAATACTTCCGATGTCTCTGAGCTTAGAGATGTACAGGAAGCTGCCGCTGGGAGTCATACCTCAATCTCCATTGCTGCCGATGTCAAAATGGCAAGGATTCAATGTATCGCCACCAGAGGTTTAAACCAAGAACCGAAACAGTTTCGGATGGATCAAGTCAAAGCGATTACCTGGTATACTGCCAAAAATGCAACGTCTTTGAAGCCAGAGAAGGAGATGAGTTTAACTGAAGCAAAAGAGAGGGATTGTGTGCTTGCTTCATATATACCTGAGGGAAACGGCCAGCAGACAAAGCAGATGGTGTTGGTAGAATGGCGCGAAGGCTTCCGCTCTTCTTTGACTGTTGGAGCTAAACAGCATCGACTAGATCACCTTTGCGGCGCTCTTAGCCGAATGGCTTTGCCGAACTCACACCACGATATCGATCATTTCAACGACCACAACTCGAATGAAGCCACATCATATGGAATTCTCCCTTGCCTCGGCTGGATCACATCTGATCCTGAGTTCTCGCGTATTGGACTTGTGTTCAGCCTACCAGATAATGGATATGACAATCCTCTTTCCCTTCACGACCAGATTTTACGAGACCGCCAAAATAGAGCGGATCCACCGGCTCTAGGCATTCGATTTTCAAGGGCGCTTGGACTATCCAGACGCCTTGCAAACCTCATCGTTGTAGGATGGACGCACAAAGCCATCCGGAGCCATAATGTTCTTTTACTTCCTTCATTGCACACTGGCAACTCGGATGCGACAGCGAATCTGTGCTCGGATACAGAAATGAGTAGCATCTACCTGACCGGTTTTAGCTATGCCAGACAGTCTGTGCTGGGCGATGGATCAGCCGATACTGACCTGTCAGTGCTTCCCACAGATTGTGCTGCCTTTGCATTGTATCGTCCGCCACGGTCTTTACTGCTTGCTCGAGGATTAAGTTCATCTGTTAACGAGAATGTTGGAGCTACAGCGGTCAAGACCGCTCGTGCGGCCTTTGACATCTACGGCCTTGGAATTGTCCTACTTGAGATTGGCCTCTGGCGAACCATACAGTCGATTTATGATGATGCAGCTCGAAAGCAATCTGGGAAATTATCTGTTGATGCTTTCTTGGATTCCAAGTATTTGCAACGCGCAGTTGACAGCCTTGCCGCAAGGACTGGAACCATATATCGTGATACTGTTAGATCATGCCTAAGCCTTGAGGGCTGGGGAACTCAAGCCTTGTCTGCAGGACAAGAAGACTCGCTGATCCAGTCTCAACGAGAATCTGAATTACTTCAAACTATATTGGCAAATTTGTCTCGGTGTACAGCCTGAGTTAAATAGAAAACTAAGCGGGGCCGGGGACACCTTGGGGTAATTCCCACAGTTAGTTATTTTTCTTAGGGCTGCATTCTTGCTTTTTTAATATCTTAAGAAATCTTAGTTTTGTATTATATTAAGTTAGATTGTTTTAGTAAAGTAATTAAATATAGTAATTTATACTATTGCAGCTAATAGCAAAAGTTATTATAGGAAATAATATAACTCTAAAATAAATTTGTAAAAAGGTAATTATTTAGAATTAAAATACTGCTTTAGACTTTTAGATCCATTAAATAATATATAAATAAAAACTACTATTATTAGAGATCCTGGAATAGACTTAAACTTATTATAGTCTTGCATGCTTTAATATATATTAGTTCTATGCTTTAGATTTAAATTTCGCGTTTTATATTAGTTATGCCTAAGTTATTTTGGTCTTTATTGTCTGCTAACTTACTAACGGGTTTTCAACCTAGCTATAACGGGTCGCTTAAAGGCCTGTAAAGCCCCGAGCCCGTGCCCTATCTACCGTTTATGCGCAATAGAGATTAAATGCTGATGTAGACCTTCGGACTATGAGAAATATCCAACATGATAGAGGAAGTTTCCATTGATGGTGCCTGAGGCATATGCCTCCTGTATCAACCGGACCCTTCGCTCCATGCTGCATTGCATTTGCCAATCACGTTCTCGCTTCTCGTATTCCAGCCATCCTCACAACAAGAGTAGCAGGGCTGGAACGCGCCAGGCTCGCCAAGCAGACCAGGGTAAGAGTTCAGCTGCAGCCATTTAGACCACACTAGACAGATTAGGGCGCTTAATATGCTTGATAATATGGAGGACGAGCCTTGGCAGTGATCCGATGGCGAAAGTTGAAACCAACGCAATTTTGCAGATCTCCATAGTTCAGACCTCCTCGGTTGCAAACTGCCTTGTCATATGTTTATAGCAAAGTCAAAGGGTGTTAAGCTTAATGCCACTATCAACCAACAGTACTATTATAGACTATGATATTTATGGAAGCCCTTAGCGAGGGGGACCCTGAGTCTGCTAGGGTTAGCGCTTCTAGACTTTTGCAATCTAGGTAACTTTGGATCGTTTCAAATGACAAGGGCCTTGGCAAGATCAATCTCCAACAAACGTCTGGATATGATACTTATTCACTGGATGGGATGTACAAGGTAGACAATTAATTAGAGGCACATATATTACAAAAGTCAATTGAATCCAGTCTTGGTTTTGTTTTCAGCCTATAATAATTCGCACTCATAACGGCTAAACAATTGGCAGTCGGTTGCGAAGGCACTAGTCGTAAGCTCGTCAATATTTACAAGGGATTTTCAATAGTCTCAATAGTGTATTCAGACCGCCTTGAAAACATCCGACCCATGAGTTCAGCTGGATTGATAGGAATTTCGCTTATCTCCAGTCATAAATATTAACCTCCACCCAACCGCTTTACATGCTAGGGTCACCCATTTACAGTGACCTTGAATCTTGTCTTTCGTTATTAGCCATGGTCGCCCTAAAGTCCCTTCTTGTCGCTTGCGCCCTCGGCATTCAGGCACTGGCCGCTTCCAATCCCGTCGTTTGTTCCACAGAGCTAGGAACCAAGTCTGTGAAGAGCGTGCCCACGTCGACAAAGACCACGGTCGTAAAAGTCACTGTCACCAAAAGGATTGTGCGCAAGGTTGCCGTGGTCGTTATCCCCCGGCCCCAGACAACGGTTCTGCGCACAACGTCCACAGTCATTTCTAACACGGTTGCCGATGCTGCCACAAAGACTGCTACCAATACTATCACTTGTAAGTACCCCAAATCGCTTCTGTTTTTTCATTTTCCACGGCCTAACCTAATTCACTCCGTCCAGCCAAAATGACAAGCACCGTAACGGTAACCGAGACGATAAGGACAACTACCGATACTACGACACAGGTCACAAAGGAGATCACTACCACGGTTGGAGGCTCAGCTGGCTTCACCGCGGTCCTTCGAGAACCTAACTATGTTGCGAAACGAGATATAGTCGAGCGCGGTGCTGACGAACCCGCCCTCAAGGGTCTTGTCGTCGGATCATACCCTCAGCGCGTCATGTGCGAGAAAAAGATCATGAGCACCTCTGTCACGACGGTCACCACTACGGTCCAAGGGGCTAGAGTCACCCGCAAGGCGGCTACCACAACCAAGATGTCAACTGTCACTACAACTCAGATGTCGACCATTTACCCCGATGATGTTAGCACAACGGTCGACACGACTATCTACCCGACTGTTACTGAACTAAGATACTCAACCACCTTTTCAACTCAAACCAACACTGGTAGGTCTTGGACTTTGAAAAGTATCAACACATCGCTAACGCTTCCTCTCCAGTCACTGAGGAAATTCAGGTTCCTGTAGCTACCTCGTATGCTATCTGCGGTAGCGACAACATGTTGACGAAAGCCAACCGCGGCGGCTATTTCGCAGGGTTCCTGCAGACGTACGGAGGCTACGGAGCCACCACTGGTGGCAGCGGTATGACCCCAGAGCAGTGCTGCGCTGCGTGCGCCCAGAACCCGTATTGTAGTTTGTCTAGGGTCGCAAACAACAATGGCTTGTGTATCCTGTTCATTTATTCAACCCCTGCTTCATGTGCCAATGGAGCACAGCCTCTTATTGGACGATATCTTACCAACAAGAACCTGGCAAGCTCTCAATTTACTTGGAGCAATGGACCCTGTGGCCAGATCACGAATGCTGGTGATATTAATGATCAAGGATCAATATAACAGTGTTGTTCCTCTCGTTTTCGTGGGATGCTTGGATGTATTGGTCAATTTATTACCTTGGGTGGCTACATGGGTACTAAATTGATCGTATCACGATTGCATTGCAGTTATCAAGGCCGGCTACCTGTCCGGCAAAGGCGAAAGCAAGCAAATGGGTTGATTACAGGGCAGTCTAGCTAGAGAAAATATAAACATGCATCTCTGGAAGAAGTGGCAATATGGTCTGTGATATGGTGGTGTAGATGGCTTGCCTGAAGACTTTGCTGGCGGCGCCGGGAGTGATTGATAGCGTCCGAGAGCTGAGTCGTTGGCACCTCCCAAGCGTCACGGAAGAAATCTTGGGAACAGACTTTCTTGACGATTATGTTTGAACAAGTCTAGGTTTCATTTCACTTTCTCTTGCTTGATAGGTCAAGCTACAAAATAACGGCATCACAAAACACGCGGAACAATGGAAATTCTGATCAGATTGATTGTACTAAAGCGGCCTGCGAAAGAAGAGATCGAAATGTCGGCAAAAGGCCGGCAATCCCACCAGGCAGGTGATGATCGCACCAAACAGCTGACGCGCGGAAAGAATGAGAATTACCTGATCAAATCCTTGACCTATTCATCATCCGAATCCTCATAGGGGAACTCCACACCCATGGCCTCGAGAAGATTCTCATCAAAGCTACGAGGCAAGTAATGAGCCCTGTTCGTCTCTACAGGAGGCGAGTTCTCAGCGCGATGCAGGCGAGAAAGAGTCTCCTCGAGCGCAACAGCCTCAGCGTAGGCGGGTCGGCAGACGTTCAAGCGGTTGCGAAGCTCGCCAAGCGGGATTCTGACTCCAGACTAAGAAGAGGTTAGAACGAACAGGATATGAAGAAACCGCAGAAGAGGCTTAGCGTACAGCTAGGAAAGTTTGGATGACCTGAACCTCAACCTCAGAACCTTTGGCGTGGAGATCGAGTCGGGCAAGGCCTGCAGCCTCATTGGAGAAGTAGAGAGCTACATCGCCCCAAGCAGAACCGCAATCGACAATAGCCTTGGTAACATGCCAGAGCTGGAAATCGTTAAGCTGGGGCTGTCCGCCCAACTTGAGGGAAGGATCGCGAGCGGCAAGGTCTTTGACGGTGTTCCAGTAGAACTGGGCGGCGCCCAGAAGCTCTCGAGGAATCTGGAGCAAGTCAGAGGAATATCCTCAAGACATCAAAGAACAACTCACAGGAAGGCATCTCACGCGATGGCGCGCGCAGCGGACGCAAACATCAGGGTCATCTTCATCGGAAACGCAAGCACAGCGGACGTCGGAGTGAATACCCGAGACGCAGCCAATGCAGGGCACACCCTTGGCTCCGCGGAAGCCAGCGTTCTCGTCGTAGAGAAACTTATCGAGAATCTCGGTGATGACCTTGCGGAAAGCCATGGCCGAAAGGTTGGCGAAGGTAGTGTAAAGACGTGGATCGAAGAGCAACTGTGAGAGCACGGAGGAAGAAGCTTCGAAAGCGCAGTGGTGAGCTTTCGGCGCGGATCCGTGATGAGAGATGCTTGGAGGAGAAAGAAATCAAAACAAAGGAAGAGAAGAAAGGTTTTAAGAAAGGTTTTTCAGTTCAACGCGCAAACCGCGGCGCGCTACCTGAGGCACGGCCTGTGAATCATGGTGCTATCATGAAAAATAACTAGCACTGGCACTGGCACAGCAGTGCACCACCAGATGCAGTAAAGGGCCAGTGGCAACGGATTAAATTATGGCCGGAGAAAAGCACCTGGCTTATCTATACGGTCAGTGTTCTTTCCGGCAAAGCCTAGATTGTGTTGAGTAGTGGCCAAGACCTGGGCATGTCCTCCATTTGAGGGTTGTTGGCAACCAGACTTGGACCAGCGAGGTAAATTGGAAGACCCATGGCTGCGGTGAGATGCGCCCAGAGTATCTTTCTGTTTCAGATTACATCATGCACTTCAATAAGGTATGTAGTGCCTTGCGAATGCCATAATGAAGATTGGACTTTCGCCATACACAATCAGTGAGCTCCTGGTCTTTCCACCGATCAGACAATCGCCATGCACTGTAGGAAATGAGGCTATGTACTTTAATTCGATAGTGATTGTTAACAAATTCAGGCACAGGCCCTCCCAACGAGGCTGTGCGCTGCCACATCATGATGACCAACCGACTTCGAAGGCAGACTCGAGCTGGGACCCATCCACTCTGACATACTTGTCGTCCTGTACATCTTTCATCATTCAGAAACTCAAACATTCCTGCATCTCACCTACAAATGCCAACATGTCGAATGGAATCGAGAAACCGACAAAAGATCCCGACGCTTCTCATAAAAGTATGTCTTGTGTCTTGTCCCTGAACTAATTGACTATTATTTAACTGTGCAGATGAACTGAGCGAACTGATCACAAGATCCAGCCAGATGCCATTCTGGTTACTGGTCATCTGGCAACTCACAACCATGATTAAGATGGGTATCATTCTAAATGATTGGCAAGGTTGGGAGAATGAAAGAGCCTCGCATCAAGTGTACATTGTGGTTGGGACCATTCAAACAATTTTGGTCGCTTCCATTGCTGTTGTTTGTACCCTAACCTGGCTGCAAAATCGAAAGATTGATCACGGCAAATCTAGATAAATGAGGAACAGAATATACTTTTTAACTTTGCCCAATAACAATTTGAGAATAAATACTGTCTGAAGACCAAGATCAAAATTTTCCATCAACGCAGTCAGGCTATTCCACACTAGTCATTCCCTAAGGTATCCAAAGGTCACAAAGTCGAAATATCTCAGTCTTCTGAACCCGGGTATTCTAGAAGACAATCCATCAATCTGATCGTGTTTTCACCAGTACTCGTGAGACATGACGAAAAGGAGGTGGCTGGTAAGGAATCCACCCCTCAGTCATTTCATCCTGTCTTTTCTTTCTAAAATAAAGTGCGTTCAAGCCGTCCATTCTCTAAACCCCCATAGCACCGTAGGCTTGGGAGAAACAGGAATGTTCTAGTGGTTTTGTTGGTGCCCGACAAGTAAGGAATACATATCCACCAATGTCGCACATGGAAGACGTAGTCTCTCCACGACGGTAAGTCTGGATGTTACTATGCAAAGTTTATCCAGTAAGTTAATAGGATTAATCAACTTAGAGCCAGCTATCCTGTCGAACTCAAGCTTTTGCTTTGGGATGGCAGAACAGCGGTTTGTGTCGTTTTGGCCCGTTGAGGTTAGCCCTGACTGGGGTATTTTGTAGCGCGGCGACTATCAACAGAGTGAAACAAGGGCGTTATTGCTGGACAAACATGCCTGTCGGTAGTTATGTCGATCTAATTGGTAGGTCTAGGCAAGTTTGTGTGTTCTCATCTCACCAAATCACAGCTGTCTTGCTGTTAATAGATGTTATCCTTCCTGTTGCTGTTCACTCCTGCGACATCCCAATTCTAGTGTACTTACCATCATCTCGTCTTCTCGAGCACTATTGTCAGTTATCTTGACATAAGTTCAAGATCAAAAGGTAAGTTCCAGTCAAGATGTCTGGCTGTCTCGTCAGAAGATAGTACCTATCACAGCCGTCTTTGCCGAGACGCATGCTGGCCAAAGGCCAACCTCCGTAGTCACAGTTCTGAAGTTATTCTCTGGTGTGTAGTTAAATCTTATGCTGAAAAGGCCCGCGGAAGATAAGCAGCTTGTGATAATTCCACCAGTGTTATCAGAATATATCTTGTTGACAAGTCCAGACCCAGAACCGGCCTGGTTGAAGCTTTGACAGGTGGCGCTCGTATTTCAACTGCCGTAGCGTATCCATGATCTACTACTGTTGTGTCGCCGAAATCATAGCGCCAAGAGTAAGATAACTCAAGTATTAAAGTTTCGGAGGTACTTCCCACATAGAGACAACAAGTTTTACACAACAGCAAGTCCAATCCTATATATATTGGCAAGCTGTCCATGAGATAATATACAACAGCGACAATTCAATACAGTCTTTTAACCCCTACCACCCACTTATCCTCCAAAATCTGCCAAAGTCCGAACTTCTATTTATCAACATGAAGGTCTCTACTATCATCCTTTCGCTCGTCAGCCTTGCCCTTGCAGCCCCTGCACCCGAGCCTCAAGGTATCAGCAATGGCGCCCTTGGCCGTGATCGACCCGATTGTTCTCAAAGGGGAGCCAATGCTGCCAACTGCCGTCCTGGTGCTCAAGCCAACCCTCCCACTCGAGGCTGCAACGCCATCAACCAATGCCGAGATGGTAACCCTTAAAACGGCTCGGTATTTGCAATGAACAATTCTAACATAGATATATAATTGACTGTTATTTTAGTAAGAGTATCGCCTGGGTTTGGCAGAGAGCTGAAGCGGCACTCCCCTTCTTGGTTCTAGATGCCAAAATCTCAATACAAATTCTCTTTGTTCACACGATCTTTACCTTTCTCTTTGGGTCCCAGTTTAAGCACTTGCTATCAGGCTATCAGCTTTCACAGACTCGCCATTCATAACCACTATTTAAATAAAGTCTACATATTGTATATGTATCACAACTATATGTGCATCAATTGCAATTATTCGTGACTGATCCAAAGCAATACTTGATTAATAGCCATAAAAAGTGTACTCCCGTTGAAAGCTGCAGGATTCCTGCCTCCTTGAGGTGTTCTTTAGTATCTTGCACTGGCTCCAGCTACCACATCTATCATAAGTCTAATAAGCCTCCTAGAGGCTGGAACCATTTGCTATGTATCTGAAACTATTGGACTGCTCGTCGGACCACATGCGCCCAGAGCTAGGGGTTGCTACTAAATCTGAACCGTAGACCAGCACTAATACCTTTTCACCTTGAGTATGTCTCCAGCTTATGATGCTAGGTTATCACCAAAAACGAGGACTTCGCCTTTAGAAACTGTTCTTTTTATAATTATTACACCAGTGGCGAGGTGACCAAATATAATTTAATATATATATTCAAGTCCGTCAGATACTAAACCTTCTGCGGCATGGAAAAAACACATTCCTCTTAACATAGCAGATCTCTATTACTCTATTACCTTGTTTCTAGAGTACGAATAATTCGAAGTTCTCAGGGACTTATGTAGTAGTCCACAGCGTATTAAAACACATAATTATCAATCTCTAGCGCGGTGCAATTGCCTCTGGGATACTGGGGTATTATTCTAAGGAGTGACAACACGTCAAGGATAATGACCAACTACTGGAAGGTCCCTGAACGGTTTAAATATAAATTCGAAGACGCCAAAGCTTTAAGTTGGTCGCTTTGATATTACCGATATTGATTAAAAGGCAGGGTGGAGATGTAGCGAATTTGTCAGATATTATTCACACTTAGGGGTATGGCTGCGAGGAAAGAATGTCTGGGAGGAGATAACCAACACTTAGTGTAAAGAACGTTGAACTTCCCCTTTCTCATCATATATCCAGTGTTGTTAGTAGTGTGGTAATGTGACACCACTTAGTAGTGTCACGACACGATTCTCAGAAGTGAAATATTGGATGTCACACGACCACACCGACTTCGGTAACCCTTGTAATCTCACGTGCTGAGTTTTCAGTCACAAAAGTTCATTGCACTAGAAGATCCCACATGATTGGAGCGGTACGAACTGACCTTAGGGTCCAAAAGAAGCTGCAGATAGAGTTTGACTCGACACGTCAGAACCATGGCGACCATCGTGGAATAACGTGTTAGATAAGATGAAAGTAGGTTGCAGGCTAGCTAGCAAATTAAACGCCACAAGAGCAACATTACAAAGTGGAAAAAAGTTATAAATCAATTTATTAACTTATGTACATGAGTGAATTGCAGTTAGAAAAGTGCGCGGGAAGATTTTGACCAACCTCGGCAGCAAAATGTTAATAGGAGGTGAATATCATCAGCGGATACCTGCGCACAGCTTCATCTTAAGGCCTAACTCGCTCGGGCCGCTCTCAACCCTTGCTTTCACAGCCGAGTTCAGACTAAGATATTCAGCTCAATGGAAACTATTGGACCGACGCCAAATCGCAGAGACCAGAGTTCTCCAAACTTTATACTTCGGCACTAACATTTTATTGCTCCATCTAGTCTTGAACAGGCAAGTATCAAGAACTTACAGCAGATTGTGTTCTACAGCCGGTGCTCACTGGCCACTCCCTGAACCGAGTCTCCAAAAACGGACAGTTTTCGGGGCTCGGCGCCGTTGTTGCGGGCGTGTATTCGGCTTGAGATTCCTACTTTCCGAAGGCCATTCGATCCGAGGTCCAAACTTGTGAAACTCGTTCTATGACAGGGATTCTACGGACCCAGAGGCCCAGCTGTGTCCATAAGCCAGAGATCAAGTTCAAAATCTTGGATACTGGGGTCTTGAATCTGATTGTCGAGAAGACTCTGAGAGCAATATCAGTCCTGACCGAATAGATAATGGATGAGAGATATAATATACCCAGTCAATGCTATCCATCACGTTTAGATCCGTTATCTGCTCAGAAGCATCCTGCGTCAAGTAATCTGGCGTTGGATTACTGGTTGTAGAGGCTGGCCAAATCTGGGAGCTGGTGGATAGTGATCTCGTGACCATGGACTCATTTACACGCTGGACTGTCGAGTCTATTGCGTGTGCGACTGTTCGACCTTCGGAGGTCTCCGATGAAGCAGTCCATATCTGATGAGCCTTTTGAACAGCGGCCAAGTACTTCTGGAAATCTTCCTCCTCATTGTGCTCGATTACTCTGACACCTTGACGAATTCTGAGAGTAAGATCCAAGCATATAACCATAGCTGCTAGAATAAAGTCACTCAGCGTCAGGGAAGTAACCATCCACTTCATGTCGTGCAGCAAGCCACCTGGTTGTGTGACCCGATGCAGCTCAACTTGCCTCTCCAGCAACCTTACAGCTGCTTCCAGGCAGGCTCTTCTTGAAAATGCGGATTGACTATCCTGAGGATTTGTCAAGTGCTCACGATGAAGAACGATGATGCTCTTCAGATACAGCAACTCGATTGTAGTCCTGTGGGTGATGACACTAACATCCTCGACAATAAAACTTGTCAGGGGCTTGTACTTGAAGATTTCAGGAATGTTATCATAAGCGAGCCGAACTTCTGAGTCAAGAGAAACAGTCTCATTGTATGGTGGAGGCACAAGTGACCGTGTGTGCTTGACCACCTTTTTAAACATGGCCATGACAGAAGCTTTGACAATGGAATACAGAATGGTTGTGTTCTCAGATAATGGTCTTGATGGTGGAAGCTCTGAAATGCCTGGATAAAAGTCCGATTGGCTGAGATTCCGCGGTAACTCCGTATCACAGCAATCTGATGGTATCATGCTGGGAAGCCCCATCTGAAAGGACATGAGGGAGTCGAGTTGGTATAAACAGACCCACACACGACGTCTCATCTCCCCGTCAAACGGCGATATGTTAGATCCCGGCACTTTCGCCGAATCTCGATGGTATCCCTTGCAGATTGCAAGCTGCACCACTTTACCCATGAGAAACCAAAGATTTGTATCTGAGATTTTGGCGCGAAGCCAGCGTCCAACGAGAAGAAGAAGCAAAGCCTCGACACCGTGCTCATTAGAGGCGGTATAGTTGCTCAGAAGTAGACACTCTTCGGTTCTCTGTGACATAACTTTGCTGGAGGGGATTGGGACTTGAGATGTACGTGCCTGGCCTGAGAGTTCGTAAGCACCTGCTGTTAGACTTAGGAGCGCGAGAAGCATGGCGATCCAAGTTGCGGAGGTTTCTGATGGCGAGTCCCAGAAGGCTTCGTACTGGTGCAGATGTTAAGTAGACGCTTAGTTTGTGCTAACCTTTCTTGCGATGGCTTACCTCTTGTTGGAACTTGACAGGATGTAAGATAGCTGGATGGGTATTAGTCGCATGATCCTACTAGGCCAGAATGACATACGCATCATCGAGTAATGTGAACGAAAAAAGACCGATACCAACGTATCGCAAACCTGTCTCGGGGGCAAGGTAGATAAAACTTGCTGCATGGTCAATCCCTCAGAAGTTCTCAAATCGAGGTCCATATTCTCGCTCGGTTCGTTGTTCAGAGTGGCTGAGCTGAGCGTCGAGGTCTGAGGGCTAGAAGCAGGTAGTTCATCTCTGATAGCCCTGATGTTTTCCAAGATGGAAGACCAGTGGTTCGAATCAACGTGGCCCATGAGACCAGTCGGAACGTCAGTGCCACTGTTCATGTTCCGTTCTGGTGCGTAATTGACAAACTGGACATTTCTGTTAATATCTGCTTCGTTTGGTGTCAAACCAACTCTTCCGTCACTACCAAGAGCGGGGCTTGCAGTGGCGATGGTAGCAATCAGATCTTCCAAGGTCTTGAGTCGACCCGCGACAGATCCAACTTTATCTGCGGGCTTTTCGTTTCTATCCGCGTTGGAAGCATAGTAACACTGTGACTGCTTATGCCTCCTAACGCATGAGTCGCAAGGTAGAGCTCTGTTGCACTTCAACCTAGGCACGTCAGTTCCACTCGCGATTCCAGTACTACGCATTTACTTACTTTCGCGTTCGGCAAGGCTCACAGGACTTGGGCGGCCGATTGCGCTTCTCCACCTTGGCTTGAAGATATTAGTGACTGTGCGAGTAGCATTACGTATGGACTTACCTGGTCCAATCATCATTCTTCTTCAGGGTGAAGGTTCAAAATAGGTTGAAGTTGAAGGGAGATAAGGCGTGCTGACGGAGATGACATCGGGGACGGGGCGGGTTTAATAGCTCCGCTTGAATCTGATTGGATGATGGTATAGCGGAGTTGTTAAACCCGCTCCAGCCATATGATTCTCGGAACCTGGGGGATTCTATACGATATATAAAAGACATCAGGCCGTCTCTCCATTCTATTAGGACATCATTACACAATTCTGTCAATTCCACCAAGCTCAAACTTATTACTTTTTCAATTTTTATTTACTATTTATATCCGCAGCAACCATGTCGATCGCGTCAAGTGTCTACGGCATCACGGGTGTCATTTACTCCAACCTCTTCATCACTCTCCCAATCCCGAAAACAACAGAAGATCTTTCCAACAGAATCATGATTGTTTCTGGTTCAAACACCGGTCTTGGCTTCGAATCTAGTCAGCATCTTCTGCGTCTTGGAGTAGGCAAACTCATCATGGCTGTTCGCAGTCTTGACAAAGGCGAAAAGGCACGAAAGGAGCTGCTTGAACTGACAAAGAGGTCGCCCGAGTCTATTGAGGTTTGGCATCTTGATATGGCGAGCTATGAATCTGTCAAGGCATTCGCTGCTCGTGCTATTGCTGAGTTGCCTTCGGTTGACGTTGTTCTCGCCAACGCTGGCCTTGCAACATCCAATGAATTTTCTAAGGCTGAGGATAATGAGAGAACCATCACCGTCAATGTTGTTTCAACTCTTCTCCTCTTCTTTCTTCTTCTTCCAAAGCTCCGCCAGTCTTCCTTCCCTGGGAAGTTCGTCATTCCCAACTCAGCTACTCATTACTGGGCTCCCTTCAAAGAACTTATCCCCGACGAAAAGGCCGGCCCAATCTTTTCTCGACTCAATAACCCAGAGGTCTCTGACATCAAAAACCGCTACTACGTCAGCAAACTGATGGTCCTCTACATCACGCGTGAGATCGCAGCACGGCTTGGCGGTTCAGAGAAGTCGAGTGTCATTATTAACGCGCCCAACCCCAGCTACTGCAAGTCGGGTCTCTTCCGTGAAAAGGAGGACGAGACACCTCCGGATTTCCTGGCTCGTACACCAGAAATGGGAAGTCGTGCGCTTGTTAGTGGGGTCTTGGCTGGACCAGAAAGTAATGGAAAATACATGACTAATTGTGAAATCCACGAGTAAGTAGTTACCTTCATCGAAGATATCTGTTCTGAAGCTGATTGACTTTTAGGCCTGCATGTCATGTTACCAACAAGACTGGATCGAACATACAAAGTGCAATATTCCAAGAGCTATTGGACAAAATGGAGATCATCTCACCTGGAGTATCCAAAAACCTCTAAATACATTAAGCTGCGCTGTTCTACAAGCTTATCTATAGTCTCCTTGTTTTGTCCCCTCACTTTAGTTGAAGAAAGATGCTTATGTGGCAGAGCTGTCTTTTGTCCACCCGCACGCCCGAGGGTTTCTGTAATAGGTTGGGTTGACTGGAAGGTATTATAATGATATTCAATAAATAGATTTCTTGATCACCTTTGAATTCCTCTTCTATGCCATGTAAATTACATCTGATATCTATTGAGAGCAAACGTGGGCGGAAAGCCGAAGACAATATCTAGATACGTTTTTTGGAGAGGCAATACCCGATCCCTGAAAGCTATGTTGCGTGCTGCGAGTTGCCATTATGGGGAATACCCAACCATCCCCCTTTTGCAAGGCTTCAAGACTTACAAGCTTGGCAAGCCACAGAATGAGGCGCTGCGATGTGTTTCCTTTACTAGATTAAGCCATTTGCATAAGCCACCATACCTGCAGAAGACAGGGAAATGACATAGGCTATTCATTCTGTTGGATTGGTAACAGAATAGGCGTAGAAGCTGCAATAAACGAGTTACGGTCTTATCTAACAATACTATCGACCGACCAACCAGATAATGTAATTGGCTGCGATCTCAACCGGCGGATACCCGGCCGCAGCAAAGGTGATATGAGACTGCCCAATACCCCAGCCCCCACAGGTCCCAAGGCTGAGTGACCCCAAGAACCCCGCTGGCTTTTTAACAATCCTCCCTTCCCCGTCCGTTGCATTCTCCTAAACCCCATTATAACGGAGATATAACCCGATATGGACCCATTGTCTATTACAACGGGCGCCGTGACACTCATCGGCGTCTGCTATAAAGCGACAATTGAGTTAAAGCGACTACGCAATGGAGCCTCTGAGTCGCGGGGTGT
This sequence comes from Fusarium sp. NFCCI 5145, assembly GCA_033439405.1. NCBI lineage: Eukaryota > Fungi > Ascomycota > Sordariomycetes > Hypocreales > Nectriaceae > Fusarium > Fusarium sp. NFCCI 5145. The sequence continues at coordinate 228,608 of JAWDHB010000330.1, forward strand.
TGTATCAGCCATGCTGGGAGACATGATCGCGCTACGGAGTGTGCTACAGTCAATTGAGGAGTCGTTCGATGATCTCGATAGTGGCCCCGAGCTCACAGGAACTCTTGGGAAACACTGGCGAGACCTTCAGGTATCGTTACGAGAGGGTTTCAAGAGAGTAACTAAACTCGAGCGGCTCCTTGTGGATGTGAACAGGGATGTCTCATTGCTTGATAGCACACGGCGGCATCTGCGACTGAAGGAGGCCACAGATGAGATCGTAAGATACCGACAAGAGATCCAAGCCTACAAGGACATGCTCCAATTGTCTCTGCAATCGGTCACGGTGTAGGTTTTAAGAAATGCCGTGATGAAGTTGCGCTAACCAGACTAGATTCGAACAAGTTACTATTAGGAATAATACTACTCAGATATTGGCTCGATCCGACGACATACGCCACAATATTGACCGGCTGCAGAACAACTTGGAAGTGAGGTTCCAGACATTGGAGGCCTTGTTCGAAAAAGAAGGTGAAACAGCCGGAATGAGAGGTTTGAATGGAATGAGAAGTTTGAACGGAATGAGGACAGTGGTTCGGTCTGCTACAGCAGTAATTTCATCTGCATCCGTCTATGGTGAACAAGCAGAAGAAGAAGTCGCTCAGCCTCTTGACATTCACTCGGTAGCTAGTGATGATCAAGGTCAGGCAGTTATCAACAAAACGACTGCGGACTGGATTCAATCTTTGAATCAGGCCTCGGATCTTGCTTCGGAGAATGGAGTAAGTCAACTTCAAAGGTATATGAGTTGGCTTGTTGCCCTACTAAACTAGATACAGACAGCAAATGAACTAGGACCAATCACAGCAGGTCAGAGTCTCTTATTAACTCGTAACGGAGGACAGAGAGCCAGGCAATCGTCTCAGGATCTTAACCGCCAATCCGATAGACCTACCCCAACAGGACATTCTCGCAACAGTCACGAGAATACCATGACCCACCGGAAAAGTGACCAGGATCTACCTTCTACCAATGCGACCCTCACCAAAACACCTGGCCAAAACCGATCGAGGTCGTCTAGCAAACCATGGACCTGGAGACGTTACGCGAGAGAAGAACATGATCCTTCTGCCTTTCTAGACATCGAGCCAACAAGCAGGCCCCTAAAATTCTGTTTCGTTGGTGATGGCGCATGTGGGAAAACTTGTTTTCTTATGTAAGAGCACTCCAGTCCTTCGAGGAGAAACTATTGACCATTTCCTCTTTTTCAGTCGCGGGACAAAGGGAGTAATGTCAGAGGTAGGGAGAAATATTATCCAGGTCCATTAGTCTGACCAAGGCTAAGTCGTCACAGGGATATGTCCCAACAGTCTACGAGACTTACTGCTCAACTTTCAAAGTAGATGAACTGGAAGTGGAGCTCCTAATATTTGATACTGCTGGGCAGGAGGACTACGACCGTCTTCGCCCTCTCTGTTATCCAGACACAGACGTCTTTTGCGTTTGCTTCGCTATTCATAAACCCGATTCACTTTCAAATGTGATAGAGAAGGTATGAAGTTGTTTGATCAGGACATGACTTCTAAAAGCTAATACCATGCGACAATTAGTGGAAGCCTGAAGTCTCGCGGTTCGGCAGAGGGACTGCAATAGTCTATCTTCTGGGTTTCCAGACTGACCTCCGCAATGATGCCAAAACAATCATTGACCTTTGCCAGGTTGGAGAGAAGCCTGTATCTACGGCCGAGGTGATTAGCTATCCCCCACTTAAGGATCAAAACTAATAAGGACACTTACAGGGCCAAACCATCTGCAAACAAATCGGTGCGGTTCAATATCTGGAGACTTCCGCGAAGACGGGTGAGAACGTACAGGACGCATTTACGACAATGATCCGATATGTTCTTGCCCAGAAGCCAAACCTCAGGAAACATATCAAGAGAGAGCAGCGCAAAGGACTGCGATCAATTTTTCCATGGTAATATCAGAAAAAGGAACCTTGCATGTATGTCGGAGGAGGTGGAAACTCGTGGCTTAGACATTGTGTCCGATAGTAATCGCATTGTTCATAAGTCGACTCCTTTGTTTGCTGTTTATAATGCTTGATGACTCATCTTATGCAAATTAAAATACATGTTGAATGATTTATTGCTCACCATCATTCAACGTAGATCATGTAAGATGGGCGTGAAGCGGAGGAAAGAGGGTCGCACGAGAATACCAATAGTTAGCTGACATATCATTATTTCGCAAGGAAACAAGAATTCTGCGATTCAAAGTGTTTCCTATGAGTAAGTTCTGCACAAGGAAGACATAGTAGAGAAATAGCTCCGAACCTCCCATAGAAAATCCTCATATTATGGGATGCTGCATACTCAGAATCCTCCTCAACTCACACGATACGCTTAATACAAGGGGCAAAGGTAATTTGGGAATTCAGACTATTTCAAGACTCGCGCTCACAAGTTATTCCAGTAGCCTGATTCATCTCACTGCTGACTCTGGTTACCATGAAGTTGGCCCTATAAGTACGGAAATGCCCAATTGAGCATACCCGACGTTCTCCGCTCTCACAAGAAGCCAATCGGATAATACAGGTCAGTCCACTGGAAAACATGCGCCACCTTGTCTTCCGGTGGAACAAATTACCATATTGGGAAGTGGAAGCTCACTGTGCCAGTGGCGTTCTTTTTGTTGATAGTTGGAGAACTTATTTATATAAGGGCTGCAGTGACCCCGAAAATTCATTTTATATCAGAGACATATCAAGTCCTTCGCGCAGTTCTCCAATACTCTCTCATCAAACCTTTTCCGCATCAACTACCCTATCCCAAGGCCCTTATCTCTCAGCATGGAATTAAACACCAACCAGATAACAGTCACTCTACGACAAATCGCCAAGATGATCGACCACTCTCTCCTGCACCCCACCATGACAGATGCCGATATTCTTGAGGGCCTCGCCATCGCCAAAAAGTATGCCGTCGCTACAGCATGCATTAAACCCTATGCGATTCCTATGGCTAAGAAGGAGCTTCAGGACACTGATGTCTTGGTCTGTCCTGTCATTGGCTTTCCTCATGGAAACAGCACCTCTGCCGTCAAGGTCTTTGAAGCTGACGCTGCTGCTGCTGCCGGCGGTAATGAGGTCGATATGGTGATTAATATTGGCAAAGCACTTGGCGGCGACTGGGACTATGTCTCGGATGAGATTCGCCAAGTCAACAACGCCGTTATCAAGCATGGAGCTATTTTGAAAGTCATTTTCGAGAATGACTATCTTGAGGAGAGCCAAATTATCCGTCTTTGCAAGATCTGCTCAGACATTGGAGTGGCATTTGTCAAAACTTCAACCGGTTACGGATTCGTAAAACAGACCAACGGAATGTACTCTTACAAAGGTGCCACTGTTCCTCATCTGAAGATCATGGTACAAGACTCCAGCAAGGATGTCCAGGTCAAGGCTGCTGGAGGCGTTCGGACACTTGATGATTTGTTGCAAGTCATGTCGCTTGGTGTCACTCGCATAGGCGCTACGGCTACGGTTGCAATTATGGAGGAGGCAGTTCGGAGAGGAATTACAGATCAACCTACTACAGTTGAGTTCAAGCCCATTGCGGATAAGTCAGCAGGAGGATATTGATATAAGGTAGGCAAAGGGGGCAGTGAAATATTTGGACTGAAATACGGAATGAGTTCTGAACTACGGAGTAAGTTTAGTTACTCCACTTATGCTTGAAATGATAAAAACGGGATATTAGTATCAATGACCAGGCTCCTAATTGAATTAATCCTCTGTCTGGTTCTTTAGACAGAAGTTAAATGACATAGTTAAATTACAAACAACACCAAGATAACGAAATAGGCCCCTCCAATTTGATTAGTCCCTTAATATGAAAATATGGTAAAATTGACTGGAAAGTGCAACCTTGAACGAGGAGAGAAGCAGTATAGGGTAAGTTGGATTTTCTGGGTCCAAATCTCGGTTCAGTCCTCATGAAGCTCCGGAACTTCTATAAATGGCTTTCCGTCGGCAAAAAGAGTAATTCCGAAGATTCACCATCACAATATTCGCTTTCGCAACGGAAAGTATCAACCAGAACCAAACAACTGCAATGGAAAGCAATCGGCGCAAAGTTCTCAGAGCCTGTGAAAGATGCCGAAGACAGAAACTCAAGGTAAACCTGCCAAATCCCAGTCAGTTTATCAGCTGACAGAGTCTGGTAGTGTGATATCGAGCGTCCATGTACCTTGTGCTCACGAGCAAATGCCGAATGCATCGCATCGGAAAGTTCGAGATGGAGGCCCTACCAAATAACACCAAAGCAGACTGAGATAGCGAGTAACGGACCCAGAAACAAACCTGGAGTTGTTCTCAGCTCGGCCGTGGAAACAGCCTGGAATTCCAGTTCTACTGTCAAGCTAGTTGAAGAGGTAACTACTTCAAATTACAGCCGTTCTTATCCCCTCTCTAACACGTGATTTCAAGGCATTTCAGCAACATGACACCGTCTCACCCGAAGGCGTGCAGTTCTCGGCTCTGAGATCAGACACCTGGGCTCAATCTAACATCACTAAGCCCGATGATTCTGGAAGGAATGATGCCGTTGACCCTTTGAAAGCACCTATATCTCAGCGCGTCCAAGGCCCCCAGAAAAGCCAGAATACCAGCAAGGCGAAGCTATCCGCAGCCGAAAAAGAGCTCTTGTCGTTGTTACCAGGAGTAGATCCAGCGACTCTCCTAGTCGACAACTATTTTAGTCGGATCCATTGGTTCATGTTGCTATTTCACCAAGACGATTTCAGAATCAAGTTTCAGAACATTTACTCTTCAACTTCTTATGGACTCAATGGCCAAACAAGCGGCCGTATTGGCTTTCTAGCTGTTCTCTTGGCCGCCTTAGCGACTAGCCTGCACCATATTAGCATCACACAGGAAAGCACACTGCAATCTTATAATGTCGACGCAGGCGCACTGAAAGACAAGATACTAGCTTTCCTCAAGTTAAGATTCTTGGATATCGTGTCACGCGGATCTCTTGAAGCGGTGCAGTTCTGTGTTTTGTTGGGAAGTTATTATCTCTACAACGGGGAACCTGAGATGGCTTGGCCACTTTGCGGCTCTGGTCTCAGAATTGCTCAAGCACTCAACCTGCATCGTAAGATGCCCCCTGGAGACCCTGAGGATGCAGCTCTCAGCCAGCTCAACCAGGATAGGAAAAGAGCCTGGTGGGCGGTGTATGAGATTGAAGTTTTCTGCTCTATGCTCTATGGGTTCCCCCTAGGCTTTGATGACAGCGACTGCAATGTTGAGCCTTTAGATCCGTATGATGAGTACTCAGGATCTACAGCAGCATCACGCCACACAGGAGAACCAACGCTGCTGTTCTACAGATGTTCTATGTCAAGTTTATCGGCTATCATCAAATCAGCATTGGTTGACCTATACGGAACTCGAAATGATGATCAAAAGGGCACAAACCGCTTAAGGAACCTTTTCGACAAAGTGATGTCTTTGAATAGACGCATTCAAGAGTGGTATCGAAGTCTGGCTCCGAAGCTCAGATTCGATAATGATCTCTCTGATAACAGAGTCCCGGACGACACAGAAAGGACTGGAGAAGAATTTGAAGCCTATCTATTCCGTTTACAAGCCCTTTCTCTTAAACTCGCGTACGAAAATGCGAGAATCTTAATCCACAGGCCCCTTCTATCATTCAAAATGGTTAACCCTCCTCAGTCAACACAAAAGAATACCACGAAGAAACCCGATCCTTTTCAGGTGGCGCTGCAAGAATGTCGGGATGCTGCGCTGAAGATATCACAAGTTGCTTCAACTCCATACCTCTTGGAAGCATCCGAGACATACGCTATAACTGTTGTGTCGTTGCACCTCTTGACCGCAGGCGTTACTCTTTGTATCTCGATAAGCCTGGACCCTTCGACATCTAACCCAGTTGAGTCCAAATTTTGGATGGGGCAATTGATGCAGGTGCAGAATCTGCTTAAGGAGAAGTCCGTTGTTGCTGCACAAAGTCTGGATATCACGAACAGACTGATGACTCTTGTGATGGCCAAGGGAACCAATACTACGCTTGACACTCAGTTCTTTCCTACCACTGAAGAGCAGATATTCGGAACTCCAATACAAAAGGACCGAAGCGAAAACAGAAGCGCAGACCATAGAGATGGTTCTGAGCAAAAACCCGTCCCACTACAAGCGGACATACGAACAGAGGTTGATCCGAAGCTACCACCTGCGATGAACAATGGTAGCATAATCGATACACCTAGTCTTAAATTTGCAGATGAGGACATTGATGCCTGTGTCAATGCTTCCCTAAATGATACGCTTTTGGAATATGAACAAGGTAATTACTATCGCTTGCTATATATCTGCGTTGCATCCCAGGTGCTAATTGGTACGAACAGCATCTAACCTCCTCTTTACTGGAGATATTACATATGATCCAGGTGATTCCATGCTAGATAATCCATTCTTGGAACAGAATCAAGGTTGGATATGGAGTTGGAATTTCATGTAATAGTCGAGAAAGGCATTTGGGATGAGATTCTCGATTTTGGGGGGATTTCCAGCGATGGGTTGTTTGAGAGATAGGAGAATACATTGATCCAACTCTGATGACACAAATAAAAGTGCTGATCCAAGCCCGATCCTACCATTAGTCTAACACCGAACCTATAACACACAAATGATTGACCCGCGAGTGTTAGGGAAATGATAGATATAAGACGACGTCATGGACACTTAGCTAATACTATTTATCCACTCACATTTCTGTAATCCCAATACAAAAATATCGCGATATTGTGTACTCGCTACTCACACCCCAAATGTGGATGGATGTCCTCAAGAATACCACTTGACTACCTAGTCAAGGAGCTAAGACAAACTAGGAAGCATTCTGCGGGATGACACCTCCTTCACAAGATATAATCGGCACCCGTGGAGCCGAGTAGATATGTAATTGAGGGGCCGAACCCAACACAATAACTCTGTTCTGCCATCTCACCACAACACAACAGTCCTTTACGACCAAAATTTGGATCATGGTCGGCGTTCCGGGACGATCCAAGGCTTGTCACACCTGCAAGAGTCGCAAGCTCGGTGTAAGTGCTTACAGCTACAGGTCAAGACTGTCTGCTGACGTATACCCTTCTAGTGCGATCAACTTCGGCCATCTTGTCGCAGATGTACTCGCACTGGCCTCACATGTGGAGGGTACGGCAGGGGAACTACCTTCGTCAACAGTACCCAGGATGGCTATAGTTCCTCGCAAAAACCATACTCGCCGCAGCATCAGACTAATGTAGCACCGCCTTTGCTCGACCGATCCTTGGAACGCACGGCGTCTGAGTCCAAATACCTGTTTCTGTACTGGCGCTTCCTCCTCCCCAACAATGGACAGTCATTTCCCCTGCAGGCTACTAGACATTCAACCACGGGCTGGACGCAAGTCGTTCAAGACCTATCCCAAAAGGACGATGGGGTCCGTATGGGGCTGCTTGCTAACGCGTTGGCACTGGTTGGCCAGCAGACTGGTCAGCTATCCTTTGTTAAGGAGGCATGGAAAATCTACTCCAAGGCGTTGCAGACTCTAGTCCAATCACTACCGAGTATTAAAGAGGAGGAAATGGAAACGGACCCCAAGCTAATGGCTTCAGCTCTCTTAGCTGCATTCGAGGTATTATCCGTGCTACTGCAGTCCTATGGTGACTGACTGGGTTAGTTGCTCCAAGTATCTGATGGCCGTGCACCGTGCCTCCACGGCTTGACCTGGCTTCGTCACTCATCAGGTCAAAAAGCTATTATCCTTGCCAGAGGTCCCCACAGTTATGTTCAAGGCCACGCACACCGGCTCTTTGCCGATGGCCGCCTCCATCTGGTAAAAAGGGTTCATTAGATCCAAAGTCAACGAGACATTAATCAAGTACAGATATACCCGGAAATCCACAATCGTAAACGATCAGTCTTCAACTCTCCTGAGTGGAAGTCTATCCCATGGTCTAGACTGCCCAAGACCCCAAAGGATGAATTAGTAGATATTCTTCTAGAGATTCCAGGCCTTTTGGAAGATCTTGAAAGTGGCCTCGCCCAGGGACAAGAGTTTTCAAACAAGCGTCTGCAGGAAAAATGCCGTCTCTGCGACGCCCAGCTCCGTCACTGGTCCACCTGCTCCGGTGCAACAGGCGTCAGCTTTGCAGAAGACCTAATATCACCCAACACATCCCGAGTCTCCACTCCCTCCCCAGATGACTTCGCCACGGCTCATTTAGGCATGATCTACTGGGCGACGTGCAGCCTCTTATACCAAATCATGCCAGGTGAGCCCTGGATATACTGTCGGAAGATCCTTCTCATGGTTCCTTTCTTCCAGCGGCCCGACATGGGCGCTATTTTTATCAACTTTGTGGGGTTTCCGGTTGGCGTGGTGGTAAGCTTTCTCTCAAGACAAGAAGGCACCGACTTTGATGAGTTGAGGCGGCTACTTCAAGGAATATTTCAAGATCCGCACCGCGGTAGCCAATTGCGAGCATTTCTAGAGGCATGGCCATGGCAGAGCACTAGTGAGAGAAGAGTGATGGCAGACAGAGCAAGGGCACGAACTCAGTAACTAAAGCAACCGTCATCCTACATGGGAGCCTGGGTAAATTCCACCTATTCCACATTGACACTTACAATTTCCACGTCATTACCAACTTGTCCAATATCTCCAGCTGACCTTCTGTTTCGAGCTGCCTCAATCTCCTCGGCCGTCGGCATATTGACAATCATCAGGTAGAGAATATGCTAGTTTCTGTTATTAGGCATCTTTCTAAATATAAAATAAGGTCCACGTACACGCGTAATGCGGCGTTGACCGCTTTCCAAGAGTTCAGATTGTTGCTGAAACTGCTGCAGCTGTGCCTCATAGGCATTTTCATATTGTTCGATGTACGATTGCTGCTCTTCGGCGGTGAGGCCCATACCTTGCAGCGCTACGCTGAGGTTGGCCATTTGAGATGCTTGTTGATCTCTTACAGCCTGCTCTTGACTGGCCATAGTAGCCCGCATACTTTCTTTCTGCTTTTGAAGATCTGGAGTCAGCTTGCCTCCAGATAAGAGGCCGAGCAGGCCGCCGTTGGAAGCCGGATGGTTTGGGTCCAGGTAGCGATTCGAGAAAGGCTTCTGTGGGGTGGAGGAAAGGACGTCTCCTTTGCTTTCAGCTGCCTAGATATTTGTAAGAGTCAATTGACACTTACGGCTATGTGTCATGGGGATGCGTTTGGACTTACGTATCGCGCTTGAGCTCGTTGATCAAAATATTCATTCAACCTAGTGAATGCCCTTTTCTTCTTATTCGCCTCTGGCGTAAGGTTCTCCGTGGTTGGGTATACCAATGTAGCAACAGAGTCGGGTAGACTCTCTTGGCCCTGGGTAACACCAGCTAAAGGATTGCGCAGGTTTCGTTTGGCTTTAGAAGACATTCCCGATCCAGCTGATGAACCACGATCCAACAGAGCTTGCGTTGGATCAACCTTTTCCTTTTTATCAGTGGCAACTGGACTGTAGGACATGAGGAGGCAGTATAGCCCCCGCGGCTGGAAGAAGCTACTGTTCGCGCGATCCATGAAAGAATTTGTCCTGTATGACAAGCGATTAGGCACAAGAAACAATAAATACTAAAAAACTTACTTCCAACGTGTCTCGGTCTTAGCTACAACACCAGCGACAATCTGTACCGCGGCAGAAACACCGAGGGCGATGTGATTGGGGATAAGCCCAGTGCCCATGGCCGCCACCTGGATGGCATAGAGCCATTTGGATGCTTGAACGACTTTGTTTGTTGCTTTGATAAATTCTAGGAATATGTCTTGATCGATGCCGAAGGCCTGAAGATCAGGTGCGTATGCCTTGACGAACCCGCGTTCTTTATTTCCTGGGCGTCTCTGTGGGATGACCACCGGGTACAGTAGTTTTGGAGGTGCCGGCGCCCCCATATAAGTGCCCGGCTGCGAGTGGTGGAGGAAGAAGCCTTCTAGAGCTGAATCTGGATTCTGCTGTAATGCATCCATGTCTTGGGAATCATTCTCAGCATCGTTTCTATATGGAGGCTGATTGTTACTTGAAGACATGGTAATATGGAGTTCTCGTTGAAACACTTGTTATTGAACTGAATGACATTTGAGAAAGGGAAGACATCCCCTTAAATGTATTTTACAACGAGTCCGCCTAGTGTACGTATTACAACATGCAGATCAGAAGGATTCGATGTCACGTAGCGGCTAAGCATTGAGGAGGGTTTGAAAGCTTAGGCGCACGGTTGGGGGTGGAAGGATCACGCTTACACAGTGGAGTCTTTGCACTACATATCTTGAGTGAATCATTTCCTGAAAATTGGGTATAATGTAATACTTTGCTAGACATTTGACCTCAGCCGGTCTATACGATTCTGGATGGACATGACTACGACTATCATGCCTCTCCAGCTCCAAATAACAGAACTACCCTATATAGGCCCTCAAGGACATTGTTGATAAGCATAGCAATACCTATCATAGAATGCCAATGCCGGAAAGTCAGGCTGATAGTCCCAAAGTTTTAAGCCCTTGTAGGATGAGGTATACATCTGACAAGACTTCTTCTGGCTCAGGCTGAAACTGAGACACTTTTGGTTCTTGAAACATTTGGCGGCGCATGAATTTGCATCCTTGACCGGGCTAGCAGCGCCAAGAAAGTATTTGGAAGTAGGATGACTCCCGTAGGTACTCTTCTTGCATATCTGTGACTTGGGGACTTGGGGGTTGGGGACAACCGACGATGTTGAGCACGCAGGCGCGGGCTTCTTGTATCCGATACAGCCTGAGGCTACCTTGTATGACATAGGGTCCATGAGAGGATATGATAGGGATGTCACTCCTTTGATCTCGACAACTGCTGCCACGGAGTTGTCAAGACTAACATCCCAAGCAACACCGTAGCAGCCACCGTTGATGTCAGTCCCCGTTTGAGTGCCAGTAGAGACCTTGAAACCTGCCCCAGCTGAGGCACTTGGAGTATCCATGACAGCTCCTTGAGCTACCCAAAGACCGCTGAAAATGCTGACTCCGACTCCAAGTTTGAGTGGCATACCAAGAGAAGCGCTGACCCCAACCTGACCGGAAGCTTGGGCTTCTGCAGAAACACTTGGGGCAAAGTTATTGGCGTAGGTGTTGCTAGAGTCCAGAAAGTCAATTTGGGCATTGACATTGTCCCATTCAGCCGTAGCGCCCATGACGAATAAGCCTGTAGATTTTATCTCTGCGCTGGCCTGCACTGATAGATCGACAAAGGGCCCGATATCTGCCAAGCCAGGAATATTCCAAGGCGTGAGCGGGACTCTCTTGAGGCTCTTTTCATATTTCTGTCCATATTTGACATAAGCTTCGAGTCCGAGGTTGATGGCAGTTCTAAATGAAGCATCGAATCCAGTTTGAACTTTGGAGACCTTGACGAAGGGTCGCGAAAACTGTGTCTTGGCCGCAATATTGCCCCAGACTTGAGTTGAGCCTCCAAAGTCACAATCCACGCAGTACAATCCAAGGCCGTAATCAACAGCAGCAGGCTTGTTGGGATTGGGAGGGAAGGGAATATCTTTTGGCTTCTCAACTTCTCCTTTGGAGAATGAATTGTCTTTGACGCCGTCTGCTTTGGGCCACTTGTAGAGTGACGCGGCGTTCTCCCAGGGTGCCTTCGGGTCAGCGCCTAAGAATTCTGGATCGCTGAGCTTGATATCCCACGAGGCTTTAGGCAAAGTCACTCGTCGATGGAGGGAGCTTGGATGAAACAGCTATGATAATTGTGAGCTTAAGTGGTTCTACACAAGGAAGATGTTACTTACGTCTCTCTTGTCCATAGATCGCTTTAACTTCAGGGTTCCGACATTACCCCAAGTCAGGCTGAAAGAAGTAACCACGTCCCTATATCCGACTGAAAGACCCCCAGCTGTGAAGGTTTTGGATTTGTCTGAGAATGTGATGGACTTGGTGACGAAGAACTCATTAGTATCATCATCACCACAGCCATCAACGGCCGTGACGAGGATGATTGGGCCTTTGCCTTTCCAGCCCGACTTTGCAACCTTGTAAGCACTGTCGCTTAGCCTGGCGGTCAGACGGCCGACAGAGCAGGTAATGTCGGATATATAGTTGGAGTAGTCAAGAGGGATTGTTGGATAAGCAAATGTCAAGTTTGCCTGTGAGAAGATCCCATCACTGCGTTTTGTTCTGCGTTGTGTGACGGGCTTAGCCCATGCCAACGTGACTGATTTGTCGAGTTTGAGAATATCAAGATCCTCGGAGTCAATTGAGGGAGGAATAACCGGCTGCAGGATTGTGCTTGTTCCATTTGAAACTGTAGCGTTTACGCTGACATCAGTGTCATCGCGTCGGTTCAGAAGAGGAAAGTCGTGATGGGGTGCAGCAAGTGAAGAATGGATCAGGAAGAGAGACGCAAGAGAGAAAGACTCGACATGTTTGAAAAGGAGCATTTCTAGGGAGTTGGAGGTTGAAAAGAACTAGAAAGATCGCAGATTGAAAACTTGGATGAGTCTGAGAGAGTATGAAAACGAGTGTGATTCTTGTCTAGTTGCAAACAAAATATGACAAACATGCAGAGATATCTTTTTATATTGAACTTGGTGGCCAAGGTAAACCTCAATAATGGTCTAAAAAGCCCAGACTTCTTTTCGACCAAGATTGAAACCCCTGATCCTACTCTCGAATGTTCCTCGATCTCGACCAGATGGACACCGCTTTCCCCAGGGGCTTTGTCTGGGCTTTGTCTGGGCTTTGTGATCTACGGTCACGTTCTTGGTTTAGTTCCCATTGTTCAACGCTGCTATCCTAGTCCAGCCTCGACCGGATCCGAACCAAATCTAGGTAGTTTGGTCTTTGATCTGCAGGAACCGTTCACTAAGTACCAGCACTTTATGGTGGCGAACCAATCAATACATTGAAGAATCATCGAATTATTCAATAAAGTATAAGCCACGAATCTCATCTCGTCCACCATGTCTTGGTTCTGGAATGCGGGCTTTTGTCTAAGGCTATTGTGGCATGAGCGTTCGTGTACTAGTTCGATAATATTGGAAAATAGAGTTTATTCAGGGGAAGTCTCTTAGGTTTCAGCCTTATTCCGAGGGAATCAGCAAGCACGTAGGCATCCCTCATGGTACCAGTAGTCCGGTTCGAGGGGCCCGACCAGCCTGATGTATCGGTGTAGTCTCCTTGCACTAAGCTATCCAAGAACAAAAAAGAAAAGAGCGACAGAAGTGGCTTTGGTTCAGAGTCAGAATCTAGATCTTCTGATCCCAGATTTCGACAGAAGGCAATAAGGTTTTGATCAGGGTTTTCCACCTTTTGCCTCCCGAGGAAGAGGTTAAGCTTATCTGCCTGTTAAATGTGCCCTTATGGATCTGGTAAGTCTTTTGTACGTAGATATTTCAGTGAAGATCAAGAATACGTACCGAGTCTGGAAGAACAATAAACATGCCATGCCGATACTAAACAAGATTGCCGATGTGACAGCGATCCACCCCGGGATATATGCGTAGGGAACCATAGCCAGCGATAAAAAAAGAAATGCTATAGCCAGCAAGGTCCACAAAACCACAGATGTAGCAATTGCAACAGTTTTCCATCTTCTCTGGTTGTCGACTCTAACTCCATTGGCGTGGTTTTTCAGGAGCGTCAACAGACTAGAACTGAAACCAGCCACAGCGATAGCTAGAACGAAACAAAGCCAGGCGGCCCCAAGGAAAGTTCGGACTGTCTCCATGGCGAAAGGTGGTTTATTGGGTTTCCATATATCTGCTGGGTCTGTCATTTGGCCGATGGCTACGCCGAAGGTTGAAGCCCCAAAGATTGAAACCCCAAAGACCAGGGTGATGAACATTTTGTACTCTTCTGTTGCGGTGTCATTATGAGAGGTTGTAGCATTCCACGTTGCAATTATATTCGGTATAGGATTTGCTGTCACCGGGCTCACTGTTCCCAAAGCTTCGGGCTTCGACTCGTTTTCAGTCAAAGGTGCTTCGGCGCGACTGGGAGTAAGGCGTGAGGCCGCTGAGGACACCATCTTGGATTCTGACATAACAAAAATAAGAATAGAATGCAGTATCATGAAAGACTGGAAAAGATATATATCTCCTAAATGAAGTTCAGGCTGCGTATTCCCTCTACACCCCCGCATCAGATGTGTCTTACATGCATTTCAGCCGCTGTAAGCCTCATAAAAAGCAAGGCGAACCGTATAGCCATTCACCATCATAGAATAAGCGCCCAATAATTTATCAACTCCCTGATTTTCAAGGCTCACGTGTACACTTTTCAGCTCTTTTCAGCTAGAAAACTGCCTTATTGACCCATGTTGCTCCTCCACATCCAGATTTCATGGGACAAAAGATAATACGTTGATAGCTATTCATCATGTTAGCTTGCTCATTTCCTTTCTTGGTTTCTACCATCCTCTTTGCCAGTGTAAGAAATTCACTCGTCTAGTGTTCAGACTGACCTCGTTCTGTAGTGGCTCAGTCTCTTGCCTCAGTTCGGCTGCGCTGCCTCAAACGTAGCTTCAGATGCGGGGGATCTACATCTTTTGGCCAATCCGGAATCGTCTGACCACTGCGTTGAGTATGCGGTGCCAAACCCTCCCAAATGACTTAATCATAGGTTAACATTACGCCAGTATTGTGGGAGTACATGGACTTGACGGACACTGGGAGAGAGCTTGGACAGCGGCCAATGACGTCTTTTGGCTTCGAGATCTTCTTCCTTCGAAAATTCCCTGCGCCCGAATATTCTCCTTTAGCTATGACTCAAGAACCCGTTGGAGTGAGACACCGCTTGTATTGGATGTCTCCGACCATGCAAAGGCACTTGACTCTGATTTATGTGTGGAGCGCCGCTCAACCAACGTGAGTGAATCATGAGTTTGACCCTAATCCCTCTAACAAGGGGTTGACAGACAGAAAGAATTCCGATCATATTTATTGCGCATAGTCTTGGAGGAATCATTGTCAAGTCTGTAGGTATTCCGCTTCCAAAGTCCAAGTCTTGAAAGGTTTGAGTTCATCGGAAATCTGCTTACTCACTAATCCACCTAGGCTCTGCTTGAGGCTGAGTCAGGTCGAACTGGTCATTTGGAACATTTCAAAGCAATCAAACTATCGACATATGCGGTCCTCTATTTGGGAACACCGCATCAAGGGGGCGAGGGTGTTACCATGCTACAAATCATTACGCGAATTTCATCGATAGCTAGGCATACTAACGAAAGGCTTCTAAGCAAACTAGAGAGAAACTCAGACTGGCTTCAGGAGCTCCAGGCTCGGTATAATACTATTAGCCAAGACTTCGAGACCATCTTTTTCTACGAAGCTCTCAAGATGCAGACCCCGTTAGGGAAGATGATTGTCAGAGCGCCTTCGATCTCGCCAATTGACTCTAGCTAACTCGGATTTCAAGATCGTGCCTAAAGACTCAGCAGTTGTATTCGGTGCAAGAAACGCGGAAGCCATTCCGTTGATCGCCGATCACTCCTCCATGGCCAAGTTTCCAACCGAAGATGACGAAAGTTTCCGGAAAATCGCAAAAAGGCTTTTACTGTTTGTCAAAGACGCAAAGGCGAGAGTTAATGAGAACTGGAATGCTTGGGAGTCGAAGAAAGGTTTTCAGGATTTCTAAGACGAATTTCACGAAGCTAACGACTATTAGGTGAATTTTCTCACAGGACCCAGACACAACAGCCAAAACAAAGTCAAGACGACATGGAATTCACGTTGGGAATTGCTTTTAGTAGCATCCGGAATTCTCACTTCACCGGTCGCGAAGAACTGCTCCGGAGCCTTCGTGGTAACCTCACATTGGTATCTAATGCTAAGAGGCTGAATTTAGTGGTACTCTATGGGGCAGGCGGCATGGGGAAGACCCAGATTGCCACTGAGTATGTCCACAGATTTCACCCCCGTTATACCTCGACATTCTGGATTGATGGATCTCGGAATTCCACTACTGCCAACGATATTTTGAATTACCTTGAGACCTTGAAACGTCACTACGAGATTCAGAATCTGCACGAAAGGCCATGGTACCCTCTTATCAAAGAAGTCCTGCGCAAGCGATCCGAGATACTTGATTTGGAGAAAAGTCGAACATCCTCCGGTTACTTCTCAAAGTCTATCGATCAAAGCTTACGAGAAATGTTCCTGGCTTGGCTATCCTCTGCTGGAAACTGCGACTGGCTAATGGTGATCGACAATCTCGATGACATTGAGGGTTTTGACTTTCAGGATTGGCTGCCATCTACCCTGTGCGGATCTGTTATCATAACCTCTCGCAGAAGGGATCTTATCATTTATTGGCCTTCCGTCGAGGTGGACTCTATGACTGCCCATGAGGCTATTAACTTGCTCGGCCAGAGCAGCGGAATTGTGACCAGTCATGCTACGCAAGGTGCGCCCTGCAGACTTTTCTTCGTACCCTAACGAAACTAACTATGGGTTATAGAGTTGAATAAGTCAATGGAACTCGTCCAGAAATTAGGGTGCCTCCCCCTTGCTATTTCACAAGCTGGTGCTCATATTGCCATGAGTCGAGCCGACTCACCAGTGTCCGAGTATTTATTTCGTTACCAAATATACCCAAAACAATTACTGCAAATTCAACAAACATATTCGCCCTGGGATTCTCGGAGGGAAACTGTCTTAACCACATGGGAGATGTCCTACGAAGCAGTTCGTCAACGGAGCCTCTTAGCTGCCGATGTGTTGGCTTACTGCGGCTTTCTAAGTCGCAAACTAATCACTGTAGAACTTTTTATCGGCCTTCCATATACAGGTAACTCATTATGTTCCAACATTGTGTGGAGAGTTTTATCTGATATTATTACAGAGTTCCAGATCCACCAGGCCTTCGGCATCTTAAATTCATATTCGTTTCTGCAGGTATCAGACCGTCGCCGTTGCCAAACATACACAATTCACCCTCTGATACATCTTTGGATACGGGACCGAATGGACGATGACGAGAAGAAACGCACGGCTCGCCACGCCGCTGAGCTTCTTCTAACCTACAATAGGCGGACCGACACTCATCCAAAGCCCTCGTGCGATACCCCGGCCAATCTTCATGTTGAGCACCTCCTTTCCATATACGAACGCTTGTTTCCTTGCAATCAAACCCTGTCAGACATTATTAGTGTTCCAGATCTACCACAAGATCTGAATCTTCTAGACATACCTCGGAATTATTCTATTGCAAGTTCAGCTGAAGGTTGGATACTAAGGCTTTCTGGGTGGGCGGACGAATTCTATTACTTTCTGTTATCACTCTATACGGGGCACTCGGACTATGGTCAGGCCGACTATAAGCTTCTTCACTCACTTGTCCAAACCACGAATGGATTGAAAGTGGACGCCATGGACTGGACTTTGTGCTATGCATTCAAAATCTACCCGACAAAGCATCCGCGCATGCTGGAGATGATTGGAAACTATGCTGACCGCTTGGTTGTTGACTTCTCGAATGTGCGCCCACCTTTGCCTTGGTATTGGTGGCTTCTCGAGGCACGGACTCAGGTCTTGGGTCCAAACCATCTGGCAACGGCTCATGCATACCAGGGGATTGGAATCTCGTCACTAAGCTACGAAGAAGCCCTTACATGGCTTTCCATTGCTTGCAGAATGAGAATTACATCTTTGGGATTCGACGATGTTTTAACACTAAACACCTTTATACTGTTGGCATTATTGGTCATGAAATGTGAATGCTATGCGATCAAGCACGAGCGTGTCCTGGCAATGATTACCGGCCTAGTTGACGCCTATGGGGAGGAAAAGTCGATCGACATCTTTGGATACCCATTTTTACTTTTGTACCATATGGCGACCGACGCAGTCCAGAACGTTACATTACCCGAACCTATACCTAACGCTTGGTCACCCTTCTTGGAAGTGCTTCGCGTCTTCTTCAGCATCTTAAATTGTGGACGACATGATACGAGTGAAAGATGGGGCAGAATAATCTTTCACGCAGCGGGTGGTCTTATGAGGCCATCTCCATCGTCATCCGAAGAACACACGGCATGGGTATCCGCACAACCCTACTTGCTTGCTCTTCGTGCTAGGGTTGGTCCAGACATGGGTGAGGTCGCATGTTCGATTCAGTACCCTACCGCAGAACTGGAAGTACATATGTTGAAGTATAGGAAGAACCAACATTGGTCACCCGATGGGTGGAACTGGAGAGTACTTTTCCCTCTAGCTCGTTCCGTGGCAGAGCTATCTCTGCCCATCGGTAAAATGTCGGAGGATGATCTAAAGGACATTTTATACCGCAGAATGCAATTCAAGTGGACTGAACTCTTAGGGCCGCTGCTATATGAAATCAGACTAGGCCCAGTGAACGGGAGAATGGTCTTCGTGGAGTGCATCCAGGTAGGTCCCGGGGGGTCTCTTGATCCAGAATCTTTTGAGCCAGAATTTATCAATTGCTCTAACAGCATGAACATCTGCGAGGAGACATTTTGTCTCGATCAACTCAACATTTATCTGATTTTAATGGGAAAGCGGGATCTCCATGGCACTACGAGGCCTGATGACTTCCGAATGAACGCATGGTGGGATTGGGATGAGAGGTTCAAGTATGACACTTACATGTGATAAGATGCGTTCTTTATCAATGCTCGGGGCTTGGAGTTTCTTATTACCCCCCAAAAAAAGTATAACTAGTGGAATTAGAAAAGACGAAGGATGCATTGTCAGATGTAAGCTCTCCAATCGATAGGGTTTACCGAAAACAAAACCGCGTCATTAGAGTCCCTGCCTTTAACTGCGGGCCTTATCTGTGAAACACATACGTTCGAGTTCGTGAAGCGACTTGAATGATGGCAACCACCTTCTAAAGCAATAACCGAGCGCCACCGCATATCGGAGCGATAGAAGGAGGATTCCGAGACTATTAGCACCAAGAATCACTCAATTTCAACCCATGGTATAATATTAGTGCAATATCTAAGAGCATGGATCTCCTAAGTCGCACTTAATAGTCATTTCCTTTGAGCTTACTTTATATTATACCTATCATCAAAACTACGGAGTTCAGGGTTGTCAGAAACTTCGTGTAGCACAACCAGTTTTCGCTGGTTGGTGTGACTTTTGTGATCCCCCTTCGGCGGGAGCAAGAAAGCCCGACCCTTCCAAGATTTTATTCTCTACTGGAGCAGTGTTTCTGTAGCAGTGTTGCTCCTCATTTGTCTATTCTGACGAATGCCACCGGCAGTGTCTACTTCAGTAGAGCTCAGAAGCAAGTACAGCATTAGTGCTACAAGTACGTGTTGCATACTTGTGTTTCTAATCATAGACATAGCAAAAGGAGTAAAAATGAATGTAGCTCTTAAGGCATATATACGTCTTATTTGATCATATTTACAATGCAAACAAATATGGTTCATGGAAGGTTAGGAATCCATTAAGACAGGCTTTCATTATCAGCACTGATAGTTGTCAAGTACCGACTCCAGCATACAGTACAAGCCTGTCAGAAAGGATTCAGATAGTCATACATCATGGTATTCGTATCAATGGGCTTACTACAAATACATATCAGTAGGTGTACATTAATCGAGATTCGCTAATGACTTACAGCAAGACCGAAGAACTTAAGATCCTCATCAGGGAAGTGGTCAACACCGTGGCCGACGCCAGTTCCCAAGAAAGCCTGTATCTTGTTAGCCATGATTCTCTGTCGTACAAATATGCTCAGCTTACCTGGAACTTGTCGCCAAAGATCTGTCGGGTGTAAGGGCTTCGGGGGAAGTTGGGAGTGGTTGACTGAGGGTTGGAAGAGTAACCAAAGACACCAGTCCACTGCTTGATCTCCTCGTAGAAGTTCTGGACGTTGAGGGTAGGATCAGCGCTTCCGTGCAGGATCCTGACCTTGGGTCGGGCACCGTTGTAGCCGGGGTACATGTTCTTGACAATGTTGGCCCACTCAGCCTGAGTGTGCTTGAGGTTTCCGCCAGAGCACTGAGAGTTCCAGGCGGCGGCTTGGTTGTTGGGGCTGGCGAAGCATCCAGCGGGAACGCCAGCATAGGCAATTCCAGCAGCGAAGACGTCAGGGTAGGTAGCAAGCATGACGCTCTGCAGTTATGTTAGCTCTGTTGTCCTAGGGTGGTATTCCTTTTACTCACGGTCATCATAGCTCCGGAAGAGTCTCCAGTGACAAAGACTCTCTTGGAGTCACCGTTGTAGTTCTGGAGCGTAAACTTGACCATGTTGGCGATGGAGTTGCTGCAGCCGCCACCGTTGTGGGTGAGGGTCATCTTGGATGAAACATCCCAGCAGTTACCGGGAGTGTAGGGAGTCTGAGGGTAGATCATGATGTAGCCGTGCTTCTCAGCATCCTGAGCCCAGCGGTTGCTGTTCATGTAGGCCTGGGCAGTGCCGGTGCAGTAGTGAAGACCAACAACGATGGCAGGGTTGGACTTCAAGTTCTTGGGGACGTAGAGGAACATGCGTGTGCCGGTTGGGTTGCTGCCATAGTTGGTAACCTCCTTGAGCTGGGATCTGGGAACAACTTCAGCTCCCATCACCATGCTGAAGAGGGCCAGCACCCAAATATTGATGATCGATGTCAACTTCATGGTGTAAACAAGTTTGAGAATGATGTGCCAAGAAGCATGGGGAAACACACAAGATCGATGGCATCTAGCCAAGATATATACCTTTCAGCCATGTGGAGGCATGGTTCCCATCGGGTGATCTTGCTCCAAAAGATCGAGCGGACGAGAAGCCTCCGCTGCCGAGTTTCCAGAGGCGAGCGAATCGTGTTTCGACTATTACTCCACACCGCTGGTTCTCGACCAAGGAATTTTCGGCTTCCAGGTACGCATTCGGTATTTAGGTGCTATGCCGATGGGTCTTTTGGCTAAAGTTCCCCGCAACGAATTCATGCAAAACAAAGTCATCTCCCTGAGCTGTTGGTGGTGCTATTGCCCAGAGGATAAAGTACCATTTAGCCAGGGAGAATAACCGATCGTGGTGTGTTTCAGTGGAGGCTATGGGGACTTGAAACCTCCAGCCTTTCCGGATTTAGACACGGACGAAATTTCTGTGCAGGGATATCGGCACGTTGACTATTCCACCAATAGGATCTAGGGGAGAGCTAATACTTTAAAACACGAGTTTAATTGGAGGGTTCGAGATCTTGTTAGTGGCCCTATGTTTCTTTGTCAGGTCATTCAAAGCCATACCATCCATCATGCTTTGACCGCATCATGGATTGAGAGGCTCGCTACTAACCGGGTAGTCGGCAAGCAGACTTCTCGTCTGACAGCTCATGGGCAATCTATATGAATAGTGGCTTACATTTTGAAACCTCGTTGAACTCCGTCTCAAATGCCACCAGTAGGATAGAAAAGAGGTTACCATGTATCTATCACACCGCTAAACAAGGAGAACGGGACTGCCGCAGACGATTTATTGATACCAGAATAATCCGCTCCTATGGCATTGTCGGTCCTTCGAAGATCTGTCTATAGAGGCTCTAGACTAAGTATGACTTTATGGTTCCCAAGAGATATAATAGTCCATAGCCTGTTTATGTTGCGAGATAAGAAAAGAATCTAAATAATTGTATGAGAACGAAAAAAAGTTTCCCTGTGATAGTGAAAAAAGGACAGAGCATGACGTTGCACCAAACATTAAGAGATACTTTGCATGACCTTGATTTATCAAACAAATACACCAAATATCTTTCGCAGGAGCTTTCACTATCATGGCACTACCAACACTTGAGCAAATTGATCGAAATACTGGCGTATGTCCTTATCTTGCATTATCGCCCCAGCATCTGCAACTAATTACAGATAAAGCCTCCACGCTCAATGTCGCTCAATTCTGAGCGAACAAGGCCACTGGCCAGAGAAACACTGGCTCATCCTTTGAACCAAATTCTATAAGACGCATCATCTCGATGGCCCATCCTAAGAGGTTGCCCATGCCCAGAGAGCTATCTGACCGGTGTTGGTGTTGTTTTTGTAGATCAAATCTGCTACCCTATATACCTCAGAAACCAGTTTCTCCTCACTCCATTTACTTGCAGATACAAAGCTCTCGGGTCTTTAAAAAGACGGGTCATGTATCAAACTTGGCTCTGATAGGAGGATTTCAAGATCGCTCTGCTCGCTTCGACATGCAAGCTGGAGTGTCAAGCTCCGCACCCAACCGAGCGTTTCGTCCCACTCAATAATGTCCGAATCCGAAGCTGACATATTATTGGCGCTTATACGCGCAATGACTGTGGGGAAGTAGAAGCGATGCCTTAAACCTTCCTTGGACCCATACATTAATGGGAGCCTTGTCCTGTTGTGATGGTGGAAATTCATAGTGGAATGAGTTGGAAAGAAATAGCATTGCAGCGTTTAGGTAGCCCATCTTGGGATTCTGCGTAAAGATGTCCAAAATAGAGCTGAAGAGCTGGGATGATCACATCGTCGCCGATTATCTCTATCGTTTGCGTCGTGATCACTGGAAGCAAACCATTACTGCCTTGAATTGATGTATCTTCGCGGACCCGTGGGTTGGACATGGTCTTCTTTACAAGGTCGCTACATCCTCGGATTCCTTTGGCTCTGAACCTTGGTATGGCCATCCAGTCTTTCTTCACTGCCACCATCGGCATTGGCATCGTTGGTAACTAGTCTGTCGATAGTGCCATCTTTCTAGAATACATCCCTGCTACGAACTAACACCTTCTCACGATGCAATCTGCCTTCTGGTCCATTGATCAAGCGGTAGCTGCCTCATTGCTTGGCCTCTTATCGCCAACTTTACATGCGATCCAAAGCCCGAGGCTGGCTGCACATTTAACAATAACATAGGCTGGCGCTATACTTTCTGGACCTTTGGTGGTTTGACCGTGACTATGTTCCTTCTCCGACTTCTCTTTCGCGTATATGAAACACCCAAATTCCTTCTCAGCAAAGGCGGTGATGAGCAGGCAGTCGATGTTGTTCAGAAGATTGCTGCAAGGGGCGGAAAGACTTCATGGCTCACGGTTTCTCACTTCGAGACTATTGATGCCGAGTTGAGCGCCAATGAGGGCTCGGAGGCTATGCCAGTCAATACCAACAAGGACATCATCAAGGATAGTCTGAGCAAGTTGACACTTAGAAAAGTCCGTGTCTTATTTTCCAGCCCTCGTATAGCCCTCTCTACAACCTTGGTCATCTTCCTTTGGTGCTCTACCGGAATGGCTTACCCGCTATACAACTCCTTTATTCCTATCTACCTCGAGATCAAGGGCGTGCAGTCGGGAGCCAAGTCGGTGAGCACAGTCTACCGAAAATATGCTATCCAGGCAGTCTGCGGTATCCCAGCCTCCCTGCTCGGTGGTTTCACTGTGGACCTGAAGGGTATCGGCCGAAAGGGGACAGGAACATTCGCATGCTTGTCGACCGGAGTCTTTCTGTTTCTTTTCACCCGTGCCACCACCGAGGCTGGCGTTTTGGGCTTTACTTGCGCCATAGCCTTCTTCCAGAATCTGGTCTATGGACTGTTATACTCTTATACTCTCGAACTCTTTCCTGCTCCGGTTCGCGGTATTGTAAATGGTTTGGTAGCTTTGTTCAATCGACTGAGTGGTCTGATTGCTCCTATCATTGCTGCGTATGTTGATATTGACAATGACTTGCCCGTCTGGATTTCGGCAGGCCTGTTCATTTTAGCGGGATTGATCTTTTTGGTCCTGTCACACGAGACCAGGGGTCGCGCTGCTACTTAAGGAGGCCCAAGATCGTCTTTTGGTACTAGTGGTTGGTTTTCGTTTCACTTTTGGATATTTTGGAGAATGTGCTCGCTAGTTCCAGGTACGAGGCGGTTAAAAGGGGATGATAAATTGTTACCATTCACTATATCGCGTACATAATACTGAACAATTCACAGTCGATTCTAAATTATAGGATATTTTATCTTGAAGTCGTTTCGTTCTCTATAGTATATATCACCAAGCAGGCATCTTTCTCACATTAGCAGCCGCTAGAGACTATAAGAGTTCGAAAGCCGCGATGAGAGAGCCGGATACCTTGATTTTCTACATATGTCTGAAGCACGAGGTTGAACCTGTTGGCTGTGTGTAGACTAGCCGTTACTCATCACAACATATTCACCCTCCAGAAATACTCAGAAACAACAGCAATAATGTGGCTAGGTAAGAAAGCGTATTTTTTGAATTACAGATGAGCCGTTTGCCATACTCAATCTTTTTCTAGTTTGGTTATAGAACCTCTTGATCTGATTGTATGTGTCTCGGCGATTGGGTGGGGGCAGTGCCAAGTCGCAGTTTTCAGTAGCGTACGAGGCTGAGTTTTTAGATCTTGGAGAATTGCAGTGTCGCCAATACCTGCAAGAGGGAGGGTTTGCTCTTAATCTCATGCTATTCAGGCGGGCTCCAATTTCAGGCTTTTCTGGAACTGGCAGTGGGCGCTGGAGCTAACGTCCACATTGGCTTACTAGCTCGTAACTTGAGTGCTTGGGCAGTCTATGAGGCTGAGATGATTCCTAAAGAGGAATTGATGGCTCATAAGCGGAAGATGTGCAACGCGCTACCTCTCGTCCACATGAGTGAGCCTTGAGCCGAGTGAGGTAATTATTTATAACGTTGGGTTCTCCACTCAGAAAACGGAAACCAACCTGCAGAGCAATTATCACCCCTTTATATTATTTTTACAAAAAGCAACATCTCAAACACAATATAATCCAGAATGCATAAGGCTCATCTACGTCGTCTCTCTGAGGAAGAACTTCAGTTGAAATACCGACAAATCTGCCGTAATATCACCCGCGATAGTGTCGGCACTTGCATCTCTGCAATTCTCGCTTTCGCATTGCCTTGGCTGGTAGTGTCAGGTGCCATTAGTGTTTTCAAGCTTGTACACGACATCATGAAACTCTCAAAGATCAAACAAGTCTTTCGAGAGTTCGGTTTCCATGTTAAGAAGCGGGAAATCGCCAAAGGTATAACCGAAGGATTCTTGACCAAGATGTGCAGCACCATCATCACGCTCGGCCACGACGAGCTGATCTCCGCGACAGGAACCGTTGCCTTGTGGGTGAAACGCGCTGGCTCCTATATCGCAATGCACCTGAGCTCTCCACTCGCTACCGGTTGGTCGTTTGATGCACAGCGGATCATCGACTGGGATCAGGCCCATCGGATGAGCCACAGCACACTGCAACATACAACGTCGATGGCTAGCTGGGCGACGGAGAAGGCTCAATATATGACACACACTGGCACGGAGGAGCAAAAGAGTCTAGGCTGGAAGGAAAGTGGCAGTGATTTGACGAAGCAGGTTGTGGTTGTTGGTACAGCCCAGGCGGTGAGTGGTATAGTGGTTGACGCTGTCCTCGAAAAGCCGTATGATAAGGGAAAGGATTCTTCTTGGTATTACCGCCAGCGGGAACGAGTCAAAGGATGGTTTTCTTAGTAATCAGTCGAGAACTGGAGGGCCGAGGTGTTTAGATGGTGTGAGGCATGTAGGGATTGAGAACTAGTCAAACTGTACCTGCATCTGTATATGTAATTTAAGTATTCCTTGCCCAATAATAGATCTTATAACTCCCATGGTGTCCAAAAGAGCACGCAATAGAAGATGGAAAGTCGCTCATGTGCTACATGTAATGACGATATTCGAAATGAGGGGTAGATTTTCGATGTTGAGCCCCTACAACGTCTAATTGGCGCAAACAGAGATAAGTTTAATTCAAGGACCACAATGCCTCAATCACGCGTCTTATCACCGATAACAACCTTGTCCGACCAACGCCTTCTTATCTCCTCACGAACTTTTGTAGCCCTTCCAAGAGCCAATGTCTTGGCCAACGCAACATAACACGGGGAACTTTGTCAAAATGGTCCAAAAGGGCAGGTCTACCACCCCGGCTCGTTTTTGCATCTAAACCGCTAAGAGAAGGCGACTATCGCGCTAGCCTTGTCGATCGCCTCATAAGCTTAATCGCTCCCGGAAGTTTGTTGGTATAAGAATGCCTGCAGCCGCGGTGTAACCATTGGGGTTTTCTTCTTCCCCTCTTCAAGGTCTTTTCAGCCTCAGTCAGTCTTTTTTACACCTCCGTAATGGCTGCAAAAGTCGTCTTGGCCACTCTTTTGGCCCTGGGTCTGGCCGTTGATCCTCCGCGCCAGCCCCATCAGCCCGTTGGCGAGGGCGATCGTCTTCTCACCTTCAACGAGACGAGTCCGAGCGCCAAATTGCGACCTACCACCATGAGCGTGGACTGGTCTTCTGCTGGTGCTGATGGAAACTACATCACCCTCAGCGACGATGGCGATCTTGTGCTTGAAGATATCGTCTCGGAGAAGACGACAAAGTTTGTCACGGCGGATAAACTTCCCAAGGATCTGCATGAGTATTGGATTAGCGGGGATGCGAAGCGCGTGCTTATCTCGTCCAACTACACCAAGCAATATCGTTACTCGTACTTTGCCGATTACTTCATCTTGGATGTCGAGTCTGGCAAGAGTGAGCCGTTGGTCAAAGACCAGGTTGGCGATATTCAGTATGCGCAGTTCGCGCCCAGTGGAAAAGCGGTTGCTTTTGTGCGCGATAACAACCTCTTCATCCGAAATGCTGAAGGCAAGGTTGATCAAATCACCTCCGATGGAGGACCCGACATGTTCCACGGTGTTCCAGACTGGGTCTACGAAGAAGAAATCTACGGCGGCCGCTCTGCGCTTTGGTGGTCTCCCGATGCCAAGTTCCTTGCCTTCCTGAGCTTCAACGAGACCGGTGTCGGCACTTTCACAATTCCCTACTACATGGACAACCAAAAGTTGGCTCCCACGTATCCCCGCGAGCTTGATTTGCGATATCCCAAGGTTGGCTCCAAGAATCCCACCGTGGAGCTCAACATTCTTGACCTCTCGGGTGGCGAGTACAAGCCCGTTCCCGTCGATGCTTTTAAGCCTGAAGAGCTCATCATCGGCGAAGTGGCTTGGGTTACCAAAGACCACAGTGCTCTCATCTACCGAGCCTTCAACCGTGTTCAGGACCACGATTCTCATGTTGTCGTTGACCCCAAGACTCTCAAATCCAAGGTCGTTCGGAAGCGAGATGGAAGTGATGGATGGCTTGAGCATACTCTCTCCATCGCATTTGTCGGCTCTCTGAGCTCCAAGAAGAAGGACACTTACTACGTTGATGTTTCGGATGAGGATGGATGGAACCACATTTATCTGTATCCCGTCAAAGGCGGAAAAGCTATTCAGCTCACCTCGGGCGAATGGGAGGTTTCTACCATTCTGAACATCGATACTGCCAAGAAGCTCGTTTACTTCCAGGCCTCCAAGAGACACTCGACAGAGCGACATGTCTACAAGGTTTCATGGGAGACGAAGAAGATTACTCCTCTAGTTGATGATAAGGTCCCCGGTTACTGGTCTGCATCTTTCTCATCCAGTGGCGGCTACTACATCCTTCACTACCAAGGCCCCGATGTTCCCTACCAGGAGCTTTATACTACCAACACCACCAGCAAGCCCGTGCGCACCCTGGTTGACAACAAGGCGTTTTACAAGAACATCACTCAGTACAACATGCCTAACATCACCTACTTCGAACTCAAGCACCCAGACGGCTACACCCTGAACGTCATGCAGCAACTCCCCGTCAACTTCGACTCATCCAAGAAGTACCCCGTTCTCTTCACTCCCTACGGCGGGCCCAACTCCCAGCGCGTCGCCAAGTCTTTCCAGGCTCTGGGATGGAAATCATACATCTCCTCTGACCCCGAGCTTCAGTACATTGTCTACACCGTCGATAACCGTGGAACTGCCATGCGTGGTCGAAAGTACCGCTCGTTGGTCACTTCACAGCTTGGAAAGCTCGAGCCTCTTGATCAGATCTGGGCAGCTGAGGAGCTCAGTAAGAAGTACAGCTTTATCAACGCGGAGAAGATCGGAATGTGGGGATGGTCCTATGGTGGATACCTGACAGCCAAGACCGTCGAGGCCGATTCGGGAGTATTCAGCTTAGGTCTCATCACCGCACCTGTATCTGACTGGCGTTTCTACGATTCCATGTACACCGAGCGTTACATGAAGACTCTCGATGAGAACAAGGATGGATATCTCGAGACAGCCGTTCACAACGTCGATGGTTTCAAGAACATTGCCGGCAGTTTCAGCATTCTCCACGGTACTGGTGATGATAACGTTCACTACCAGCATACTGCTGCTATGATTGATCTTCTCGTCGGTGCTGGCGTGTCGCCTGAGAAGATGAAGATGTTTGCTTTCACTGATAGTGATCATAGCATTGTGTACAACGGTGCGTCTCCGTGGATTTATAAGTATCTTACTGCGCGTTTGTATGAAGAGGTCAAGAGACAACCCAAGGCAAAGGCTTTGACTCACCAGTGGAACAAGAGACGGGTGGAGATTGTGGCATAGAGTAATATTCTTTGTTCCAATTGTAGATAGAGTAATATCAGCATTTGAAGTTGTATTTTGTCCATGATCCAGCAGTATACGTCCAGTCATTGTGACCTTTCGGTAAAGACAGCCTACTCTGGTTTCGATAGATAAGGAGCTACATAAGGTTTCCCCTTCAACCTCAGTATTGGTTGCAACACGAAACCAGAGCTCCATTCCATTTCGGCATACAATGGACAAGCCGCCTTACTCAGGCTTCTGAGCATAAACGTAACGCATAGTAATATAACTGTGCACCTTGCGGTTACGCAGAGCCTTGCGCATCTGCATGATGAACAAGTGGTATTCTTCTTTCGGCCACTTGAGAACTTCATTCCATAACAGGTATGAGTATCCTGATGCTACGTGTCAATTCTTGTTCATATCATCAGACCACAGTCCTACTAACCTTCAAGATCGTTTTCCAATGTATGTTGGACAAAACGGCCAACTTCAGCCATCGCAGGGTCTTTCGTCCAGCCGCCGATTGGGATCTATTACACATGTGAGCATAGCCCTCGCCATATTTTTAACCCATACCTTGTAATCCTTTATCTTGAGGCCAACAAAGCCAGCATTCTCAACTCCTTTTACCTGGAGGTCACTGACAAAGAAATCACGACCCAAAGCCTTACCCCCCTCTTCATACATCTTATTACACGTCTCCCAGACAGGCTCTAAGTCAACTGTGCCATCATCACTGCGGATACGAACATCAGCCTCGGCTGACTCTATCCAACCCCCAGGGGCACAGCAGCGATAGGCTTCTGCAAATAGGTGATACCAATCGGGGATAGAACCGAAAAGATATCGAATATGAATGAAATCGAAGTGATTGTTTTCCCAGGTCCATGTCTCGGTTGCATCATCTATTTCAAAGCGCACGTTTGGAGGGACAAATGCTGGTTGGCAGGGCGAGAGGTCAGTTCCTATAATCTCGGCACTTGGGTACCGGTCACCGGAGTCACTGGAAGGATAGGTCAGCGGATAATCATAAAGAAGTAGATTCTGATGCGGATATACATCGCCCAAATACCTTGAACCAATTAGTGACATCTCCTTAAACTCTTAGAGAACATACCACTTCCTGTTCCTACATCGAGGACCTTCTGAACACTACTTTGGATAGGCGAGTGGAACAGCTTGCCATCCAGGAGAAGGGTAAGCCAGTGATGTCTGGGGTAGTATCAGTGGGGCGCGGGTAAGTTTAGCATCGTAGGATCTCACGTAATGTCAATAGACTCCAGCTGCTTCTCATCATTCGGAAACAGATAGTCATTTGTGAACTTGTCGGCATGATAGGTGCGTCCTTGGATTCGGCGATATTCAAGAATGCTCGCAGAAATCGAAGTTGTAGAACTTCCTCTGGGAAGATATTTTAGCAGTTGTCGGTTTCGACTGATTGTTGGACTCACGTGTCGGAGCCAAGCGACGAATCGACATCATTCTAATTGTCAAGGCACAAGAGCATTAATAGGAGCTCCTAAATACTGAGCCGTATTTTGTTTTTACCTCCTCGTGGTCAGCGGGGACCAGTTCCTGATCCGCTGATGTTGGGTCTGGAGATGGTGTTGATTTATCTGAGGACGACGCCTTAGCTGGCGATTTGGCGCTTGGTGTACTAGTCATGATGAGTGAGGCTGTAGAACATTAAGCTAGACAAGTGTTTGACAGAGTTGAGAAGACGGGTACTGAAAGGTTAAATGAGAAGAATTGAGGGGCTTCTGTTGTTGTTTGTTGGTCGTGCATGATACAGGGTATAACAGCGACGAGAATGATGTGATCATGTTGTGCTTTTACCAGGGTGTGATAGATCCCTTGTCAAATCCCCATGGGCCTGCTTGAGCTCTAAACTAATTTTCATGATTTCTATGAAGACTTCGATAAGTATTATCGCCATTGCTGAACTAGATAGTAAACATGTAACCAGGCTGCAGACCATAAAGTAATTTAGGATGCACTGGAGTTTCCCAGCAGTAGCTAGTTCCGACCTAGCAGGCTCGTGAAGAAGGGTGTTTTGAGCCTACAACAGACGTCTTGTTCCATTATTTTTGACCTATCATGTTGATTTCATAGCTCCATCGATCCTCATAGCGAATAGAATAGCACCGCGGATGTCGGCTGTGCCACAGGCCAGCTTGAACGCCGCCTTTGTTCTACAACAACATAACCTGAGGACGGCGGCATTTTATCCGTTAACACACTTTGTTACTAATCAGCTTCGCACGGGGCATAAGCTACGAGAAGAGACTAGGTTTGGTGGGAAAGAGAAGCTTTCAGCCACAGGTCTCAACTACAAATAACACTTCATACGAGAAGAGATAAGACTGATTCCAAGAGCTCACCAGCCAATTTAATTATGTAAACTGAAGGATACTAGAACTTTCTTAATCCTGACAAGATAATTAGCATATATGCTAAGCCACCTCGCAATAACTGACCTGCATCACTCTATGCCCTCAGGGCTGTCCTCCTCGCCTTCAATCTCCGGAGCAACATACGCAGCGGTAGAACTGTGCCAGAAAAGGACACCCAGGACGCCAGTACTTAGAACCACAAAGAGCTTTAAAAACCAGACCATTGTAGATCCGTACTCAATAAGCCAACTGGCTATCCACTGCATGCATGGTGTCACCAGCGCACGTCGCTCCTGTTCCAGATCCGGATTGACCGAGTATATCACCGCTAGGATTGCGAATAGTGTAAGGGTCAGTATAATCGCCACAAAGACTTGGATAAAGGCGAGAAGGACTGCGATGTTTTTGGTCGTTCTGAGGACTTCGAATCCAGCGGCTACAAGCGGCGTGACTTGATCGAATGCCGCGTGGACTTCTTTTGAATATGGCATGCCCATGGTTACTGTTGGTGATAATAAGCGCACGGGGGGATTGCTATTGTGTTAGGCAGATTGTTTCGGATAGTGGAATTAAAATATTAATTGTTGGCTATTATAAGCTTTAAGAAATGTATCTGTCATAATGACGTGGTGGCAGAGCTGTTATTGGAGGGTTATACAACTACCTAAATAAGATTCTTATCGATAAGAGACAGAAGTACGAATGCTGAGTATTAACACCACTTTAAAACTACAATTTAGACATTATACTACACTACTTTGCGAACAGTTATATATTCTATAAAAAAAGATTCTGCGAGTTTTTAGTTATCCAATGGTTGGAAAGGTAACTAAATCCACTTTACTGAACGACTGCTAAACTTAATTACCCTCACTTTAGAGATGCTTAGTCGGAAGGCACCCTTTTGTACCTCATTTAAAGTTACTCTTCAGATATGGCTTTCCGTAACCAGCCCTTTGGCAAAAACGAATATTTTCACCGACAATTATATTTCTACTCAGCATGGCATGAGTAGGTCCAACGATGCAATAATCACTCCTTATAACACACAGGGTCGTGCTTGAGTGTTACTTACGTGTCCCCGTCGCACCCCAAGCTTTTGATCTACGCTCTCCTGCGGCTCTACCAGATATGCATCGTTGTCTTCGCCATAGCTATCATAGGGCAATGAATACTTCCTATCAATCCCCTTAGATAACTGCCCATTTTCAAACTCGGGTGGCTACTCCTCCCAAGTATACACCACCAGTCGGTTGTTCGACTTTGCGCAGATCTTTTCAAGATTTTCTGGACTTTGATTACTCGCTTCTTCGATTAAAAAGAGAACTAATACGAAAGCGATGATGTTCAGGACGGAAAGAACACCTTGTGTGTCTCCAAAGAAATGTTTGTCGTTATCGCGACTGAAGCATGCTGATGCACGTCTTGATCAGTGAAGAGAACAGTGAATTCGCAAATACTTCCGACTTCTATATTATAAAGGACAATGTTTCAAGACAAGAGTCCTAAATTAGTACAGTAAAAGTATAAGAAGAGTAGGTTTAGAGTAATTCTATAAAATCCTGTTTATGCTCTAATTCTAACTATAACAGGATCCTACAGCACCACGATGCGAGCAATCCTGATTGACAATATGTCGATTCGCTTGGTCGCTTATGACAAGATCCCATCACCTCTTCTCATGCTCATTTTCGCAGCACATAGTGGCGGGGCTCTACATCTCCCTGATATGTCCACAGTCGCCGGAGGGCCTTACAATCAGTTCTATAACCGCTCGGAATGGCACGCCAGCTTCGCCGAAAAGCCGGAAAGCCGGAAAGCCGCTGACTTGTGAAAGACGACAAGTGGGAGGGAACAAGACGTGGGACAGGAAAGTAAAATGTAACGTGCTAGCCAATACCGAAAGTAAAGCTGCATCGTGCCAATATCTTGCGTGGGATTAGTGTGCGGTGTACAGTGTAAGTTGTCTCTCTTCTCTTCTCTCGCCCATGGATCAGCCGCATTGTGCTACATCAAAATGTGATTGTTGGTTGCAAAGGTGCATTGGAATATTGCATGAAAAGTGCAAGCGGCTGCATAATTTCGGCGAATGCCCGCAGGAAGGCAATAGACCGCGACTACCCGACTAGAGCTGAGACTTTAGCCATCTCTGAGTTATGCAGCTTGAGTCTTGGAACCCGTCAATTCTCCACTTATCAATGGATCGGCATAGCAGGGAGGTGAGACTGATGGCAGATAACAAGTGTGATAATAGGCGCGGATAAATGCGGCTATGTGTCAGTTGTCACCTGTCAGAAGCTGTGAGTTATGACAACGCTAGACATGGTTGATGGGAAGCTGAAAAGCTAATCTCGCGCAATCAGACTTTTATTCAGACCGGCCCGCCCCGGTGTAGATCTTCTGCGGAAGGGTCTGATGTGAGCGTCAATAACCCTCTAGCCTATCAGCCTTCCGATGGAATGTCAATTTGCGGGCGCCCCTGAGGAGTTTATGCAGGCATTAACTCAGCCGCACCTGGAATTGGGGAGGGTGAAGACATCCGTGGGCGCCTTATAGCCAGGAATTATCGCTCGGAAGTCAGACTCCCAGCTGCAGCATCTGACATATGGTATTGAAATTTCGATTTAGCCGAGATATGCAAGCTGAAAATGCTACCTACCTACCTACTAATGTGACACCCATGTCTACAGGGTGAAGTGAAAGATGGCAGTAATACGGTGAGTACAGAACCTGGTACAACTAAAAATGCCAAGTTATGACTTATCCGAGGCTGACTTTCAGGCTGCAGATCTCTTGGGTGTTATGCAATCAGACCGGTGAGAACAGGAATACACCAACGACACAGCCCAAAGCCTACTTAGCCATGACGGTGTCTCCGTTGGAAGTGAAAATCATGCCACGCTGGTCCGTCGGTCCCAATGAAATATTATTGGATCCTGATAAACTTCATTGTTGGTTGTGAGGTAAAGGAGGTTACAGGTATCTTGTCGTGTCAGCAGAGTCCTGTTGCCAAGACGGCTTGAGTCGTCATCGTGGGAGGCTACAAGGCTCTATCGCAGAGTGGCATACCCCCTTTCTCAACTAGGACTTCCGTAGCTGCAATATTCGTCTCGTGTCACCTCTCGCATTACTCGGGAACTTGCAGTGGTGCCTTATGGCTGCAAATTGCTAGCTAGCCTGCTACCTGACCTTTCATCCGACACGGTGAGGACTACTTCGGAACATAACCGTGTGGGCTGTGAGATGGTACGTATATTACGAGGTGGCATTAAGAACAACAAAGTGTTTGAGGCGCGACAGGAAGACGAATTGTTATCTCAGGCCTACTATAAAATGCTCCAGATGCGACTGGACAGTTAGTGACCGACTGTCAACATCAACCAACCCTTAGTCTACCGTCTTGTAATCTTTCTATTCAGATTTCCCATCGAAGCTCTGATTGCTTCTTCATTCCTTTTCGATCCTGGAAAGAAATCGGACGCGATAAAATCGACATCGGCACTG
This sequence comes from Fusarium sp. NFCCI 5145, assembly GCA_033439405.1. Taxonomy (NCBI): domain Eukaryota; kingdom Fungi; phylum Ascomycota; class Sordariomycetes; order Hypocreales; family Nectriaceae; genus Fusarium; species Fusarium sp. NFCCI 5145. The sequence continues at coordinate 262,975 of JAWDHB010000330.1, forward strand.
GAGCAGCGGTGCAGTTAGCTTTCACCACCCAAGACATTCAATATTCAAATCACGTAGAGAGTCATGTCTGAGTCAGAGCAAGGGTATGGGAGCGATGAGTATGCGGATTGGGACTTGTACATGCCCCTCATAGCAGATGACGCGGACGATGCAGGGTTTCGTATCAAGAATCAACCCGGGGGTGAAACACACCGGGTCATGATTACAGGTTACGATCGTACCACTGAGGCAGCCGTCAGAGGGCGGCTGTTCCACGTCGTGCATGGTATGATCGGGAGCGGGCGTAGCAGTCCAGCTACGTTGATAGTCTTTGAGTGGCTATTGATACCAGGTCAGATCGGCCGTCGATTCCGTCAGGTGGATATTGATGTCACCTTTGCCTATCACGGCCAGCGCCCTGGCATGATGCCTGGCGCAGACCTGACTCGATTCACGCCCGAGATCAAGACCATCGCACCAGAAGTGCTGATACCATCGTACCTTTCTAGCAAAGGTGTAACTGAGGAGAAAGGCAAGTCTGTGTCGTTGAATATGGGTTATCAACCATATGCATCGCTCAGCCACGAATTCGGAAAAAGCTCGACCGAGGCAATGGAGCGCATGGACTACAGGTTCATCGCTGGGTATCCCGCGTATGTCAACAGGTCTTATGGCAATCCTAACTCGGTACATTGGACACTGCAGGAGAACGAATCGCAAGAGAGTGGTACTCCTCATCGCGTGAGAACCGCTGTGCTGTTAGAGCGCCGCGCTGGTGACTACGGAATGTTCACTGCCAGTGTTAAGACGAGCGTCAATGTCTCTACAATGGTCAATGCAGTTGAGACTCTACGGAAGATGGTTGGATTGGTACCCAAGGACGACGCTATTTACTTCGACCCCAAGGCTTTTCGGGAGTCTGACCATGGAGCAGCCGTGTTATTCGGCAGCCGCGATGTGGCCAAACAAAAGAGCCCCTGTGATAAAACGAATCTTGGAGCTGAAGAGCTTGCACTATACCTCCTGGAGGACGATGTTGCGAAGCAGAGGGTGAAAGCAGGATTGGACAGTAACAAGAATGACGAGAGCAATTGAAGTAAGGATCATTCTGGTAATTTGGGAGTAGTAACGATAGCTATGATATCAATTACCTACGATGGAAATCCATATCTACATAGCATAAATTTTGCTATAGCTGTAGGTAGCTGGCGGCAGAGACAACAACATACAAGTGTCTACCCACGAAAGCAGACAACTGTGATATTTTGAACAAGCGTGAGGTTTTCTTGAGATTAAGTCCCTAACCTAGGTATTATAACATAACCTAGGAATCATGAACGTCAATTGAGAAGTGACATCTCATCGCGCGTGTTGAAGGAAGAAAATCTTAAGTAAGCTGCTGAGCAGGTAACGATTTTATAGGCGTGCAGCAAAGTTGCTGAACTTCGTTGCTTGTGAACCATATTGCATTTAGCTATGGGCTGAAGAGGGACAACGTAGACATTTGAAAGGAAAATCTGGAAACAAAAAAAGAAAGAAACAAACAAATGAAATAACATAGAATAGAAAGAACTATCAGTATCAATTACCAGAATAAACATAATGCTTGAGATAAATTAACCTCGTTGTGACGCAAACTTCTGCACCAACGTTTTTAAACCACCCCCCTTTTCCATCTGCAGTACATCTTTTACGTGCACCACACGATTGTTCGTTTCGCTATTGAATACCTTTCGCATGATATTGTCCATCCACTGGCGCTTTGCATACGGAAGCTCCTCATCTTCAACCTTCATACAATAGAGCACCAATGCGGCAAGCCCCGCGGCGAGAGCGGTCGCACCCGAGTTCCCGACTTCACTGTCTTCTGGCTGTCCGAGTAGGTGTTCCCCTGGGAATAGATAGTCGACCTTCTTCGTAGTGTCGACATATTTCTTCGCGTCGTAATCCATGTCAGTTGCGCCGATACTCGACACATTGTTGCAATCACAGGGATACCATTTTTCTAAAGAAGAGCTCTCCTTGACATCACAGGCGGCGGCAAACATAAGTATTCCGTTGACAGCCGCGTTGTCTATGGCCGTTTGTAGTTTTCGAATCTCCGTATCATTGCCAGTTGCACCGGGGACTTGACGGACATTCCAGCTCATAGAGATGACATCAACTTTCTGAGCCGTGGCCCATTTGATAGCCTTGACTTGTCAGTTCATTGTCTCGGCCTTACACCAACAGAGCGTGGCGACTTTTGACATTTAAAATGAAGATAGGGATCTTACCTCTATGGCCTGCTTAAGATCGAGTGATCGTTGACGCAAATCTTTGCTGTTCTGCACGTCAAGCTTGGCCACATAAAGGGTAACGAACGGGCAGACTTCACGGATCAGCCAAGCCATTTTGCTACCATGTTGATTTGTCGAGACATAAAAGCTCTGCGACCCTGCTTCCATTTCTCCTGGATCTACAGACGGCCAGCCTGCATGATGGAGGTTATACCCGATACTTTGAAACGTAGGATCAACGCCATCGTCGAGGAGTGCGACTTTGACACGGTGTCGCTCGCTTCCTGTCGTCGGTCCACGATAGTTCGAAAGCAGAGATTTGCCAAAGACCGAAGCAACTTCAAACCAAGAATGCTTCCTAGAAAAGAGGTGTCAGCTATCTTTCATTTCTTCCAGCTGTGTAGTTCTCTGGATGAAGTATTTGGGATAAAGCACGTCGCCGAGTAGCGTCATTGTCCAGGACTTACAAAATATCGGAGCTTGTAATTCTATCGCTGCCTTGTCCTGTTCCTTTGGTAACTTGATCGTCGGGAGCTACGTTCACGACTGGCTTGCTGTCTCTCTTCCATTTTTCAATGCGCTTTTTGAAAGCCTGGACTTTCGCGTCCTGTTCGTCAGGAAGCTCAATGCCCTAGATCTTGGTGAGCGGTCTTGAAGTCGGTGATTCTTTGAAGGATTGAAAACACGAACCCTTTGGACATAGAGGTGAATCTTCTGTAACTTTAAACAAGTGGTAATTAGTGATTGTCATGAAAAGTCAACGCCACGAATGTGATATACCAACCTTTTCCAATGTTTGCAGACCTCCCGTGTCGGACCAGCTCCACAGAATGGCATTGAGCCCCGCCCAATACAGAGATATCTCAACAAGATTTTTCGGAAGCGTTGAAGTATTTGCACACAGATTTGGCCGCTTCCAGTCTAGATACAGAACCTCGAGGCCCTTCAAACATTTCTCAACAGTATCGTCTGAACAGTAGCGGTCGAGATTGTCCTTCACGGTCAGGCTCAAAATGGTCTTCACCTTTTTGTCCTTCTTGAGCCATTCGAATATGTCTCTCAGATTTTGCTGATCTTCCCTCCACATGCTTAACCTATTTTGTTCGTCGCTCGGCATGCGTCGCATATCTTCTTGTGTGTATCGAAGACTCAGAACGACGGAGGCCATTGTCGGCTCGAAGAGAAGAAAATTGAAGTTCTCTTTGGTATACGCCGAAACTCTCTGCTTCCCTTCTAGATGGAACTTTCGCTGGCGATCAAGTTCTCCTAAACGGTAGACCAATAGTCAGCGACTAGCTAGTTGTGATAGGACAGGAGGCATCTCACCATCCAATGGATAAAGGCTTTGGACACTCTGGTCGCGGAAGAGGCATCTGTAAGCGTTGCTGTAACCCCCCAAAGTGAAAGATGACTTCTTCAACGTGTCTGAGATGAAGTCGAAGACTTTGCTTGAAATCTCGAGATCTTCGAATTTGTGCTCCTCACGTTGTGTATGCCAAACATTGCGATTCCCCACATCGTTTGTGGAGCCCTTGCTGCTGCCCTCCTTTTGTGGAAATGGCTTGTACTGTTGTGGCCGCTTTCCTTCTTGCTTCCTCTCAAGTTCCTTCTTCTCCGCGACTAGCAGATCTGGATTTTGATTCATAATCCCATCTTCCAACTTCGAGTCCCGTCTCTCATCCCGTCTTTCCGTTACGACTCCCTTCGATATGCTTACCGATAACGACCTGCCTTCCTCTGACCTTTGGTGTCCAGCTTGAAGATACGAGTATGGAGACAAGCCAGCGGAATTATGCAATGCAAGGACACTTTTATCCCGTTCCAGAAGTCGATCAACGATGCGTTTGATTGTTTTCCCCGTGGACGCTGCATGACCATACGTTTTTTTGCAAACCAGGCACATTCCCAGAGTGGGATCTTGGGCTCGTGTGGACGCTTTCCCCGGTGGCTCGATGGTTGTTGAGCTTTTAGTCGAGCCTTTTGTAGTTTTGGCAGTTGTTTGTGTTGGGCAAGAAGGGCCTTGAACTCTGAACTTCGCATAATCCACGGCGTCATGGAGAGGCATGTTACCGTCATCTATTTGCGGCACCTGCTTGTCCCTCTGTGAAACCCGCTGCTGTCTGAACGCAGCCTTATTGGCGACCTCGATGAAATGTTCAAGCCCTTTCAATTCGTGCCGTATAGCCAAATGGATGATGTTTTCTTTGGCCTCGTTAACCTCGCAAATCTCTTTGGCTGCTGCATCGCTCCCAATCAGTTTGCTCATGTAAAGTGTTATGTCAGCCTTAGCACCTTTGTCATTCTTAAGCAGACTGATATCAAGCACAGCGGCCGCATGAAGTGGTTTGGGTCCCCACTTTGGGCGTAGTTGTGCCTCGTCAACATCTTTGATCAGCCGAAGAAGAAACTTTGCTTTGTCAAGCCTCAACTCATATGGCCGGAAGGTCGAAGCATTCTTGAGCACATGTTGGAGAAAGTTCAGTGGGTTACTATCCGTCGGCGTGGGGGCCAAGAAACGCTTTTCGTTTTGAAGGATCTCTTCCACCTCTTTTCGATAGGTTGTGTAATTCTCTTGCTGGTCCCAGGTATTCTCATCTTTCCAATTCGTCTCTCGGTCTTGAGATATCCGGTCTTCCAACTTTACTCTGGCTTCTAGTATGTTTTTCTGCGGGGTTTGGGGAGCCTGTAAGGCTCGCACTTCAGGCCGTTGCGAAAGATCGTCCTCGAAATCTATCGGTCGCCCATAGTCATCGAAACTAGCTCGGCTGTCATCTTCGTTGAACATCTGCGCGAAATCGTCATCTTGGTCCTGTTCTTCTTCAGATAAAGCTAGTCGGGCAATTTGGTCTTCTATAGAGCCCTCTTCAGAACGAGGAAGCGAGTGAGCACGACTGATGGACATAATTCCTGAGAATGAGGTGAACAAAGCCACCGTAGTAGCCAAAGTTGCGTTGACGTCTCTTCCGCCACGTCCTCGTTTCTTAGCTTCCCAAAGGGCGATGGATCTTGATGTACAAATGCTGGCCTGGTTTAGGAGCTTTGACGTGGCAAGTCTATCTCACATACGGCTGGGTGTGAGTTGATCCGACGGGGAAGCCGAATGTAACCGCAGGAAGTGTGTCACACTAAAACAAGGCTTATCACGCCAAGCAATTGGTGGACCAGGGATACAGCCACAATCATCACACCGGTGTCCCAGCAGTGCGACACGGTTTATAGCAAGGGTAGATACGGTTGTAAAGTTCCGTGCGGTCAGCCGGATATCCTATGCATGCAGGCCATCCCTCTTCCCCTTGAACGGACATTTCGGGACCGTTGTGCCATCTCCCACAGCCCATGTTTCATTCCCAGCCTGAGTCACAGGTAGATAAAACCTTTCAACAACCAAGCCCCTCATCAAGGCAGTAGCCTGAAAAATGAAAGGAATTCAAAATCAGGTGTGAACTTACCAAGTCGTCATGGAGCTTTTAGATCTACCACTACCGATGTTCAGCGCGGCTAACCATCCTTCCAACGATGGGCACTCCATAATGGCGCCGAGAACCAAGTAAGTTGTCCAGAAAGAGTGATCTTCGAGTCTTTAGTTATCAACAGATTCTAGTATTGACGAGGTTTAGGGTGATAATGCTACATGGCCTCGCGGGGTCGGAACCGGAGGACCGCCTTTTATGGATGGAGCATTGGCTTCCCACTGGCGATATACTCTTTAGTGAACTCTCGACTCAATTCTTCTCCTCCCAAATTGTGGGCGATAAGTCAAACTTGGAAGAGATTGCAAGAGATTTGCTGGAAAGAATCATTCAAGATGTGCGATGAGAACGATTATACTCTAAGCTCTATTCGAAATGAGAATATTACTGACAACCGGTCAACAGGAAGATCAAAGCGACTTCTATGCATTCTGGGCCCATGACATCGGCGGTGCGATTGTTAAGCTCGTAGGGCCGCAAGTCCCTTGATCTGTGAGAGTATTTTAGCTTACGATACTATCAGGCTCTGAAAATTGCCGCTTGTGAGCCAAGATACCGGCATATCTTGGAAGCAACACAATTAGTCGTCAGTTAACATTCAATATCTATGCTTCACCTGAATACTGATATAGGCCGGCTAGATCTTCTTTGGGACTCCTCATCGAGCTTCTAGTACACATAGTCTAGATTCGATTGTTTTCTCTGTGATAAATGCCTGCTCCAGTGGTCGACCAGGCGCAAGGTTCCCGGAGATACTAAACAGGCTATCACGACAATTGGAGGACATCAATGAGACATTCAGTGTCATTTCCCATCGTTTCAGAATTATCAGCTACTACCAGGAGTCTTCATCCTCGACAGTTTCCCAAGTGGTGAGTAATTGCAAGTTAATCATGTTGCCTCGTGTGACGAGATGAGATCCAGGCTTAAAGAAACCCGCGTTTTGCGAGAACAAGAACTGACATGCTCAATATCAGATCGTCCCAAAGGAGTGTGCGACACTGGGATTTAGTAATGAAATCGCTATCGGTATCAATCAAAACCATCAACATATGGGCCTGTACTTGAGTCGGTACGACGAGCAGCTGCTCCGGACACATATCAGTAATGCTAAGATTGGTCGGTCTTCCACACCTCTTTTCCAGTCCGCTAACTAACACGGCCCTACGACATAGAACACTGGGAGAGATTCAAGTACTTCATGGGTACCCTCGAGTCTGCTTTCTTTGGCAGTCAACTTGACATCTTGTTTCGATCCCCCCCCTTGTCAACTGGGGTGATTACAAGCTGCCTTCGTGACTCTCAACTCCCTACTTGGATATTGTGTGAAACATCCCCAAGATACATGAGAGTCCGGCTGAGTAGTACTGTTGACTCAGTCAAGCTCTTGAACTCAATCGCTAAGGCCATGATGCAATATCCTGGAACTACGTGGATCGCATGTCCTACAATTAGTAGAGAGGAAACGACTGAAGGATCCCAGGAAGAGGCCTGGGTCTATGCTTGTCTCGTACATCAGGTTCTGACGCAGCAACCCCAAGTATTCCTTTACATGCAGCACCTGGCTTCTCTCGTCATTGATGCGATGAGCGGCCGCGCAATGTCGTGGAAAGCAAGGGCTCTCTGGGTGTGTCTCAAAGCTGTGATTCAGGCCCCGGTCGCCGTTTCCACATACGGTTTCCTGGAGATTAAAAGTCAACAAAGTATCAACGTCCTCAAGAAAATTGATTCAACATTGCGCGGGACAGATTCGAAATACAGGATGGTTCTGTCGCTTTCGACTAACCTTCCCCCTAGCCTCGATGATATCCACTATCTAGACTTACATCTCATGGACTTGACAGACTGTGTGAGGGAGCAGGGCGCGCTTTCTGCTTCTCCAATCAATAGCACAGTTGAGCTCAGAGACTCGCCAGTACTTGGTGATGTGCCATCGGGTGCCTTCCAAGATCTCGTGGCTCCAGCCAATATACAGTTGCAGATCTTATCACTTCGCCTTCGAGATTTGGGCCGCCCCACATTCATCGCTTTGACCTGGATTGCATTCGCCCTCAGGCCACTGACTTTGCAGGAAGTTGATCTTATCTTGGCTTTCGATCATGCCAGCTCCGGACAAGTAGGCAATCTTTCAGAGCCGGCCTCCATTTCTGCAGCTCATCTATCGAGGCTTTTGCCTGATGTCATCGGGGTCAAGATGGGAAGACTAGTCCTTCATATGTCATATTCAGAGGTCCAGAACGTTCTATTGAGTGTAAAACAAATGTATCTTCCTTCAAGCACCTCTCTACATCACTACATTGGGCAGGTGTGCATCTCCTTCCTTACATACGTCTTCATAAAGGTGCGCAAAGAAGGGACGAGCGACAACAACAACGTGGACGATGCACAAGGCCCGCGACCTGAAAGTGTGGGGGGTGTTTCGGAGGAAGGACTCTCCAGGACCAAGTCCGAGGATCACAGAAGTGACCGGCCTGGCGCCGAAGACGATATTCTTAGCCAGGCTGTCAAGAGAGTAGCGAACTTCCAGTGGACCTTGGCGGAATACGCGACGTTGCAATGGATGACTCATTATGAGAGGGCGGGGTCGCGAGGCCCAGAACTTGATCAATCTTTCACAATCTTTGTCAAGGATGAAGCTAACGTCCAGGACTGGCTAAATCTCGTAGACTACTTTTCTCGCATACCACCAAGGGAAGGAGACACAGGCATCAACATCACTGATGAAAGACTAAGAAGACACTTATGCATCGACAAGTTTGAGGACTTGGGTGTCTTGTATCGCCTAGCGAGTCGTCCTTCAAATATTTCTGAACTCGGACGGCTTCTTCTCTATGCAGCCGAAATCGATGATGAAGATCTTGTCCTTTCAGTTGGCACGGATATTGAATCTATTCAACGAGAGGCAGTCTTGCTAGCGCTAGCAACCACCTCTGGAATAGTTCACGATGAGTTGAGAAAGAAAGCCAGCACAATTATGACACAAGACTATCCACGGGCTTTAGCTTGTGTACATCTGGCTGCGCATGTTTTGGGTAATCGAGTCACATCAGAAAATCTCGAAAGTGAGATTCGCTGTTCTTTCACAAAACATGAGCAAGAACAATGGCATTCGAAGACCCTACAACGAGTAATCGAGTATGGTGATGACGAACTCATCGACAAGTTGGCCTCCGAAGTTGCGATGGAGACGCACATTAACCCAGAGCAGGGGGTCAGATGGACGGCAACACATGCGGCTTCAAACTACGGAAATCTACAAATCCTATCACGGCTCTCTCACGATGGAATGATACCAGAGATAAATGTTTTGTCGCCCGATAACCGAAGTCCGCTGTTTATCGCCAGCTCCCATGGCTTCGCGGATATCGTAGGCTCACTTCTGATTTCCGGAGCTTCTGTGGATCAGGTTAATGGTGATCTGAAGCGAACAGCTTTACATACAGCAAGCTATCAAGGCCACTGGCGAACAGTTGAAAAGCTTCTCGATCACAATGCCGACGTCACTACGGTGGATGCCGAGGGAAACTTTCCATTGCATCTTGCCATCCAGCAAAGGCATGTACGTGTTGCCGATCTACTTGTTGGAAGATTCCCAGAGGTTTCAGACTCTCAATCTGTTCCCCTACATGATGACGCCACTACGGAGGCATTGACGATCTCGGAGATAGTCACTAGCTCGACGGATCATGGAAACTCACCAACTCCGGACCACGACTACGATTACGACAAAGATTCTATGTTCGACGAGGACGAAGAGAATCCTGTAATATCGCCTCCAATAGCGGAGTCCAGCACCGCTCTACTGAACAGAGTTAATGCAAAATGGAGGACGGTTCTTTTCGAAGCGGCTTATAACGATGTCCCAAGTATTGCCATAAGTCTGTTAGAGAAAGGCGCCGATCCAAATGCGTTAGACAGCTCCTTTAGAACAGCACTCCATATGGCTGCACGAGCTGGCTCGAAGAGCCTTGTCGAACATTTGCTCCTCAGGGGTGCTGTCTTAGGTCAGGCCAAGGACGATTTGCGGGCCACGGCATTGCACTTCGCCTGCTATCGTGGGCATACGGATACTGCCAAATTTCTTGTTGAAGCTAGTTCAGATTTCATTCAGGAGGATGTTTGGGACCGCACCGGCCTTTCGGCAGCCTCTGCTTCCGGACATCTGGAAACCGTGCAAAGACTCCGAAGTCATTTTGAGCAACAACTCCAGGTTGAAGCCCTCATATCTGCAGCTCGCTACGGTCACCATCAGGTTGTGAAATACCTCCTTGACACAGGTTGTCCCGTGAATGGAGCTGATAGAGAGGAGACCACAGCCTTAATCCAGGCGGCTGAGCAAGGTCGAGGAAGGATGACGGAGCTTCTCCTACTCAGAGGTGCCGACGTTGAACTTGCGGACTCAGATGGTGACCGCCCTATACACAGAGCGGCGCATAATGGGTCTTTCGAAGTGGTCAGCATTTTAGTCGACGCCGGAGCACAACTCGATGTTGAGAATGAGGCTGGAAAAAGCGCTTTAGGCATTGCAATCTACGATGAACACCCCGCGCTTGTGCAGCTCCTCCTTGACAAGGGTGCCAAAATGAAGTTACCCGCATGGTGGGACTATTACTCGAGTCTTCTCGAATTCTCTTGGGCATTATCAAGTCCAGCCGTCAGCAATATTCTTCTCAACTTCTACATTCAGGGCAAGCACGGAGACGGTTTGACACCTGTCGATGCTCTCAAAACAGCCATCAAGAGGGAAAGCCCAAGCTTCCTAAGTCTCGTTTTGAACACCTGGTTTGCGCCAGATCAAGAAGTGAATTTATCGGCGGGCGATGCGGTTCACTTCGCAGCATCCAGAGGGTGTCTCGACCTTTTGAAACTACTTCTCGAACATCCAGCTGGAATAGCAGCGATAAACGAACACAAGCCTGTGGTCGGCACGCCATTACATGCCGCCATCGGTGCGTTCGAAAACTCGATCGAGATGGTGGAGCTGTTACTTGAAAAGAGGGCAAACCCTCAGATTGTGTCGGGTCGGTTTGGTACAACACTCAACGCGGCATGCGTAGCAGCAAGATCCGAAATTGTGAGGAGACTTCTCGATATCCTCCCCAACGATGTAGTGACTTCTGTCACCGGGAAATATGGCACTCCGATAGTGTCCGCCGTTGTCGGTTTCCAGGGCGGGCCCAGTGATACAACAAACGAGATTCTAAGTCTGCTAGAAGCACAGGGTGTATCCGCGTTGACTGTCAGCGGTATCTATTCTACGCCTCTGCATGCAGCTGCAGACCTTTCTGCTCCGAAAGATGTGTTTGCCTGGTTGACGACAAGAGCCAGACGGTCGTTGTTTGTCATGGATCAGTTCGGGCGTATGCCTTTGCACTTGGCCATTGTTCGTGGAAATTGGGATCTAGTAGAGGACATGATGGCCCCTATGAAGAATCTCGCGCAAGAAAAGCTTGGGATGGAAATATCCTTGCTACGCATCGTCAAGGGGGGAATGGGCCCACAACGCCTCACGGGGCTTCATTATGCCGCTGTCTCGACCTCAACTGCTCCTGCCAAGGAGATCTTGTCCCAAAAGAATTACACACTCGAGGCTGGCGGCTTGATTGACCGGATGGACTCAGACGGCTGGACCCCACTTCATTGGGCTTGTCGACAGCCTAAGAAGGAGATAATAGAGGTTTTGCTCCAAGCTGGAGCAAATGCCTCAGCCCGAACAAATGATGGCTGGACGCCCCGCCATATCGCAATTTTACATGGTTCCACTAATAGCGAGTACCTAGAGGCTCTTCCAGATACTGGCGAAGAAGGTGATGGACTCCCCGAGGGACCGGGAAAGCGTTTTAACAAATGCTGTGTGTCATGCCTAGTTGTGAGTATTCTCTTTTCATCCATTTATAACATCTAGCGATATGCCAGGGTAACTGCAATAGCTTATTTTCTTAACTTATTCATAGTCAAGTATATGAACTAATGGAATATTAGGAACTACGATGGAAGTACTATACTTGTAAGAGTGATGATTGTGACGACTATACACTCTGCTTCAAGTGCTATAAATGGTTTAAGGACAATGATACTGATGGGCATGAGTTTAGAAGTATTAGCTAAGGTTATAAATTTGATTTTAATATTAGTATATTTACTATTTACTTTACTAAACTTTTATTTCTCTATTATTTAATTATATTAAATTATTTTTAATTAAAATAATTCTTTCTATAAAGCTAGTTTAATTATAAAATTCTTTTATAATAAAATTTACTTTTTATAAAATACTTAACCTCTTAAAAGTACTTATATAATAATATATAAAATTATTATTATAAAAAAAATAATTTGACTTTTTATA
>JAWDHB010000332.1:0-43773 GCA_033439405.1 Fusarium sp. NFCCI 5145
CTATTAAATAAGTTTAAGATATTTTATTATATTAATATTTTCCTATTTTTTATAGATAAGTAATTAAAATAGTAAAAATATTATTAGAATTAGGGTTTTTTCCTTTTTATATATAAATTTTTATAAATTAAGGGGGTTATATTATTATGGCGCGAATATCGGTATATTAGAGATCGTTATAGAATTGTTAGACTGTATTGGAAATTCAGCTGCCGGTAACGGAGTGCTACTCGAGTCGGGCATGCTCATTGATAACACAAAGTCTTGGGGAGCAACATTTATCATCGATGAGAGTCCGACTGTCGTAGCCATACGTTCAATCTACCTAATGCTCGATAACATATAACATACACTATCCAATCATATCAACCCTGTTGATGAATAGAGTCAGCATCCCGAAGCCGGCCAACATTGGGGTAAGCAAGAGTGGATCATCATGGCTCTTTCCGCTTGAGGCGGAAACAGTCTGGACATGACCCTCCAATGGTGACTCTTTCTACCAAACTACCACAGACTCATCTCATTTTGACCTACTTTAGTTATTGGCTTAAAAGAAAACTTCACTTTTCTTTCATTGATCTACCAAACCACTCAGTTGTAAGCTTCGTAACTCAGTTGTACCCATACAATCACTCATTGGCCCATACAGCACACCAACAGAACACAAAATGAAGACTTCAGCTTTCCGAATCGCTCGAGGAGCCGCTGCAGGCCTTCAAAAGCGAGCATACTCACAGGTTACGACCCCGAGGCATCTCATGACAATTGCCGATCTCACTCCTACTGAGTTCGCCAACCTTGTCCGTGATGCTAACACGCGAAAAATTGCCGTTAAGGGCGGAGCCCCTGCCAGCTATCTCAATGCCGGTCTTGCTGGCAAGACTGTTGCTATGATGTTCAGCAAGCGTAGCACCCGTACCCGAGTTTCTACTGAAGCTGCTGTGACTATGCTTGGTGGTCATCCTATGTTCCTTGGAAAGGACGATATTCAGCTGGGTGTAAGTATTGCACTTATTCTAGAGAAGGCTATACTAATGCTTGCAAGGTGAACGAATCGCTCTATGACACTTCAGTTGTCATTTCATCCATGACCTCCTGCATGGTCGCTCGAGTTGGACCTCACTCTGATGTCGCTACGCTGGCCAAGCACTCCAGTGTTCCCGTCATCAACGCTCTGTCTGACGATTTCCATCCTCTGCAGACCATTGCTGATTTCCTTACTCTCCACGAGACTTTCCCTTCAGCAAGCGCCAAGGGAGCTACCCTAGGCCTCAATGGCCTCAGGGTTGCCTGGGTCGGTGATGCCAACAATGTTCTCTTCGACCTGGCCATCGGTTGTGTTAAGATGGGTGTTGATATCTCAGTCGCCGCCCCTAAGGGATATGAAATCCCCGAGGCCATGAGGCAACTCATTACTTCAGCTGCCGATGGCGTCTCCTCACCTGGCAAACTTTTCGAGACCAATATCCCTGAAGAGGCTGTCAAGGATGCCAATGTTCTGGTGACAGACACATGGGTTTCTATGGGCCAGGAAGCTGACACCCAGAAGCGACTAAAGGATTTTGCTGGTTTCCAGATCACCAATGATCTTGCTAAGCGAGGAGGTGCCAAGGCTGACTGGAAGTTCATGCACTGCCTACCTCGACACCCCGAGGAGGTTGCCGATGAGGTCTTCTACAGCCCTCGATCTTTGGTGTTCCCGGAGGCCGAGAACCGTCTCTGGGCTGCCGTTTGTACGTATTTACGCCAAACCTTATCAAACATGATGCTAATATTGTCCAGCTGCCCTAGAGGGCTTTGTTGTAAACAAGGGTAGGTTCTAGAGTGGGATAAAGGACGGAACGGATGTATACTGCATCATTTGATAACTACACTGGACAGAAGGTGGAGCATTGGCGCACGAATAGCAAAATAGTCATTTGAATTAAATCAATTAAACCAGATTCTTTCCTTAAAAACGCCATTGGACAAGCTAGTAATTGAGGTATCTGACTTAACCGGGAGGGAGCTGACTGGCATCGACGACCTCATCCGCCTCCATGACGAGGGACTCCTGGTTACCCTCAGACAGAGGAGATCGGGGAAGAGCCATTAAACCAGTGCGGGCAGACTCGAGAATGCCGAAGGGGGCAACGAGCTTGAGGAACGAGTCGATACGGGATTGCTTGGCAGAGCTAGAATGGCAGTCAATATCGCGTATGATTATGCAAACAAAGGGGGGGTAGCATACATCTCGACAATACAGCTATTAGTGCTGATATCTAGAACCTTACCACCGAACTGGTGGGCGAAGTAGGTGATGGACTTGAGATGCTCGTGTTTGTGTCGGAGAGCCTGACTGACGGCCAGTTTGCTAGGATGGAAGTCCTTGGCGGTATCGGAGAGACTGCGCTCAATGGCCTCATGTGCGAAATCGACATCAGTCTCACCAGCAGCAATCTCGCGGTGGTGGTGGAGAAGCTCCTCAAAGTACTCGGGACCTAGAATGTTGATCTTTGCGAGAAGAAGCTCACGCTGGACGAGGGCAGCGTTGGTGTAGTCGAGAACGGCCCAGACAGGGACCAGATCCTCAAGCTGTCGGCGGGCCTGCTCGACAACGCCGTCCTGGCCAGTGAGGACGATGGTCATGCGGGAGAGATCGTCAACCTCGGTGTTACACACGACAAGAGAGTCAATGTTGAAACCGCGAGCAGCCAGGATACCGGAGACACGGGACAGGACACCGGGCTCGTTCTGCACAAGACAGTTGAGGATATGGCGCTTAGGAGGAGCAGTTGAAGGGACCGGGGTCTCATAGAGAATGTTGGAGACGGCGGCTTGGGCGGACCAGGCAGGAGGGCTATCGCTCACGGGAAGAGGAGCAGAGCGACGGCGGAGGGCCTTGTAGGCGATGGCAGAGGTCGAGGAGGAACTATATCGCACGGCGGCCACACCCCTCGCAGAGGCAGCCCAGCGGATCGACGAGGCCAAGGGCCGTAGAGAAGCCATCTTGCAGAGACGGGAGAACAGGAAGGGTTCTCTAGCCAGAACAAGAAACGTCTCGTTACGGTAGAAATAGCAATTGAGTCGGGTGGAAATTGGATGAAGATGACTCAAAGTCAGAAAGAGATAGCTCGAGGGAAATGCCGAAAAATCCAATGGGCGACAGATAGGCCGGTCACCGGAGGCGATGAGGAGATGGGGCAGGTGTTTGCGGGGGCACAGATCAGCTCTGTAGGGGTCGGAGTCTAGGGTTTTCAAGAGCTTTGAGGCTGTGGTTGTAACTGTTGGTCTAACTTACATAGCGATAAGCTCTGATGGGTTCATATTAGATAGAACTAAGATTAAGAAGTAAGTAATCTATAGTTAAAGCGTCACGAGCGTTGTCTGCTGTCATACATCTAATATTCCCAAAACTTATGCCCATGGAAATTCCCCAGATCCATTCTTCAAATCCATGCAGGGCTAAGCCACACTATTGTTAGCTGATTGTCCAATGAAGCAGCATTTGCCAATCACCCACAAGCAAAGACCAGAATAGGAATTGAAAGATCAAAACGCAGCTTTATTCCAGATAACCATTTTAATGTTTTAGTAGACGACCAATTGTTGAACTCTATCGCCCAGTGTCTCCCCCTATCTATCTATCTCCCCCGGGTTCTTCCCCACATAGGTAGGGGCCTAGGTACCTTACTCGTAATGCCGGTTTCGGGGTAGCTCACGAGCCACGTGTGGCGGAAGCCTGAGGAGGAACGTGCTTTGTGAGGCTTTGCGAAAGGACCCTCAACCAACCTTTCTGTCCTTCACTGGACAATCCAACCTACATACTCCACTTCAAAACAGGCGCATTTCGGTTGCTGTTTTTCACACAGACACTTATAGTGTCGCATTGCCAAACATCGATATAGATCCATCAGCGCTACTCGTCCCTCAAGAGATCAACACTTCAAGGTTTGGCATTTTGAATCTCAACTCTAAATCTTCAGCTCGATCTGCGCACCTCGCCATGGACGAAACCGAACGCCGAACGGTGAAGCGCTCGCGCTTCGACCAGACTGAGCCGGAACCAAGGAGGGTAACGCGATTCGACCGCCGCTCTCGATCTCCCCCATCGCGTCGCTCTGAGTCTGGTAGAGACCGTAGCCCCATTGCGAAAGATACAACTCCTGAGACAAAGAAATCACCAACCGATGCTGCTGCCGCCGCTGGTATGTGTTCTCGCTGCAGGCTTTATTTTCAAGCCATTTTTGGCAAACCTTACTCTTGTGAACATGCTTCTGACATCATCTATAGCTGCTGCCGCGGCTCGAATCAACGCGCAGCTTCAGGCCCGCAAAGGAATCCAGCACGTCGATGTACCTCCCATCAGGTCTGCCGACACTGAATCACCGCCGCCACGACCAACTTCGACTCCACAAAGCGCAAACAAGACAGCTCCCGCGCTCGATGGAGAGATGTATGTTGCAGACGGTGACTACATCCAGGATATTGAAGTCAATGACCTCAGGAATCGTTACCTCCTTACCAAGGGGTCCACACAAAAAATGGTAAATACTCTTGACTTAAACTCCACTGATCTTTCCAGAAGTGCTCTTTCGGATTATCTTTGCACTTGAATCGAGAATATCATGCTCACACAGCTTGATAGCTCGCTTCAACACCCCCGTCGTTGCTTCTGCTGACTCCCGCTTGATTAGATTAAAGACGAAACCGGCGCTGGTACGCAATTCCTTGACAATTTCTTAGAAGGATATGATGTTAATTTAGCAAGATGTCACTACCCGAGGCAACTACTATCCTAATAAGAGTATGGCAACGGCCGCTGTAAGAAAATGCTTCATGTTGGTTGATTGGGTTTTATATTAATTTGTATAGAATCCCCCGCTCTACCTCCACATCACGAGCACAAGCAAGTCTGGTCTGGAAACCGCTGTCGCCAAAATCAACGAACTCATTCAGCAGGAACTCCCTCAACTTGTTGATGAAAGGCGTTTCCGACGCCGAGATCAAGAGCAGGTCGAGCGTGATGAGTTTGGTCGAGTGAGACTCTTGAGGTCACTGTGTAGGTTGAGAACGCTGACAAATTCTCTTTAGCGCAAATGGCCCGAGGAGAAGATTCCGATAAGCCTAGAGCCAGTACATGGCTTTAACCTGCGTGCTCAGGTCGTTGGACATGGCGGCGCCTACGTAAAGCATATCCAGCAAGAGACCACTTGCCGCGTGCAGATCAAGGGACGAGGATCTGGATATCTCGAAGCGGCTACTAATCAGGAGAGTGACGAAGATATGTTTCTCCATGTCACGTAAGTTGCGCATCTGTTGAGCGAGAAAATACACCTAACATGTGTGTAGTGGGCCTGATCCCAACATGGTTGCTAAGGCAAAGGAACTATGCGAGGACCTCATTGCCAATGTCAAGGAACAGTACGAGGAGTTCAAAAGTCGTCCGCCTCGCTATAGTGGCGATCGCTATGGAGGTGATCGATACGGAGGCGACCGGTACAATGGCGGCGGCGACCGCAATCATTCCCATGGTGGCTCTCATGGAGGTTCTCATGGCTCCTATGGAGGTTCACACGGTGGATATAGTGGCTATGGAGCTAATTCCGGCGGTGCTTCAAACAGCCCAGCACCTGCAGGTGTGCACAGTCCGACTGCCGCTGCTGATTATGCTGCCCAGTACGCTCAGTACTATGGTGGTGCAGACCCTTATGCAGCCTACGGTGGTTATGCTAAGTGAGTTATATCTCATCCTTATGGGCCTCTTGTCCCTTAATGCTAATCATCACCACAGCTATGTTGCCATGTATCAGCAATACTATGGAGCTCAGGCTCAGGCCCAGGCCCAGGCCCCAGGCGCTCCTGGTGCTGCCCCAGGGCAATCAGCTTCACCTCCACCTCCACCCCCAAGTGAAGCGGCTCCTCCTCCGCCTCCCCCGCCTTCCGGATCTCCTCCTGGAACTGGAGCAAGTTACGGTTCGGTATGTAACATAGCTGGTGAGAGGGTGAACTCACCCGACTCTCTGCAGTATCTCTAACCCCCGGAGCATTCGTTAATATCTCACAGGTTCCCCCTCCACCAGGACTTTAGTATGCGCTCCTCTAGGTAACGGGGCTGTCACAGCAACAGCCACATTTAAAGAAAATGCCTGTCACTAGAGTTGGAATTTATTGGCTCTGTACGTGAACGCTCCAGTTTGCATTGCGGAAAGAAGGTGTTGATTCAGGTCTCATATACGATTTCGAGCTGTTTGAGTAGGAACCTACAGCGACCCATCCTTGCATGGATGCGATTGAGAAATAGCAGCCTTGCTTTCCAGTAGGTCGCAAAGTTTGTTTTTAGGAATGACTATATTGCAGGTCGAAGTACAGTTTCACTTGTTGTGAAGAAGGTGACGTTAAGTTGATTTGCTATCTGACAAGACTAGGGACAGGACACGTCTAATGAATTTCGCTTGTAATAATTGTAGACACTGACATGATGGGTAAGATTTATATCTGAATTGTTATATTTGCTATGAAATTAATTACTTGGAGCGAACTCGCAAGGTAGCTAGCTCAACATGATATAGTCCGGTTGGCTGATGAGGGGCTGGCTGTCTTTATCGATAAGAGAGCCAATATCCTCGCTTTGTCGCATCGCATGTCAGTTTTCAAGGTAGGTACTTAGATAAGCTTCCCCATACACATCATTTCTATACGAGAGTTTGAATACACGCAAAATATTACGATTGCAATATCTCATAACAAGTGCTTTGACTAAAAGATGACAAGATGAGCCACCAGCGATATCCCTCCCACGACCCTGTTAAGGAGCCCCATTCTATCTCCCTCAAGGTTCTTCGGTGAGCATACAGGTCCTATTCTGCACAAAACGTGTTGGCTACATCTAGCTAACGTATAGTCAATTACAAGACTCTCTCGCCCGTCGCTCGTTACTCAGTATCCCATCGATCCTCCATCCTCCGTCGGGGCATCTATCAAGTCAGCTCCGATCCCTGCATCGCTCGCTTACCACTCCGAAGTCGCCTCAAACCCATCTCCTTTCCTCATCAGTCCAGTTGTCAACCTTCCCATATCATTCGGTTCCGCATATGTTGGCGAGACATTCAGCTGCACTCTCTGCGCGAATAATGATCTCCCACCTGATGCAGCAAAGAATATTCGCGATGTGCGCATTGAAGCAGAAATGAAAACGCCTGGTATGGGTGCCGTACAGCGCCTCGAGCTTGGCCCGTCAAACGGCCAGTCTGAGACGGATCTCGAGTCCAGCGCTACCCTGCAAAAGGTTGTTTCGTTCGACCTCAAAGAGGAGGGTAACCACGTTCTCGCGGTGACAGTGAGCTACTACGAAGCGACAGAGACGAGTGGGCGCACGAGAACGTTTCGTAAGCTCTACCAGTTTATCTGCAAGGCCTCGCTCATAGTGAGGACAAAGGTGGGTTCTCTGAAGTCAGAGGACGCCCAAAGACACGGAAAATGGGTACTCGAGGCGCAGCTAGAGAACTGCAGCGAAGACGTGGTGCAGCTAGAGAAGGTAGTACTAGACACAGAGCCCGGACTACGGTACCGAGACTGCAACTGGGAGGCGAGCGGGAGCTCAAGGCCGGTGCTACATCCGGGCGAGGTGGAACAGGTGTGCTTTGTTGTTGCGGAGGACGGCACCGAGACGGGTGTTGAGGTGACACCGGACGGAAGGATTATCTTTGGATCACTAGGGATTGGATGGAGAGGAGAGATGGGCAACAGAGGGTTCCTGGCCACTGGGAAACTGGGCACGAGACGAGTAGCGGTACGATGAGGAGATTTGGATTTACGACAACGATACCCAAGAGCATCCAGTTGCTACCGACCACGACGGAGCAACGCATCATATCAACGCAGCAGGCTTATGATGCCCGTCATCAGTTCGTGAAATATACTGCTTTTATACAAGGTTCGATAGTTTATATGAACAACCAAGGTCAAAGCAACCTCAGAGTTTGTGGCAATGTGATCTCAATTGGAACTCGTGTCTCAAACCTTATCTCGAGGCTTTGACATGGATCAGAGGCCAGGCAAGATCATGTCTGAGACTTGAGAGCCGACTGTGCGGATACATGGTTAGCACCAAGACATGGGGTCCCTTATCCTTACGTTCTGGCGTTTCTGTTTCCATTTCTAGTGATTTATAGCAAGGTTTTTACAGAGTTGATCCTCTCTATCTAATTACTAGGTATAGATATATGGGCAAGAAGCGGATGGTCAAAAGACTAGTGTTTAGTTGGTGTAGATAGCACCCTAATGCTGGAACCTCGGCCATTCAGTTTATAGCAGGGCTTATCCTCGCCAGGTGCTTTAAAGCGTGAGCGGCATATATTTAAAGAGCCTTAGTTGTGACGTTTGTGGTATGAATATGATTTGGAGTAGGGGTTAAGTATTGCTTAGCACATCCTCCAATTGAGTACTCGTGGAGACTAACTATGTACTAAAATGATGGCAAGATAGCTTGGCAGCGCTCCATCAAGGTGGGGGTTCACGAACTATGTCGAAGTGTATTACAGTTGAAACTGTACATAATAAATTTTGAACTTATGATCTATCACTATCAATGGAAGATCTGAAATAGCTGATTGGATTATCTGGATAAGGAATTTCGAGATCCAATTGTTCAGATTCGATCACTTATATCTTCTCTGCAATATCATAGTGATGGGTTTTCCCACTTCCTGAAACGGAGTAATCAGAACCTCTTTTCATCCTTCGCATGTGTGTTAACCTACATGGGATTTCTCACAGACCACTTTGTTTCGATCTCGAAAGATTCTGTTCACAAGCAAAGAACCCCTGGTGACCAGGATAGGGTAAGGAGGTCACTCTCAGGTGGTGTGGCGATCAACCAGGATGAGCGAGTACCGAGCGAAACAGCGCATCGCACTAAGATCTCTGATAGCCGCATTGCCGTAACTACTACGCACCATAATAAGGGATAGGCCACCTGAGAACCAAAAGTAAAAGTCACCTAGGTACGTAACACACGGTCCAACGTGGAGAGTGACCTGAAACAGACGACGCCGTCGAGGTGCAAGTGCTGTGGATAGGTAGGTAGTAGGTAGGAACGCGGCATTAGTATTATTGGGACGGCCATGCGCTTAGGCCGATGGTACTGTACATGCTTACTGCGTAACTGCACTCATTGAGTTTGTTAATTCACGAGTGCTTACAGTATGAGATGGTCGTGACACATCCAGAACCTAATCGGTGCAACCTGAGTGTCAGGTCCCGGTAGAGATAGAAAGACGGAAAGTCCGAGCAAATAGTTTAAAATAGCGTGAAGGTTGCTAAAACTTACAACTTAAGGTTGTGAATAGAAATCAGCCCAGGTTAAAAAAAAAACAACTCTGTTATCCCACAAGGGGCTATGGAGTTACTGAATGATGGGGAAAACAAAACCGCTCGATTTGTCAGATATGACTGTGTTCGATACGCGAGTTGTTATCTACGAAGACACCGAAACGGCACTACCTCGACGATAAGCTGGCACGATGTCAACCAAGCCACAGCTGAATTTATATGGGAGCTAGAAGCTAGAAGTATAACACAGGAAAACGGCTACAATGAACATGAGTAGTCGGAAAGTCTTTGAGTGACCAGATTGAAAGGATCATTCCTCTTGCCTTACAAGGGTTAACCGAGCCCCCAGTCCATGGTTCTTCTTTTCCATTGTGTTTTTTTTTTTTTTGCGATTTCCTGTCTTGTCGATGGAGGCTCGAAACAGACTTTTGGATTGGCCGTCCCAGGCCCCATGGACGCAGTATAAACAAATATTGGGTGGAGAGTGGATGTCTCATGTTTAAAAGCGTGTCGTCTTCGCGTACTAGTGTGTTTACTAGAGGTACTCTATACTCGCGTGTCATGTCGTCTATCAATGCTCCGTCCGTACCTGCATCACAGGGGCTTGTGCTTTCGTATTTCGTGAGATCCGTCAGGGGCGCATTTATTTAGGGCCTCAGCTTGGGCCCTGAACGCTTTTTTTGGTCATCGCCCCTGGACTATTGACGCAGGTGCCAGATTCGTCGACGCCTCGAATGTCAATGGGTTGGACCCAAAAATAATCATCTGCTGGTGACGGATACTGAGGCCTAAAATTTCGGATAGCGATGGATGGAGGAAAGGGGTAAAAGGAAAGATTCGTGCTTAATTGAGATGAAGTTGAAAGAAGATTACCTAACGTGCCCAATCTTCAATCTTGACCAATCATTGTCTTGTCTCGAAGCCGGCGTTAGATTCTGTAAATGGCAAGAGTTGTCCATTTCCATCAGCACGATCTACAGGGTTCTATCGGTTTTGGGATTTGAGGAGGGCGACTACCCGCGTCTCACCTGCCTCCCTCGTGCAACTTGACCGTCGATCGGAAGGAACGATGTCAGGGCAAGTTCTTGGTGGAACCTACCTACCTACCTAGGTACCTAGTAGGTAGTTTGTACTGTAGGTATCAACTTAAGGTAAGGTCCCAACTTGTGTTATTTTCAGCTTCCCAACTTGCAAGCAGTCAAGTACTAGGAAGGTAGGTAAGTAGTAGGTACCTAGGTTAGTAGTTAGCAGATACGTCGTTTTCAATTACCTTAACCTACACCCACAAGCTTTAACGTCAAGGTCTGATTAAGATGGATGTGAACGTAACTGACGTAGGCGGCCCAATAATGCCTGTCTGCCCTGCATCTCGAAAGAAGAGACAGAGGAATGCAGCCGACAACGGACCAAAATAATGCAACGATAACCCAGAAATCCACAATAGATATAATGACTCGAACAAACAAACGAAAAGAAAACCCGAAAAGAAAAAGAAAGTAAGAAGATGGAAAACCAAAGCGCCCGTGTCCCTGCCAAACACAACATTGCACCTTGCAGTTCAAATACTTCCCCTGACATTGTTGATAGCGTTTGCAACGCCCCTCCGCAGATTGTCTGCACAGGAACGGTGAAGGCAGGACATCCATAGGAAAAGCAAGGAAGTCAAGACGCCATACTAGTGTTAGCAGACTGGAACAAACTCCAATCGGGGGTTTCCTTAACTGGGTATGTATGTATTCTCACTGAGGTTTGACGGTTTCATATCCCTTCTCCCGTTGACCGTACCCTAATTAACAACTAATCATGTGTTCCAGAGAATAGGCACAAAGCACTTTACCCAACACTCGCACCAGCTGCTGAGCGAGCCCTGGTTTCGGCCGGGGCGATATGAATGGGGGATCTCACTGGGGACTGAACGCAAACCTGGACCCGGACCCAGGCTCACTCAGACCGAGCCCTCCCTGCCTGTGGTCCTGGTTCTGTACGACAATGGACCTTGTCTCACGTTCCTCGCCAGGCCAGTTGTGTCGCTTGTTGGGAGCGTATCTCCCACCACTGGATAGCTGAACTGCAACCACAAAGGCCATCCATCATCTTGAAGCGACAACACATCATGCTGTTGCTTCCGCTCGAAGCCCAGTTTGACTGATATCAGGCACAAAGGGAGAGATGGCAGGAAAAAAGGACAGCTCATCAGTCACCATCGGTGATGAGTGCGTGCCGTTTCCCACCTGGCCATTGTATCAAGCATGCATGTTTCCGGGTGAAGCTTGTTGATGCAGACGGATACAGCATCCCGCATACATACGCAGGCACACCCATAGATACAGATGATTGACGCCTCATATCGTCTGTGGTGGTGCACTCGCAGCAGCATGGCCGCCCCATCGGGACCACTGGCTTGGGGTACGATAACATCATCCTGAGGTATTCTCATCCTTTGTTTCCTTCGTATTTCCAGCCAGTGGTCCGCAAATCCATAACTTACCGAAGATAAGCACCTCAACCAACATCAATCATCCTGAGCTTTGCTGGAGGAGGATGTTGGCGCACCCAGCTAATGTGGCACCTCGATCCTTAGCTCATGGAGCAAAGACGGCGACTAAGTGGGTATTGTTATGGGGACGGGAGGGACACCCATGAAGCCTGGCTCCTGGAGGTCGGGGCTGGGATAAGACCTGACACCAACTAGTGATACCTGGCCTGCAGCATGAGCATGCCACACACGCGCACAACTCTACACTCTACAGGTGCTGCGAACAGAGTGCAGTAGAACGGCGGTGGGGTGAAGCGCATATCCATATCCGAATGATACATGACGAACCCTGGTCTGGCTTTGACAAGAGCACAACGGAAGGGAGAGGGCATCAGCGACACATCCATAATGGCCCGTGGATCCGCTGGTGCCCAGGATTTCATCCAGTGCTTGCCTGAAACCCCTGGGTCTTGTAGCGGAAGAGAAGGAGAGAAAAACGACTTAAGACTCTACGTACCTGTACTGAAGGTATTGCACTGCATCTAGATGCCTTGATGGCTGCCCGTTGATGGGTGCATCTATCGAATAACAGCCCTTGGGAAAAGCGACGGCGTGCGCCTAAGATCGACGGCTTGCTTGCTTGCGGAATCTCAATTTCCTTAGCACACCCAAAAGTTAGATCAACCAGCTGTCAGGTACCATGCAGCAGTATCTGACTTGCTTGGACGTTGTGAGATGCTTCCAAAGAGAGGACAACTGAATTGACTGCCAGTGCTTCCAGTGTGATGGAAGCAATGGATCCTATTGCTGGACACTCACTTGCAGATGGATATCCGTCCTATGTAGGTAATCACCCTTGTCCCCATCCCCAGTTATGTGATGTGCTATACTGTATTGAGAGGATTTTGCAATTAAGTGAAAGGTGACTGTAGTGTAGTAGAAGTCAGCGGTGAGTCTCATAGCAGCAATCTCAAAGGATGATGGATGGCAGAAGGTCGTCACGCCTTGAGCGGATGAATGCCAGGCGCATTTCTCAGTGGTCCCCTAAAAAAACGGTCCCTTACCACCCACACTGCAACCCCACGGCTTTAGGTGTGTGGACGGTGTGGCAGCCCCTACAAGAGCCATCCCGGGAAACCCCTGGACAGCCACCCACCGAAGGAAGCTGGAGGTCGTCCTTCTCCATCTTTTCGTGATTTGGTCCTGGACCCTAAAAGTCATCACTCACTCAATCAGCAAACTCACTAAAACGGACCTCCTCTACGCTTTGGGTTGGCTTCAGGTACCCTGCATCGACACCCTGGTCTGGTCGATTTTCTATGGTGCATCGCTGCCTTTGGTCTGCAAACGAGGTAGCTAATACCAGCGCCCGCAAGTACCTGTACTTCATCCACGTTCCTCGTCAGACAACCCAATACGGTACCCAAAAATTATTGGATGAGCACAGATCGACACTGAACCCTCGTTCTTTCTCCTGGGTTGGGCCATTTTCTCATCTCATCCTTCTACTCACTATCACGGCTGTTTCCTTTTCTCTCATTTTTCTTTATTCTTGATCATCTGGCTCACGGTGGCTTTCTGGAGTTCTTGCATCTCCTCTCATCCCCTCTATTACCTTCAGTAGGGTTTAAGTTGGCCGTTGGTTTGCCCATCCACTTTAAACTCAGTACTTCCTTAGGTAGCTTTTGGCTCCTGTTACGTACAACCACGACCGGCGCTGGGCGACTGGCTGATCGCTAATATCGACAAGTTGCTGCGCTTTCTCGATCGCATCCCCTTTACTCACCTCATCTCGAGCCTCTTTTTTGTTCAGATTTGGCCTCGAATAAAGACAGTACTCGCTTGCTCGTAAATCGTCCACAGTTGGATCTGCCGTTATCGCTGGCTTCGTACTCGCCTGATAAAAAAGGCCCTGGTACTGGTCCTATCTTTCATGACCTAACTGAAACCCCAGCAACCTGACCTGGTTTTGTCTTGTCGATCGCCCACCACTTCAAACAAAAATCACGGCAAGACGAGCAGCACGCACCGACGACTGGTTCGATTGCTCTCACCTACGACCTTCCATTCGCTTCAGTTTTGCCCGTTTGTGGCCTAGACACCACGATTGACATGTCATGGAGAACTCATCGACCCCTCTCGCCGATTATTTCTGGATCGCCGGCGTAGAGTCGGTGTCCTACCACGATCCCAACTCTCAGCCCGCTCCCGTTGTCGTTCCCGTCGAGTCCACCATTGTCGAGGATGGCGAGTCTGACGACGAGGACACAAATGGAGACCTACCAAAGACAAAGGCACGACACTCACGTCAGAACTCCAACAACCGTCTATCTAGGATATCTCTCACCGATCGCTTCTCCATACACACTCTCGACGAGACAGATGGAAACACAAAGAGCAACCGCAGCAGCGCCACCATTCGTGCAGTGAACCCTCCGAATTTTGGCAATACCAACGGCAACGGAAATGGCAACAGTAACACCAACGGTCAGAGTGCCGGTCCCAGTGGTATCCTAGGCGAAGGCTCCATGCTCATGGGCGACTTTGATTTTGATAAGGCCCTAGTCAAGTTTGCGGCTGAGCGAGAGGTCTTTCTCGAGGACTTGACCTTCAGCGCGGGCGCAAAAGTACAAGCTCGAGCACCAATGGTGAATCCCCGAGCAGAAAGGATCAAGGCAGAGGAAAGCGACAGCGGCAGATTGAGTCCTCTCAGGAGCATTAAGGGTAGCATCCGCCGCAAGATGAGCTTTAGAGATATGAACAGCGTGCGCAAGCAACCCAGCAACAGGATCAGTACAAGCCGCGCAGGTTCGTATCTGTCCCCTTTGAGATTTGGCCTTGGCATACGGCCAAGCCAGTACAGAATCGTTCGCTAACCAACAATCACAGCCTCGATCCGAACAACGAGACGACTCAGCAACTATAACTCCGTAATACCACCCCCAGAACCTCTCAACACCGATCCCGATATGCATCCTCTCAAACGACGTTTTGAGCCTGTTCTTCTGGACCGATATCCTCCCCAGGAGGCCACAGATGAGATTTCTCGACGTGGAAAGTTTCCTGACTATGTGCCCATGTTTGCTTTCCCCAATGACATTCAGATTGTTTCGTCCGATGACCGACCGCGATCCACATGGCATGGGTTTACCATGACTTCAGACGACAACTCCAAACTATACGGCATCACCATTATCATCTGGACTGCTCTCAATGCCGAAGTGGCAGAGGAAGTCGAAAAGAAGTGCGAACAATGGCGCCAGAGCCACATGTCCGAAGAAGAGCGAGAGCTGGCAGCTAGCTTGGGAGTTCGTTTGGCTGGCGAACGCACTCACCTCTCACAGCTCCTTGCAAAACTCCCCACAATCCCATCAGGCTCTTCAGCTCGTGAGAGGCTTGAAGACGAGATCAGCACAGTGGAAGAAAAGATAACCCTCATGACGGACATGCTCAGGCCCCTGAGACACGGTGCCGCGTCCAAAATCGAGGGTCTTACTGCCGGCGAGAGTGGTCTGTGGACGCCTCGCGCATACGGCATATTAGGTCGAGATGCAGCCAACATGTCCTTCTGGAAAGAATGGCTGAAGGCTATCGTCACGCCCATGACAGATGGTGGTGTCCTGAGGATTCCTCCAAGTTCTCCCAGCGTGGGACGCTGGCAGCCTCTGGAACGATACGTCGTGAACCTATGCACAGAAGCGTTCAACCCCCTAGGATCCAAGACTCAAGTCGAACTTGGAGTGCGAGAATTGCGACTTTATGCTCGAAAGGAGGCTGAAAATGAGATTCCTGGATCTCGTTCCATCGACCTCTATGCCCTATTCCGCTGCTTGTCTCTCGAGAACATTGTCGCTTTGTTTGAGTATGCCATTGCTGAATCCCGAATTATTTTCCTCTCCTCTCACACCAGTATGCTACACCTCGCCTGCCATGCTTTGGCAAACCTTCTTTACCCCCTGAAATGGTCGAGCATCTTTATTCCTATCCTCCCTGCACGACTATTATCAGCCCTCGAAGCGCCTTGTCCATACATCGTCGGTATTGAGCGACGCTATGATAGGATTGAACTCCCCGAGGACGATTATGTACTCGTCGACTTGGACAAAGACACCATCGATGCTACTTCACAGCCTGTTCGACTTCCTCGCCAGGCCCGCAGGAAGCTCATGTCGCTACTGCAAGTCGCAGCCCCCCACAAGCTTCGATATGGAGTCACAACGGGACCTCCTCCTTATGCCATGGAGTCATTCCCATACGACGCCTTCTCCACCGAGAATGGCGCGCTATTTAGATCCGCAACTCCTAGAAGTACCCTTGGCAAATGGGTGTCTCAAAGCTCGTCAGGATTCGGAGAATCCGACCCGCCAAACGAGGTCCTACCACCGATTTTCAATGCTTTTGCTTCGGCAAAGGTTGACAATGGTAAATCAGACCGGCCTAATACGAGCAAGTCTGGTAAGACCAGTCCACAGTCGTCTATATCTCCTGTTTCGATAAACTTCCCTCCAATGCCCTCTACACCAGTATCTCGCAGCGACTCCGGCTTTGCTCTGGCAGCTACTCTTCGAGAAAAGCGTTCGGGACATTTTGGGGAGGAAAAGATGCGACGCAGCTCCTCATTTGGTATCGACAAACACCCATATCACAAACCAAATCTCCCCTTCCTCAACGGCCACCAGGCCAACTTGTCAATCTCGGCCATCTCGGTCGACTCTCAGAATTCCGTTGGGGGCGGTGGTTATGGGAGCGGATATGCTCCATCAACCTACGCACAATCAACTCTTGCAGCATCAACCATCATGCCCAGCATGCAGATCCAGCCTGTACGAAATACAGAGACAACCGTCTGGGTCGAGGGCCATTGCTTCAACTGGATCCCCAAAGACAATATTTCGATCTGTAATATTTGCAATGACCATGCTGAGGGAGATGGTATCTATAAGTGCACAGGCTGCAAGATCTTCTCTCATGGCAGATGTCTTGGTCATGCTTCGCTTGTCTGTCCTGAGGCATTCCACCCTGACCGCATCCGAGCGGCATTTGTCCGCTGCCTTGCAAGTCTCTTGTATACCTACCGCAAGTACCTTGGACGACCCACGAAGCAACAAAAGGCCAATGGCCAACTGTATGCCTTTGATATGGATGGTTTTATCAAGAGTCTCCCACATGACCAGCACGACTATGCCAATATGATGCGGGAAACACAGTGTAAGTTTCCGTTCTGCTCCTTTTGACGTTTCAACCGTTTGATTCTAACTCGGAACTTAAAGGCTTCAATGAGTTCATCCATGACCGAGAGATGCAACCAGCCAATAACGCTTCGATTCGTTTATTCGACGAGATCATCATGGCCAAGAAGGCCCGAGGCCGCACTGGTCTATCAACGGGTCTCTCCCGGCTCTCCACGATCCGTGCCTCTCATGGTGCCTCTACCTACGGTGGCTTTGCCCCTCCACGCGGCGGCTCCAATAGCAAGATCCCCGCATACCTTGGAGATACATCCGATCACATCTGGCGGACCGCTTCAGTGCCACTACCCAAGGGCAACTTCCCAGGAGAGTATCGGACCGTTGTTACCCGAACTCCCGCACGCCTCGATCGATCTCTCATGCGGGAGCCCCGCTCCATTCAGGGTATGCCTCGTGTTGAGGGACGAGGCACTCGTGGTCTCATTCGAAAGCAAGTTCCCAGTATGCTTGGCACAACCCCCCCAACCTGAGAGTCGACTTTTTAAGGAACCAATGACTTCAATGAGCAACTTTTGACGATGATTGGTGAAAGACTACATATAAACTCAAGTAATCCTCGCTGTGGGCAGGCGAAGATATGTTCAATCACAGACCAGAAAAGCAAAAGCAGAAGAATTTATCATGTACGATACCACGTTTTGTAATAATCTAGGGTCAGGATGGCATGGGGACGAGTTGAGATGTGATGCATGGCTCACTGGCCAAGTTATCAACTGGGAGAGAAAAACACAGGGAGGGTTGGCCGCCAAACACTGATCTGGCAGATGTTGCCAGATAGGCATGGATGGACTGTTCAGAGCCAGCAAAAGATGAAGCAAAAGAAAGAAAGAAAGAGAGGGCATTGCATCTCGTCTATGACAGACAAGTATTTGGATCCCCAATCTGCTCAACATGCCTGGATGCTTTGGTTTGTCATTTCTCAACTGGGGCATTACAGACATATATATGCATAATAGGCATCACTAGCATAAGCATTAGCATAAAGAATAGGAGTGTTGCACTTTGTTGAGGCTTGGGGTCAGGGAGTTGGAGGCTATGGGATTCATACAAAGAAACTCGTTGAGAACTGCTTGATCCCTATGGGAACGCAAACCTAAAATGCAATTTTTCGGTGTTAATCTTACACATGAACTTAGCTCCTGCAATCTTTTTGAGCTTCCACTAGCAAAGATACTCTCATACTGTCCTGTCCTTCCTAATATGATGCCGACACTTTTCTCGTTCTAAGTGGTCCTGCGCAGCTTCTCCGCCTTCTAGGCGTTAAGGTCCAGGTCCTCCCAGTGAATCTCCTTGAGAATCTTTCCAACCAGGGTTGAATAACGCAAATGTCCGTTCACAAGGTTGCTAGCATCGTGGTTTTCGACACCATCTGCGCCCTGGATTCGTTGGAGGCCTGCAACCCCAAAGTGAATGTTAGAGGTGCGATACAAAAAGCCTAGAAGATAGTCGCTCTCTGAATAGACGTTAATTAGACGGCCAGATACGACACTTTTCAGAGTTAACCAGACCCGGCTCTCAGAAGGAGCAGGCGTTCCCATCAAGACAACAGAATCGATGAGGCCAAATTGACGACGTTCCGCAAGTATCATCAAGCAAACGTAAATGGCTCTGGCTGCTAGACTGAAGCCAATCAGAGACACAGGGCGATCTCCTTGAATCTTGCTGCGCATTACTGCATCTGCAAGAATAGTGCCGGCTTTCTCAGCACGCACCATGCCCATGCTCCAGGGGTTATCAATGATCTTGCTCACTTTCATGAGCTCGGTTGGCCACGTTGCTTCAATGAGGTTTTTGAAAACTATGAGTCTGTCAGTATGTCCTCCCCCTCGAGTTGTATCAGATGTAACGCACTTGTTCGCGAAGAGATAGCCTTCTTTGCTGCAGTCCAGGCTGAACTCTTGACAACTGTCTCAAGTGCAGTGCCTATGTTGGTAAGAACGTTCATTTCCCATCGTAAAACATACACTTCTCCATTATCCCCAAGGATCTTCCAAGGCCCTGTGAGATTGTCTTTGTCAGTTATCCAGCCGTTCACTGCAATCACTAGTCGAAGTCGGCGGGAACTGGGCGGGATAGCTTTTGCATCGACATAGTCCCCCTGCATGTCGCCCCGAGTTGGAACAAGACCAAAGTCCTGGATTTCTCGGGAGAACGACTCAATCATTTTCCCAGTGGGCCTCACTGCATATATTCCAAGCATTGAACCAGTAGATGGGCCGTTATCTGCCATGGGCCCTAGCAGACCAGCAGCCGTTGGAAGTCGTAGACCGTGTCCGCCATGGGGGGTTCCGATGCCTACAGCAATGAGCTGCGTTCCAAGTCGGAACGGGCCAGTCATAGCAGCAATGCGGGCCTTTGACTTAAGCACAGGTTTGTTCTCATCTTGGTTCTGCTCGGACGCTTGTTCGATGGCTGCATCGACTGCAAGTTGACTGAACCCCTGTGCGATGCGTTTTTCCTCCTCATGAAGTACCTTTAACGGGAGGTTCAGGGATGAAGTGAGGTTGAGAAGAGTCATCCGAGCATATGCAGTATACTCCTGAAGTGAAATAAGGATCAATAGTGAGATGTGCAGCAACAGTTTGCGCTTGTCAATAGGCAGAGTCCAGAGGGAGGTCGGAATAGGGGGAAAGCGTCGAGATAGCTCGCGATCAACGTGATTGGAAGGGGTTCGGGGAGGCCCTTGTTCAAGTCAGTTCTTATAAGTCGTCACCGGCCCTTGGTAATTGAAACTGGTAAAAACAAATCGTGGAAGAGCTTGACTTGACTTACCGGTCGCAAGTGTTAGGCCTCCACGGCCACCCCCTCTGCCACCACGAGCCACACGTCCACCTCGTACAGCTCGTGCAGTGCCACGGCCACGACCACGGGTGCCAGCTTGAGGACTGTTGGATTCAGTGACGCTAATATCGCGAAGACGCTGCAGAAAAATTGACTGCCACTTTCGGAAGAATACCAGAGCCTCTTTCTTGAGCTCTCCCAGTTGAGGTGTGATGTTCTCCGAGTCCTCCTTTTTCGGGGACTGAGTTGTATCGACGCTTGGCTGAGGCAAACTGGTTACAGGTTTCCCCAGAGAAGAAGAAGATCGAGGCTTCACATTCTCTTTCCCATTCGTCTTGAGTGACAGGGCCAGCCAGTGGTGGTGGCCAATATCGCCCAAATCTCCCAGAGTAGGTGTGACGGGAGGTGAATCGAAGATAACACTAATATCGTTGTGAAGCTTCTCTGTGATGGCTGTAATTAGTGTTGCCAGGTCGTTTCTCTCAGCGACAGAAAGATTGCCGGTTAGGTCAACCGGTCGGCGAGGGACTGGGCTTCCTCGCCCACCACGACCCATGGTGTCTGTACTGAACAACCTTGATAATTTACTGGTAGATTCCTTGACTGAAGTGAAGAGGGATGATGATGGATGATATAGACCATGAGTGTGCCTCTTGTTCTCTCTGCAACGAAGGGTCGTGAGAATATGAGTGTTGTGTTCGCCAAGATCCAGCAAATATAACTATCAACTTGCGATGGGCTGAGCTCCTAATATCAGTAAATAGCACAAAGCATATCACTAGATGGAGAATACCTCGTATTTTGCTCTCTTGCAGACCGAGGTTTTGCTCGTGCTGGGTATCTCTTTCATAGAAGGTGAGTAGTCAAACACAAGACGCAAAACAAGTGGCTAGCTCGTATGCAGTTGGTATAGCAAAGTCGAACGAACAATGAAAGGAAACGAACAACACCACTGCAGGCAGTTAATGAGGAAGGCGGTACAAACAGAAAATAGTCGAGTGAATATGAAAGGAAGTTACGAAGAAGAGGTAAGGCAGCATGCCAAACGGAAGGGAAGATACGGATGTAGTCGCGTGTTTGCCCCAGTATCTTTCTTATTGTGCATGTTGGAAAGCGCGAGGGATGTGTGAGTGAGATGCGGAAGGATGTTGAATGGAAAAGAGAAATACGAGAGGGAAGGAAGGTGGCCACGAGGTAACAAAGTGAAGAAGGCAGGAGTGCATGCGGTGCACCTTCAGGGTATTGCTTCACCAGCAACTTTGGCAGTGTCGCCAGCCGGCAGTCGGATGTGACCAGCCGCTGCCACTGTTACTGCTATTACTCTCTACTGTAGCCAGAGCTCGGTCGCTTCGAGAGATGGGGGGGGGGGGGGGGCAAACACGGATAGAAAAGTGTCACAATGTACGATGTCTATGGAGTCATTCGCCATATTGGGTGCATCTGCTATTTAAGTACCTATATTCCTATGTATAGATGATAGGGATGTGAATCGCTTCAGCTCGATTACATATATCAAAGGTTTGTATGCCTCTGAAAATATTCGTGAAAAGCGACGGTTCTTATGATTGCATGTTTGCTCCTGTATTTCATCCTGTATCACTGAATTCTGCTCATAATCGTCTTCGAAATGCCGATCACATCTATGAGGTGATAGCAAAAGATACCTTTAGGTCAGGATGCAGGGGGACTAACTCCGCGATGTTGTGTTACTTGGAACCCGGAGGTTGATCAGCATTGAGCTGCCAATCCCTGGAGAAAATATACGAGTAGAAGTCATAGTCAACCTTAATAATTTTCAATACAGGTGCGGACATGAAAATGATGTATAGTGCAATCCCAGCTCAAGCTTATATCATAAAGTCTTGGTTAATTCCACCGACGTTTGCTAAATCAAGCATTTCAAAACGCCAAGGCTTTAAATCGTGACGCAAAGGGCTTCGGTTTTGCTTCCCGGTGTATCGTGGCTAACCGATGTACAAATCAGAGGGTTGTGTTACCGTATCTCGGTCGAGCCATCGGTGAGCATGAGGCGGACCGTGTGATAAGTGCGGATCAATTCGTCAAACAATCGGTGTTTATGGGTAAGAAAGAGGTTGTCTCCCACATTCAGCGTCTGTCAGAAGCTTCATCAGTATAACTGGTAGAAGTGCGAAGGCAAAGACAAGACCCTGCTTCGCCAAGAAAAGGCCACCATCGAAAGCATAGGTCTGGCACAGCACATATTAGCATCCTTCCATTTCATGATATCTCTGATGCGCCAACACCGCGAACAATGGGATAGGATGCCCACAAATATGACACAATACATTTTCACCCATGCCCCAACCATCTTCCTCTTCTTCATCCTCACCGTCGCCCTCTGACGCTGGCTGTGCGATCTCCTCCCTGTGTACAGCATGTTGCTTTTCCGTCACTTGAAAGGGCTTCAGCACTTCATCTTGACGTTTAAACATGACAGATATGTCCCTGCCTGCTCCCACCTTGTCATCCGCTGCACCAACTACCATGTTTGCCACGCAGATGTTAAGCATCTGCAAGTTCCACCGCTGCCCCTTTTCGGGGGATACGCGTCGCAGCAACGGCAGCAGAGCTTCACTGACGAGCCGCTCTGCAATATGGTCAATGTCAACTTTGTAATCAAAGACAAAGTTTGGTAAAGGCCCTGAGCGAGAGATACGGCCATAGTTATGGCCCTGTGTTGAGTGTAGAGCTACCCATGTTCTGAGTGACAGTCGCAAAGTCTTTGGTCGGGCGATCCATTTCTGTGCCTCTGGTGTGTCTGCCCCGTCATCAGACATCAAAAGGTCCGTCCTCATTCTTCTAATGAGTGAGCAAGATAGCTTGTGTAGCTCTTCTGTTATCTGTGCCATGCCATCTAAGCCTTTATAAGTATCCTCGATACCGATCTGGCTCGGCAAGTCAGTTGCTTCCTTGACCTCAGTTGCATCGACGCCGTGTAATAAACCCCAAATTCTTGCTCCTATGCCCTTCTCTGCCCCGGGACCTGTCAACAGCTTTTCTATTGCTCCGGGCGAGATGCCAGGGTGGAGGCGTACGTCGGCAACTGTCACAGGATTGTCACTCAACTCGGGGATCTCGGATACACCTTTACTCATGTCAGCACCAGCCTGGGTCCCCAGTACCTGTACAGTCTTGAACCCCAACCCGGGGATCGTTCGCAGTTTGTGAGTGTCTAAGAAGGCAATTACCTCGTCCTCGGTAATTGCCAGTAGCGTCGTCTGATTACGAGGCTTATTCTTGCTGCCAACAAGTTTGCTGAGCATCTTGTTAGTCGAGATTCCACAAGTGGATGTAAACCCATATTTTTCTTCCGCCTGAAGCCGTAAGAACTGGGCAAAGTGTGATCCTAATATGAGGCGCAGGTATGCTGGGTTATCAAGGTTAAGGGTTATAGAGGTTAGGCCTTCAACACAGCCCACAATGCTTGTCAGATCGCAATGAAACCCCCGTTCGGGGTCTTTTTTGGAAAGGCAAAAGAAGGAATTTTCTAAGGATGCCCGATTAAGACAGGACAGGTTGTATTCGACGATATCCGTGACATCTGCAAGGGCATGATGGCTTTAGTCAACGCTATGATTTGAGCAAGACGCAGGACGATGGCATACCCATGAACACCTCATCAAATCCCAGCCGCTCGGCCTTACGATTCCATGAGAAAGTTTTGAAGAAGTTGAAGAGCGTTTTGCTCATGTCACGGAAGGGTGTAAGATCTTCGCCGTCTACTAGGACAAGCTCTGGGCACACTCGTTTCGCTTCGGGGACAGACATGAGCTTTGTGAGACCACGAGCACGAGCGTTGTAGTTGCATGTCGCTAGACAGTTTTTTTGCTTGACTCCCAATGGCAGCTTCTTTAATTGCGGCTCTTTGTTTTCAAAGACCTGGGCGTAGAAACAGTCATAGTCCTATCCGGGCAGTCAGCGAGGGCTCGTTCAATTTGAAAAGAGCTTCGGTGGCTGGAACGCACAAACTGCAAGATGATTCGGTCGTCATTTCTCCTAGGTCGTTTCTTGCTCGGCGGTTCCATCCTTGGTTCTGGCTTCCAATCTTGGAGACGAAGGATTGGGGGACATGGGCCTGAGTTTCAGGTGTGTGTGAGTGGCTGAAGTTGTCGAGACTTGAAGGTGATTGAAGTACATACGTGCGTGGGGCGTTCATTCAAAAAGCCGCTTTAAATCCGCGACATTTCTATGTTTATTCTGAGAAACAAATCGTTTATCTCAAGTTGACTCATTAAACTCGTGTCTAGGCGATTTATCCTCTATAACAAGGTCATGCATGCATTCAGGTGCTCATTCACGATGGTGTTGCCTCCATGTTGAGAGCTCTGAGATCTGTGCCTGAGGTGTCAATGCATGGATGGATATCTACTTACTAACTTAGGTACTAACCTACTCCGTAAGGTAAGGTAGGTAAGGTATCGATGTGACTTACACCACACACATGCAGCTTCAGGTTGCCTCGATTAACAAACGACGATTGGTTCTCAGTATAGAAATGAATCACATTGAACTCAGTTGCCCAAAATCAATAATAAGGTATTACTATTATTGAAATTTGATCCAGTAGAAAATAGGGGAGATGCCTTCATTTTGTCCCCCACCGGCCCTCGCCTTGATCATAGTGCTGATGCCTTCGATTTTTTATCCTTCGAATTTAACAGAGCGGTGGAGATGACTTACTCAAGATGACCGACGTTGAACACTGAAAGGAAAAGCAGGTGCGGCAAGCAGTATGCGTCATGTTTGATGCCATGTCAGTCATTCTTCTCCTGCAGACACCAAGGCCGGCCTCATCCTTGCTTTCGACGAAAGGATAGACGCGATGATCAGTTGGACAATAGCCACAATCTCGCAAGAATATGGGAATTCACAGTCCAATCACTTCTAGACAACTCCAGCTTCGGTTCCGGTCCCTTCTCAAGTCAAGTCAGGTCAAGTCAGTCTTACTCCCCCGCTTTGATCCTTGTCCAGACGAACATCACGCAGTTCCAGCCATCCACCGTTGCGCTGTAGCCGCCCAAGTGAATGTTCGATTTGCGAAAAGAAGGTTGTCTGGTTCATCCAATAGCATCAAAGCTGGGCTTTGAAAATACCTGCATTTGGGCAAGCCATGCTTACCGCATTTTAAGTTTATCATTTTGAACTTTGGCTTTGTTCTCGCCAACAATCACTTTCAATCACACTACTAGTATTTATTTCAAGAACAAGGACCTCTCTCTCAGTCAGCCCTAAGCAAGCGCAATTTCAACAAAGATGGCCGAAGCTTCAAAAACAAGGGCAGGCCCTGTCTGAATCATGGCTTAGAAACATGGCTGAGCAACGCCCCCGCTGCGCTTGGGTCTTTGTTCTCTCCGAAGGATTATACCGACTTTTTCCAATGGAAGTTGTTGACCGTCTAAGAGGATCGCTTTCATTGATACCTGCAGAAGAAGCACTCAACACGACGATAGATAAAAACGACCAGTCATTCTCTTCTGAACTCCTCAACGCCAAGACGCCATGTCGTCTAAGGGAGGGGACACTGGAACCCCTCTTGCATAGACGCCAGTGCGAGTGAAAGAGCCGACCTGTTAGCCGCGTGATTGGACATGGTTGGAGCTTGGAAGCTTACCAGGATCATCACACCTTGGCTTGGGCGCTTGCGCCTCTAACGCTTCCCACCATGTTGCTCTGGCGAACCAACCACATCACCCGCCAATGACCTATCCTCGTCAACTTGCTACATTTCTGGCAGGTCAGAATCCCCAGGGCTGGATCCTTCTCAACCCCCCGACACTTCCGCGTCTAGGCCACGAAAGGATTATCACACTGCATGCATGGCTAGGGGCGCTTGTTTGGGTGTCAAGACTGGGCCAAAGAGAAGATGGTGACCCTGGTTATCTATCCCCGCCCACCATGATCCGCTGGGGTGCATGTCTCACTGTCTGTCATCCTATATAGACGCAATGTCCTCGTTTCTCGTTGTTTGTTCGTGTTGTTTCTGCGTTTTTGACATTGTAACGTTTTTAAGATCCCTGCCAGTTCCGGTCTCTCGGTAACAGCGTCCTCGCCTGGGCTTATTGGACGTTGGTTGCTTGCTTGCTTGTCTGTTGGTTGATATACTCAGCCACCTGCAACTGAATGAGAGCAACCTGGCAGCTCATCTCCTAACTGCTTTGGTATATCAGTCTCTTGATCTATCCATCAACTATAGACGACATCATGGCATCCTCTCAATCCCAGTCCAAAAAGCCTCGGCTTTCTCTTCAGATCAAGACAGGATGTAGTCCGGCCACAAGGTCATCGAGGAGTTATGCAGTGGATCCAAAGGATCCAACTGCCTTCAACACATTGTCGAATGTCTATGTCACCACGATCGAAAGGGCAACTTCATCTCAGCCTGAGCCCATTACTGCCATCAATACTCTCCAGGCCTTCAGTCTGACCACTCCGGTGGAAGGCCATGACCCGAAGCACAGGGTTGTTACACCTTATGTCGCTTCTTATCCTGAGACTCCTTCATCTGATACAGCGCCTTCACCACACCCAGGACTAGAGATCAACTATCCTAGCACCATGACAGCAACACCTCCGCTTTCTGCTGGCCCAGTCGACCCAAACACTACCAAAGCCTTCAGCTTCTCACTTGCTGATATCTCCGCGGCCCCGGCCAGGAAAGATAACCTACAACCCGAGAAATGTACTCTTACCCGCCCACAAACTCTTGCCGAGTTGACCCTACAAGCTCCTTACACACATCCTCGATCTCTTCACAGTATCTTGCGCAACTCACCTCTCCCTCCACCCACAGCTATCCCTCCTCCATCTCCTCGGCGACAGTCACGGCGGCTGCAAGACAAAGCAAATAGAAGAGTGGGCTATAACAACCCCCTCACTCAGGAGATCGTGACAAACAAGTACACAAAGTCTCACATTGACCTCCTTGTTGAGGAGGCTTCACCCCACTCTCCTCCATGCGTACCTCCTCAACCTCAGAGTGCCATTGATCTCGCCTTGGCATTCACACCAAACGAGATTCAAGATGGAGGGCAGACTCCTGGACCTTTTGAGGACATGCGTCGCCGAATGACTGGACTGGCCGCATCGGGAACACCTCTCTCTCCATCAGGACCAAAGGGTATTCTGAAACGCAAGAAGAAGGAAAAGAAGCGTCGATGGGTATGGACCATTGGTCAAGAAGATGAAGACGACGATGAGAACGTGGGAGGCTCTATCGCTGCCCTTAGAGCAGAGGCTGCGAAGGCCAAGGACGTTGAGGAGATCAAGACTCCTGTGACTGCCATAAAGGCGCCCTTGATCACATTTCTTACAGCACCAACACCGAGTGCGGACAGTTTTGAAAGCTTAGCCAGCATCTTGTCAGAGAACAACGATGTCGAAATGTCCGACACGAGCAGCTGTCTCACGGTACCAGAGGAACCGCAGCACATGAGTAGCGAGATGGACTTGGACATCAAGACACCAATTGCTCGGCAGCAAGGTGA
Source organism: Fusarium sp. NFCCI 5145 (assembly GCA_033439405.1). Classification (NCBI taxonomy): domain Eukaryota; kingdom Fungi; phylum Ascomycota; class Sordariomycetes; order Hypocreales; family Nectriaceae; genus Fusarium; species Fusarium sp. NFCCI 5145. The sequence goes on from JAWDHB010000332.1 coordinate 27,324, forward strand.
GAGTCAAGACATACTCCTTCCGCCACAAAACAGCGGCGGCAGACTTGGTCGCGGCCCTGATCTTACGCGGGACTCTCCTGTACCACCAGACATGTTGCGTTCAGATTGAACAGATTGAAAGAGAAAAAAGGGGGGGCGGTGTTTTATTATTGGGTTTATTGCATATACTGGCGCTCTCGGGTCATTTGGTCAACCAAGGCTTTGCTTCTGTATTTTTGGGGGGAGTTGGTAATATCTAAGATACCGGGCTCAATAGGGAGCTTTTACGAGGAATGAATACATCAAATGAACGGAAAGAAAATCAGCTCTCTTGTTGATCTCATCTGTTTGGTACTTCTGTTGCGCCATTCTAACCAACTGCTGGACATGTTGAAACGTATTTTTGCCCTCATTCATCCTTTATGTGCTACGCCGTTTTTAGCTTCGAGATACTTAATACAGCCCTATTGATCACGAGCTACACACAATAGGTGAAGGCAGCGTCGCGATCGGCTCAGGGTTTTCAGTCTAGGGTGGCTGAGTGTCTGGCGATTTCTATTACATTGGACACTTCATTATTAGGTATATAAGAAATGCACAAAAGTATAGGGATTATATTCTAAACAAATAATTATAATAATAGAGATTCCCTAATACTGAGTGTGCATGCTCATGAACTGATGCACCATTTCACTTATTCATATATATATTACGAGGTCATAGAGTCTGATTGATGACCACGAGTCACGTATTCCAGCCAGATAATGAAAAGAGTACATTCCAGCGCATTAATTACGTTAAATCATAAGTATCTCATACCGAACGCTCAATACATCAATACACAAGCTCAGCTCTCAACAGAGAGGGCCTTAGCGCCAATGAGATTGCCATCAGCGTGCGAAACGACCCAATACTCGGTCCTTGTAGCATCTCTCGATACCTGGTAGACTCTCACATCATTACCCTGTGAGGCTTCCCGGACAGCCTCGATGACGTCGGTGTACTGGCCGTGAGAGTCCCAGTTGAGAGGGTCAAGGATCTTGATACCTGCCGAGCCTGGGGAGGAATGGTTGATGAGCTTGGCAAATTCAGCTGCCAATATGTCAGTTTATGGGTTCTAGAATCTGGTATGTATTGCCTACTCTCGCTGGGGAGGCCATTCTTGCCCTCCCACTTGAGGGATACCTCCTCAAAGGGTTCATCAGCGTCGGATACGTATACGGCATTCTTGCAAACGTTGCTGATGGCTTTTGGCACCTCAACACCTTGATCCTTTGTCTTGAAAGTAGTCTTCTCCTGAGTCGCAGCGCCTGTCCCGGTATCCTGGTTTGCCTTGTTCAGGAAGGCCATGTAATCGTCGTCGTTTGACATTTTGAGAGATCTGGTGTTGCTGAGTAGTCTTGGTCTTATGTTGCGCCGCAAAGCTCGATCAAGATTTGCTCGAGGGAGAATAAGCTGTTTGTGAGGAGGGAGGAAGCCAAGTATCAGATTGAAAAGACGTCGAGAGGGAGTTCGAGGTGTCATCTGAGCTCAAGTGTCAAAGGTGCAACTTGCAGATGCAAGCTTAAGAGCGGGGTGACGTCAGGGTTGGTATACTCAGCAAGGAAGTACAGCCAATCACAGACCACAGGTCAACAACACCATAACTTTGGAGTAGCACTGATTACCTACCTACCTAGGTACCTAGTACCTGGGTATGTATTTATTGATCACGGCAATCACCGAATGGGACACTTGTGCTTAGACGATCCGACTTGTTCGAACGCGACTGAAGCCAATTTCGACTTTAGTTACTCTTCTTAACTTCCAGGCAACCAAATTTTTGGTTGTGTTGAAGGAAGAAAAAAAGTGGGAAATGATGCCGAGCAGGCAAGTCTCAGCGACTTGATATGTGTGTGTAATAGAGTTGTTGAGGGGGCTGAACAAGAAGGTTGATGAGGTGAATGAAACTTATTGTGACTCCAAGTAGCTGTAGAGGAACGAAGTAGACTTTTAGAAGTGGAAAATCCCAAAAACAGAAAGAAAGAAAAAAGCATTAATTAACTTGAAAATAGAGCACCGCAAGGTATTGCACAGTAAAGCGATTGGGAATCTAGGCTACCTATTCTTAAAAGTTCCATGTTACGGGGCATACGCAACATCCAATGTCGATAAACAGGGCTGAGCCAGTATACAGCAACGCAAAGCGAACTACTAGGTAGGTCCTTTCGTTACGTAGGCATCCTGGGGTGTTCCGTCCAGAAAGGCATATTATAATACGCAAAAGTCAAACACATATGCACAGGACAACAAGGTAGAGTCATATTAACATTGGGAATCTCGTTAGAATTTTTTTTGAAAGCCATCCCTCTTCTAGCTGGACTTTTTTTACATTCCACGCCAGTTATAACCTAACCCAGCCCAAACGCAAGGCGTACAGTAACGAACCAACCCTCGACACCGGTGCAATGAATTGGTCAAGACAAGAAAGAAAACACGCAGCCACTCTAAGCGGAGGCGAGATCCTTCTTGAGGGTACCCTGGTACTGCTTCTTCTCCGCAGGGGTCTGGAAAGCACCGTGTCCGAACTCGGACGAGGTGTCGATCCACTTGAGGCTGACCTTCTCGAGGGCTTTTCGGGAGGTCTGGGGGAACATGGTCTTTCGGAGAGTCATGACTCGCTTCTTGGTACCAGGAATGGAACCCTTGAGCATGACGAAGTCATTGTTGACCTCACCATAGCGGACGAAACCACCGAGACTGTGAACATGTTAGCGTTTGGTCAGTGAACAAGAACAGGAGCAACATACGGAGTGATGGTCTTCTTGGTGACATCGATCTCAGTGGCAGCGTTGTCGTCAGCATCACCCTTACCAATACGGTAGATCTTGTGGTTGACCGAGGTTCGGTGGTGGTAACCCATCTGACCAGCACGGGCAACGGTCCACTGAACGTGGGAAGGATGCCAAGCACCGATACAAGCAACCTTTCGGAGACCCTTGTGAGTCTTGCGAGGAAGCTTCTTGGTGCCCCATCGGGCGGTGACACCGTTGAAACCGTGACCCTTGGTGACGGCAACGACGTCAATCATCTCGTCCTGCTCGAAGATGCTAGAGATGTCTACGGGCTTCTCGAAGAGCTCCTGGCCGAAAGAGACCTTGTCGGCGATAGAGCCACCGTTAACTTGGATCTCCATAAGGTGGGCCTTCTTCTGCTTGAGAGGGGTCTTTCGGATCTGGGTGTGGGCGAGGACACGGACGACGGTGCAGTACTTCTTGATGCGCTCGAGCTCGCGGGTGATGGAGGCACCGTTGTTCTCGGAGTGCTTCTTGGCGTACTTGGTGAAGGCCTTCTTCTTACTCTTGTACCAGTTCTTGTAGAATCGGCGCTTGAGCTCGTCGCTCAGATGCTCGGCCCAAACGGTGGTGAGGGATCGCAGGCCTCGGGGAGTCTCGATGTATCCCACAAGACCAACAACGATCATCTAAAAGATGTTAGCCATAGGCACATAGCCAAGCGGGCTGCATTGTTCGTACAGGTGGGGTATCGACGATAGAAACCGCCTCAACAATCTCCTTCTTGTTGGCCTTGGCGCCAGGTCGGTCGAGGTCACGAACGATGGTGGTCATACCGGCCTTGTAACCCATAGCAGCAGTCAGGTGGACAGGCTTCTTAGGGTCGTCCTTGGGGAAGCTGTTTGTCCCAATGTGTTAGCAAATGCCATTCTACCTGAGAGAGATCGCCAAAAGAGATTTTTTCTTCTTCTTCTTTTAGGTGCAGCAGATAATACTCACGACTTGACCTTTCCACGGTGACGAGCAGCGCGCTTCCTGGGCAGATAAGCCAGGGAGCCGTGGCGGGGAGCCTCATACTTTCGGTGCTATACGCATAGTCAGTTTACTGAAGCAATTGTTGTTGTCTTAGAGGCCAGACTCACACTCATCTTGGGCGGGCTGTGTGGTTTGAGGGGGTTAGTAGGAACCTGAGTTGTCAAAGCCTGAGAAGAAAGAAGAGATAAAGAAATAAAATGTGGGCGAAATTTTAAGCGAACTGCTCGAAATTCGTGGGTGGCCCGTGCATCGGTCAAAGCTCCACCCTTGACCTTCACCGAGCCGTCACCGAAAGATGTGTGTATTTTTCCAGGGCTTAGTGGTTCCTCACCGAGAAGAGCCCTGACAAGGAAGGAACTCCTCACGTGACTGTCAAATGACTTAATATGGCTTAGCGTGGGCCAAAAATGTGTCCCAGCAGAACCTTGAGTTACAGAACAGATGGAATCCAGTAAGGTGGAAGGTAGTAGATAGATACAACTGGGTTTTTTTATTGATCAGAGTAAGGAAATTAATGTGCATAATGATCTTGTTCGCCGGTGATATCGTAGCCAAGAAAGACCATAACCCCAGTTTTGAGTTTCTCTCAGGCCTCGCCCCGATGATAATAATAATAATAGTGGTATACATGAAAAAGACAGACTAATCAGCACAAGTAAAAAAAGTCTTCAAATCATAACTAACAACCAGCAAGTCAAATTGTAATTCATTCAACTTTTGTGACGGCAGCAGAAACTCCATTTACACCAGCGTTAGCAGAAGTAGATGTCTTGGCGTCTCCGGCTGCGGAGCCAGGACCAGAACCATTTGTAACGATAGTCGCCTTCTTCTCATCCTCTCCGCTGTCATCGTAGTCCTCGTCAACGTCCATCTTTCTAGCTGCCCTTTCGGGCTCGGCAGGGGGAGCTGCGCGAGGCGGAGGAGCATGCTCCAGGCTCGGAGGACGCTCCTCCTTAGGTGGTGCAGCAACAGGTGGCTTCTCATGAACCACTCCAGACATCGGAGTGGGAGCTCCCGACTGCATTGGCGGCAAGTGGCTGGGACCAGAGGCATGGCTTGGGGGGTGGTGAGCGGCATCAGAGGGATGGTAGTTCTCAGTAGCGTGGCGAGGAGCTGACTCAGGTCTGCGAGGTTCCTCACGGCGCGGTTCATCAGGTCGACGAGAATCCTCAGCACGTCGAATCTCAGAAGAGTTGCGACGGTAGTTATCGCGAGGAGGTGTAGAAGGTCTTCGGTGGCGCATGTCATCAAGGCGAACTCGGTTTTCCTCGCTAGCTTGCTTCTTGGCAGCAGACTCCTCCTCCCACTCACGCATTCGCTTGGGTCCAACGGAAGGCGGACGGTCATCCATTCTCTGCATCGCAGCCTCAGCGACGGCAGGTGGAGGTGGAGGTGGAGGTCCAGATGGTCCGGGCGGTCCATTTTCAGTCCCTTGAGCAGCCATCTCAGGGTGTTGAGGATAGAGCGGAGGCGCTTGGTGTTGGGGATATGCTGACTTCGGTGAAGGCATGCGGTTATCGTGAACGGGTCTGCCATCAGGTCGGGGGCTGTTGGTAGGTCGGAAAGGAGCCATACCGTTAGGGCCATTGGGACCGTTGATGTTGCTGGGTGGTGGGGGTGCTGATGCTGATGGTGTCGCTCCACCCCAGTTGGGGTTCGCGACTCGTCGTTCAGATGCCGGAGCAGAAGGCTGAGACTGGGGAGGTGCGTGAGGCGGTTGAGAGTATTGATGGCCAGGAGGTGGCGTTTGACCACGGCGAGGGCCGCCTCGGTTAGGGTCGTTATAAGGCTGGCGCAGCTGCTCCTGTTGAGGGCTAGGCTGTCGCAGCGGTGGTGCAGGTCCTGGGCGGAAAGGCTCACCTCGGGCTTCGTAGGGGTTAGGGGGCTGCGGTGGAGGGTTGATATTAGACAGTCTACCCGCCCAGTTCTCTCCCGGACCTTGAGGGGGAGGGGGAGGGCCAGCAGTGGGTGGTTGTTGAGTCGATCCTCCCCACTGGGGTCCGACAGGGCCGGCGGCCTGGTAAGCTTGAGGATGAACATCTGCAGGTTGGGGAGCAGGGGGAGGTCCTCCGTTGGTACCACCCGAGCGAAGGAGCTGCAGTCTGGCCTTGATGTGCGGGTTATTCGGGTCCAGTTCAGCAGCTCGCTGGTAAGCATCCAAGGCGTCGGTGATTTGGTTGTTGCAACTTTCATACTGTAAACTGGTTAATACATGACGCAAGAGAAAGAGATTTGCTGATCACACATACCAATGTTCCAAGATCATACCAGACCTCTGAAATATAGGGGTTCAGGCGGATAGCTCGTGAATATGCGTCAAGTGCATCCCTATACTGGTTGATTTGGTAGTAGAGCACTCCAATAGAGCACCAGAAAGTGGGATTCTTTCCATCCCTGTAAACAGCCTGTTGGTATGCCTCATAGGCCTTGGGGTATTTCTGCTGAGACATGTAGCATCGACCCAAGAGATACCAGCTCTGGGCATCCTGGTTGTCTATTATTAGGTTAGTAAAAGTGGTTGTGCTGATTCGAGAGCATGACGTACCTGCGCCGACAGACTTCTCCAAGTATTGAATGGCTCGATCCTGGCTCTCATACGTATTGCTCTGCTGGTGATGCAACCAACCAAGCTGCTGAAGAACCTTGGCATGGTTTGGGGAGTGGTCCAGAACGCGCTGGTAGGCGGCCTTGGCGCTATCGAACTATATCAAGTCAGAAAAGTTACCGTGGTAATGATATCCTAAGAAACTTACATCCTTCTGCTGTTCATGAACATGGCCAATCTGGAACCAGATGTCTTCCTGTGTCAACGGACCGGGGGGCGAGTTGACGATATATTTAAAGCACTAAGATTGTGAGCCATGCGCATGCAGAATGGGCACAAGGACCAAGCCCTACCTCAAGACTCTGAACCCATTTGTTCTGTTGCTTGTATATTATGCCAAGTCGGAAGTAGATCTCGTTTGCTTTCTCGAAATCAGGCTGTATGTTCATGACTTGAGAAAATGCCTCCTCTGCATAATCATAGCTGCCATATCTATCGTAGAGTATACCAATGCCATACCAAAGCATGGGATCCTGGGTTATCTCGTTAGCATCTGACCTTCTGCGGCCATATAGCAGGGGATGCGATCATCCCTACCTTGGGATCTCTCAAGTTGACCAATGCCTGCTGATATGCATCGTAGGCTTTCTGAAGATTTTCTGTCATCAAGTAACAATGTCCTAGGCAATTGGTCAGCGCTGCATTGTCGCATCGAGGCAACACACATACCTAGGTTTCCCCAAGCTTCACCGTTGTTGGGTTCTAGCTGTACAATAGCTCGAAAGAACTCAAGTGCCTTCTCAAAAGCTTCGCGGGTCTTGTACAGCAGACCAATAGCATTCATAGCCTGGGTTGAGTTTCCGTTGGCGGAAAGCGCGCGCTCATAAGCCTGCATGGCTTCATCTGGATTGCGTAAAACTTCAGAGTAGCTCCCTGATATACGTCAGCATGTCATGTCTTGTCTTGTCTTGCGAACGCGACGCGACAACTACTAACCTATTTGCATCCAGACAGCCTCGTTCATGGTCGCGATCTGGTGTGACGGATAGTGTGCGGCCTGAGGAGGCGGCGGAGGAGGAGGGGGCACCTGGCCCTGATGCTGTTGCATTTGCATCATGGTCGGCGACGCGTGATGATTCGCCATGGGGTTGACAGTTGAAGCGGTATTAGAGCTGCGATGGCAGAGCAGGGGTCGGACAGGGCACGGCAGCTGATTTGCGACAGACGCGCAGTCGAATTAATACCACGAGGGCGAAGAGAGTCGTGGTCGTGATTCAGAAACTGGTCGACACCCGTGGTTTCTCAAGGTTCGTGATGGGTTGATGATGACGGCCCCAACCAGACGAGTAGCAAGGGTGAAGGCGGCTGGGTAAAAACGGCGATGCTGAGCCGCGGCTGAGGCTGAGGCGTTGCGAAAACAATACCAGGGGAATGAAAGGTCAATGGTGGCCCAGATGGGCAGAGAAGGGAGAGGGTTGATAAGAGGGATAAGTACAGGGCAATCCACGGCGCGACAGATGAGGCCTTTCGCGGGCATGGAATGCGTTGCAGAAGAAGAAAGTGAGGAGTACAGGATGGGGAGGAAGACCTGAGCAAATCCGTCTCCAAACTCACCTAACCCACGACCAGCGGGCAATTTAAGCGCACGGCGGCGTGGAGTGGAATGGGGCATAGCAATCCACTCACACTCCATCCAACTCAACGCACGCGCTCTCAAGGTTAGCTCAAAAACCCACACCTCACCTCAGTTTCCGATGCTGTACCCGGCAAATCACACCCTCCCTACAACGCCAGCCAGGCTTACCTACCTAGCCTTAGTCCCCTAGGTCCCTATTTACGGCCTACTGCTCGGTGGCGGCGGTTTACAGGCACGTACCACCATAGAGTACGTATCCAATACCGCCCCTGCACTGCAAGCTGCAGACGCAAAGGCAATGGAAGGCAAAGAAAAGTGTCCGTAAAGTAACCTAATAATAAAAGCTACCGTACTGTAACCGTGATAAGGTAAGGCATGAGATAATTATGGAGCAGAGAGCAGGTCCCTGAGCTGTCCTTCCACGCAAACACTCTGTGAAAGATCATTGGCGTCTTCCTCTTCGGCAAGGGATTACAGTCAGTTGATACAGACACGATGCATCACAACCTCAACCTAGGTAGACAAGAACTCAACATCAGGAGTGATCAGCGCTTGAAGTTGGCTCCGAGATACTCGATCGACCCTGAGGCATGCTGGAAAAAATAATTATTCACACAATTGGGGTATCATTCACAATCCCATTTTCATCTCATCATAGGTATCCATTGGCCCGTGTCCGCCTTCAATGACCTCGACACTCAACCTCTTGCTTCTCTGGTGAAGTTGAAGTTGAACTTGATCAGAGAGGCGCGGATGAATCATGTCATCAGAGAGTGCGGCTTGAAAATTAATATCGTATCTAGGTATTGAAACCACGTTTCAGTTAGTCTACTTCGAGCATCGTACTAAACGCCAGAGCTAGAATATCCGCGCTGTCAGATGCTAAATACAGCGTGGAAGGCTGTCAGTGAGCGAACAGACGAGCAAAGTCGCGCACGCACCGATACTGAGGTGGTGTTCATCTCGGGGTGCCAAGCGAAACGATGCCGATTTAAATCAGCAACGCACGTCCCCAGCTTCCATTTTGTGTGGCGCATCTCAATGCGTGCCAAGATACTCTACGTACAGGTGGCGCCCTGGGCCCTGTAGCTTGTCTCTGAGTGTTGTGATGGATGGATTTGCAGTAATGATGGGGGGCGAGACGATGGGAGAGCAATGTGCTTATTATAACACCACGATGATGATGATCATATGTTCTGGTCTTGATAGGTAGGCACAAATGTGCGACTGAGTATTTTCCAGAAACGGTAAGAGAGGATGGATATGGTCGTTTGTCTGCGATATCGCTCTGCCCTGGATAAATCAGTGTTTTGTCTGCACAGACCTGTGAGGGACTGATAGGGACAGCTGATGAGTGGCGGGTAGCAGATAAATGATATCATCAAGTATCAGACATAGATTGACGAGAAACAGTACCAGAAAATAACGGGGGTGAACAAACAAACGAGCTGTGCAACTACGGCGCAATCCCCGTTGAGGGACGAATACAATGTTTAGGGAGGACTGGATAAGTTAATAGGTAATTATTGTGGCCCACTAGATCGAGGCGGTGGTGGCTTTGCAGAAGAAGAGGAACAGCAAATGGAATCCTGTACCTATGGAAAGGGCCAATCTTTTCACCGCTTGCCGGAGTCGCCGCTAAGCTGTTCCGGAAGTCTCCCACGTGTTTCGGGCCATCTCTCTCTCGTAAGCAGGTCGTAGGCCGTTTCGGAGCATGGCCTCGGCTTGTTTTGGTTTGGGAGGGGGAAGATGGACCAGGGAAACAACCTAACGAGTGAGCGGGAGGGAAAAGGGGTTTCCCGGGCCCAAGCCAAAGGTACATAGCGCCATCGCCCTGTCACCCTGGTGGAAAGTTTGACAATGACCACCAAAATGATGTACGAGATGAATGATGTTCAACAGCCTGTCTCATCATCGCCTTTGAAACCTTATGAGGGACCCTGATTGTATCCACTACCATCGGATAATTTGTGTCATATTGCAGTGTATTGAGAACTTAAGCGAAGGTCCAACAGTATAAATATTGCTTATATACGCGCGTGACCAAGGTTAAAATCCATCAGTCAAATATTGTTGAACTGAGGAAGGCTGACTTGCCGACCGTCAAACGCACGATGACGGCGAAAAATAATGAGTCGTAATGTCACAATAAGCGAAACTCAAGGACCTGGAGGTCGAAGAGAGACGAAAAGATGGCCAATGCGATACACCCATAATTAATGATTCAGCCGCACGTATGTAGGGCGCGGACGTTGCTGAAAGGGGAGCATCATGGTTTGGGTTTTGGTGGTCTCTGCTTGGGTCAAGCTCCATTGTCTGGTTAGCCCGAAACGAGAGAGAACAGAAAAGCAAGAAGCCAATCGGTAGAGACATTCCTTCTCCGCTACAAATGGACGATGGATGCTGTCGGATTACTACTCAGTAGGGTGAGGTGATGCCATCCATTGCTGGGGTGCGGCAACGCGCTTGTTGGCGGTCTGGGGATGCACCAAGAAAGTCTCAGGGCAAAAATCAAAGATAAAGTTAGATAAAGATGGGTGGCTGGGCTTGCAGAGGGGGGGAAACGAACGGTTGCTGAACAACCTTTCGTTGGGAACCTCTGCGAGTCTTCATCTCGTAGTCACTCCTGAGAATATGGTGCTGTTATCAATAACAACAGCCAGTGAACAATATCATACGCAACTAGGAACAAGGGGTGTCGCGCAGTATTGTGCGAGTCACATTTTGTGTGAACGGGTCGATGAATGCCACTGGCGGATACTCGAGCCTGAACGGGCAGCAGAAGATGTGAGGCTCGTTAATGAAAAGGACGGGCCACGGGATGGGATGGGTATCCACGGTAGCAATTGAGTGATGGGGCTCTCTTCCAGGTCCAGGACACCAGGACTCGTTTAAGCTGGGGCTGTCTGGGCGTGACGATGCAGATGGAGACGGGAGATGACAAGAAAAGGTGGGACAAGAGGTGAAGGGCAGCTCCGGGGGAAGAGGAGGTGGCGTGTATCTTAGGTGTCCTGTTGATGGGCGTGCAGCATGGCTGGGCGTGAGTGTTGGTTCTGGGATCAACCGGGGCCGGGGGGCTTGGAGAACGGAGACGTGAAGCTGTGGAGTGGAGAAAATGGGACAGATGATGATGGTGGGCTGCAGTTTTTTCCTCGCCAGGCAGTTTGGACGATTAGGTACTACTATGGAGGCAAGGCCTGTCAGTACGTACCTTTTCGCCCAGATCCAGGTATACCTACGAGGTAGTTTTTCACTCAGGACAATAAATTTAATAAAACCAATATCTCCGCCATAAAGGTGACAAGTAAATAATGTCCCCTGGTGTGTCGTACATCAAGACTTAATACGGGCCAGTCCATACATGACCGCGTTGAATCCTTATGCCGTTGTTTATTTGAGTGTACCCCAAGGCTCGAAGTTTTTCCATGAGGAGCGGGAGCTTCAATTCCAGTGTTGCCTGACAGGAATATGATTAGCATTAACTCATAACTAAAAACACAATCGTGGCTTATCCGCCCTCAAATGTATGCGATCAGATTCCGGTTCTGTGCAACCGAGGGAATGCGATTTGCTAATGTCCAGTACATCTTAAGTATAATTCCCTAATAATCGGCAAATACGCAGGACATCTCACGATAGAGACAGTCCACATCTCAAAAGGCATGCCAAATCGAGTATTCATGTGACCGATGTTCACCATAGGTAGCTTATTAGTCGCATGCAAACCTACTCAATACAACGTGCATATATACAACATAGCAACAACGAATGTAGTGTCACCTCAAAGTCGATTGCTACCACATGTACACGATACTCAGTTACCAAACAAATCTCCCTAGCCTCAAGGAAAAGACTTACAGGAGATCCTACAATGCACGGGACACACATCGTAGTGAAAGCTACGCGGTACAACATAGCATGTGCCTTTGTTGTTTAATTACCTCTCAGCCATATGTTTTGACATTTTTTGCTTAAAGTGCGGGAATGTAGCCCAGACACATATTGGCAACTAACACCTATTGTTCCATAACTATCTACCTAGGCTGCGATCTTTGATATGGTTAAAAACACTGAGGTCGAATGGTGATGGTAGTCTCCCGAAGAAACAATATAGCACAACATTGAAGCAACACCAATGCTATCAAGTCTTCCCAAACAAGGCTGCATGCAGCCTCAATAACACATCAGTCAGCTCCCGCTGCCGTTCTCCGAACGTTGCACCGTAACACATACGGCGTACAGCAGAGCAGCCAAGCACTAGGTATTCATCGCGATCTGATTCAGAGCGTTCGCGTTGCCAATGGGGGATCTGCAGCGATTCTGGTCTCCTGTCAGCTTCCCCTGGTAACTGAGGACGCGGTTCAGCAACTGCTAGTTAATAAAGGTAGCCTGTGTCGCACGCACGCACGCACGCAAGACACCACCCTACGACGCTCATTTTATGCGAACTTGCTTTTTTCTCACTTTGTTGTCTGTGAGAACTCTGCTATCTCAGCAATATTATTCGCCCAGCAGCGCAACACGGAGAGCCACCCGTTATTGTCTTGGCCTGTCTTGCTTGTGTCAGATTTTGCATTCGGTATTCTCACTTCCTCTCGCCTCGAGGCATGACGCCGATCATATATTTTCTGTTGGTTCCGACAATGCTTATGGTACTCTGGATATAGAGAAGTCGCACCGGGCCGAGCCTCCCCAGGTGATCCTAGCCGGAGATATTCAACAGGAAATAAGCCTTGAAGTTGGCATCTAACAGGATTAAAATTGATTTGGTGTGGGTATGAGTTTTTTTGATAGATGTCTGATATTTGTGGATATCATGGCCTGGAGAATGTCGTGTTGGTGACATTCTCCAATCTTTAATCTGGGTGACATTATCTCGCCCACGAGGAACTGACCGATGGATGGATGGGTAGAGATCTGTCTAGTACAGTACTAATCTACATACCACCTGCTGTAAGTACTAACCTAAGGTCAGTAGCCAGGACCAAACGGTTTCATTCTGCAATACGGAGTACGTACTGTTACGTAGGTGTTTCCATGGTACATACTGCCTAGGCCCAGGCCCTGCAGGACATGGATGGGGGTGTCTGTGACTGAGGTTAGGGGAGAAAAGAGACCAGGTAGGCAGGCCATTCATATTTTAACCCAGGATCTAGCATCTCCCCACCCACAGATCGCGCCAACTCTTCTTTTCTTGGACTGCAGCCTCTGCCTTCTACCCCTGGTTTGGGTCCCCCCAGCCTCTTGTTTCCCTCCATGCCTGGCACGAGATACATAACTATGGCTACTGAATTGGGGTTGGGATGACCTCAACCGCTACCCGTGCTGCTATCGATCTGTCGAGGTCTAATCAATGGAGTCTATATTGGAGCAGTTCTCGTCCGTTCCATTGCCGACTTTTCTCCATAGATAGCCAATCCTCCCAGGGGTTCACTAATAACTCACACTGACGGGTTTAGCAACTACCGGCCCACTATGGGAGTCCATCGGTAGCACTAGCGACAGCGCACCTCTGTTAGCGTGAACGTCAGAGTACTTATTAATCTCGTCAACCCTTCCATGGGTTTGAGGGTCTATATGGAGTCATGTGACCCGAGCAACGATGGACGTTAAATGGCATTTGGATGTTTTCTCTAGAACGTAGTATCATGCTTTACCAAAGTTGATACTCCAACTGAATTTGCTGTTTTTATTCATAGGTAGTTGAAAAGACACTGAGAAACTGATATTGACACCCAACACAAGCGAGAAGCTTCCTTAGTCATACCACTCAATTCTTCTAGAATAATACTCGAGAAGGTTTCAGTCTTAGCGCACTCAAATCACTGCTATGGCGGTTGTGTGAGCGCGTGCTTGAGACAGTCCCTGAAGCTCATAACCCCAACTTCTATCCTCATCCTATCCTAGGTTAGCAGGGTCTCATCTCTCAACTGTTGTGGCATGAAGTGTCAGTCACATTCCGACCACGAATGCCAAGTGCAACCATGCTCAGAATTACCTTACGCGCCACAATGGATTGTTACTTGGCCTCGGGGTTAATGAAAAAAATCAGAAAGCCTATAATTTCCTCTTGTAGCAGAAAAATACATAAACCATAATAAATGATCTAAATAACTTACCTAGCAATTAGGGTATTGTAATATACGATAATATTGGCCTTATGAAATTATCCGGGCTGGTAGGCACAGAATAAACATACATACATAGGTCGAATCCGGGGTTTTCTTTGACCCCCTGGCTTGAGCATCTCATCCCTCGAGTCTACAATGGCTGGCTCTAACAGCCACACGCAGATGCAAAACTCCCTTGCCTCACTCCGTAGCACATACACCAGCACCAGCTGAGGAGCGCATACCGTCTATTTGTCTCACATGCAACTAAAGCTGCCTACTCACAGTGATGCGATGTTGACTTGGTGTAATGATTCGCGGCTGTGGAACAGACAGTTACGATTATTCTAAGACTGGAGGGAGGAACAGGCGCGGTGAAACATGTCCGTCAACTCGTCTGTGGGCTGAGACTGGTCACTGGTATTCAATCTGATTGTGAGTTGTCCTCACTGGCACAAGGGTACGCCCAGCTACTGTGGTTTACTGCACCTTTGGATGGGTACTATCGCACCAGTGTTCCTGGGCTGGAGCACTATATGTTTACTCAGATCAACATCCTTGGCATCACAACCTCATCGCAGAAATCTTCTATCCAGAACCCACCAGCTTGACCGGTTTCTGAAAATTCGGAGCAACAAGTACAGAAAAGGAGACATTGCAGGGTTGGGAAATCGTAGGCCATCAACCCCCCGCGACTGTTACTTGAGCTTCGTTTCCTAGGTTCTACATGCTCTCCGTCGTCATAAGCTGGATTGTTTGAATGGTACTAGTACCTTCTGACGTCTTTTCCAGATCAAGGGGCGTGGTAGCGGGGGAATGCTTATTACCGAAATACCGCGACTGTTTGGGTTAATGAAGCCTGCCCAAGATGATCAGTTTTGCCTAGCTCTATGCTTTGAGAACTCAATGAAGCGACAACATAGGCTACGTGGCAGGGCATATGATTGCACCACTAACTCACTATTTACTTTCATCGAACACATCACTTCTGATTTTTGGCAAGGTTTGACTCGCCGATGAAGAAAGCTTTGAGGTGCTATACCGAGATCCTTAGTTCGAACTTATTTGGTCTTGCTAGGTGTATCAGGTTCAAGAGACCTGTTAGTGTTCTCAAGCCTCGACGTAGTTTGGTTCTGGAACACATAGATCCGTTAGGGAACATTGGGTAGTTCCTGATTCTGTTGGGTGAAACTGGTGCTTGATATAGAGTTTCCAGTCTCGAGACCAGAGCCCCCCAGATGAACCCGGATCTGATCTTCAACAATCGCATGCTTCGCCTGAAGGTCAACTCCCTCGTATCTGGCGAGGAAGTAAATCTAAAATTGATATAGACGTAGACTGTGGATGTGATGGTGTGTGTGGATCTTAGGTCCAAGGATGCCGTTTAACTTGATAGTTCGCTACACGTTCATTTTCTTGAACAAGAATAAGAATGTATGACTTCCACGTCTCGCTTATAGAGGCTTACTTCTTGAATGTTTGACTGGCACTCTCGACTCTCAAGCTTTATTCGTTCACGGTTTAGTAACCTGCATCCCAGAGCCAGCTGCGACTCTTGCATTATCGCGCTGCGACAACTATAAAAGAGAGACCGGTCGAACAGACAGGCTCGTGTCGGTGGAGAGGCTCGAAATTTCGGTCTTTGAATTACTTTGACCCAGGGCCAGATCATAGCATATTGCTTTGAGACCAACACTCTAACCATGAGCCACACTGGCTTTGTTCTGGGACGCTATCCTTGTGTTGTGGGAGCTCGGGCTTATCCGAACGTTGATGAACATGCATGTTCACTAGTCTATCTAACAATAGGAATGGGAGTTGTTGTTATAAATGGAATATTGTTGGTATATACGAAGCCCGACGTCATGACACCTCCACTCTCATTTCGACAGACTTTATAAACCAGTATAGAGAGTAAAGGCACAAGAGCTGAATTCACGATTAACAGGAGCTATGTCCAAGTGCTTGAATTGCAGCAATCATGACTATCTTTACCTGTAATTATCAAGTAAAAAATGGATTACATGATAAAAAGTCATCAACACCAAGGTTTCCCAGGAAAGCAAAACAAATGTCGGTGGGGAGGCTCGAACTCTCGACCTTTGGATAACCCTGATTTCCAATCAGGTCAATCTGATTCCAGATATGAGACCAACGCTCTAGCCAACTGAGCTACACCGACAGGGTGTGAATTTGATGGCGGAGGTTGAGAATATTAGGCAATATAGCAAGAAAGCTTTCGTAGTTAGAAGCAGGGTTAGCTTTTACTAAGTAATTAGTAATAGTAATTAAATTTAGTAATAGTAAAAAGGAAAAGTAGGAATAGTAATAGTAATTAGTAATTAGTAAGAAATATTTTACTAATTAGTAA